>VRYO01001366.1:21868761-21885472 GCA_009812075.1 Sialia sialis
ATAGAGGCACAGGGATGATGGGGACGGGGTTAAACCAAAATCCTGCTCCCAGAAGGAGCTGGATGTGTTGCCCAATGGCATTCCCTGCCCGGAGCCTGCCCGCCAAAGCCTTTGGGTTGTTTTTCCTGGTAGATACCCACGGATCATAAGGAGGGAGAATGGATCCCAGTGGATGCTCACAGAGGCTGTATCTCTCGATTTAGAGTTAATTATACAATTGTACATCTATAAATAAATGTTTATAACGTGAAAGGCTCTGGCTGGGTTGGTGTCCTGTGGATCCCTGCTCCAGCCAGCTGCAGTGGGTGGAATTTGAGGTGTTTGCCATCCCAGTGGCTGAGAGCTCTGGCCATATGAGGGTTCCCTGAGGTGGCAGAGGGAAAGACAGGGACAGGACGGAGAGGATGTGGTGCCCCTGTGAGTCCTGGCAAGGTGACAGCAAACACCCAGCAGGACTCCTTTGCTTCAGACCTGTTCCACTGGGAATTTCCCAGTTCTTCCCCTGTCCCATTAGCCCCACATCCTCCGGCTGAGCTCTTTTGGGGGATGCCTTATTCTCAGCCTAGCAGCATTATCCTGGCATTGGGATGTGTCCTTTAGACACAATCCCCAGCAGGTGGGCAGGAAGGCTGGGGCTGCCTTTGTTCCAGGCAGGGACACTGCCTTGGGAGCACTTCCTGCTGGCACCAGCTTGGCTGCTGGCCCCAAAGCCTCAGGGATGGATTTGGGATGGGTCTCTTTTCCACACATCCCCCTCCCTGGGGCAGGACAAGGCTGGGGCAGGCTGGACCCCTCTGGCACATCCTTCTTCCTCCCCAAGCCCATGCACCAAAGTGCTGGAAGCTTTGGGTGGGAATTTCCCCTTTTTTTCTCCTTCTCTCAGAGGGCAAGAGTGGGAATTTCTCTCCTTTCCCTTTCTTTCCCCTCCTCTCAGAGGCCAAGAGTCACATCCCTGCCA
Source organism: Sialia sialis (assembly GCA_009812075.1). NCBI lineage: Eukaryota > Metazoa > Chordata > Aves > Passeriformes > Turdidae > Sialia > Sialia sialis. Next base: position 21,869,720 of record VRYO01001366.1, read on the forward strand.
TTTCCCCGCAGGCAGTGAGTCAGCCCTGCCGGCACAGGCACATCCACAGCCCAGGTTTTGAGGTGGGTTTGCTGCATTTCGGGTCATTCCCAGCCTGGAGCAATGGGAGACTCCTGAATTTCAGGGTGTGCTGGTCCCTGCCCACTCACCAAAGGTGTGGGAGGTTTGAGCTGCCCATTAGCTCGTTAGCCCAAGCTTTTAATTGGAGCAGCTGCCAAAGGCAGGGAGGGATCAAAGGAAGGCAGGTGCTCCAGGAACATCCTCCTCTGGCAGGTAGGGAGCCAAGGGGACCCCTCTTCCCTCCGTCATTATTCTTGGTAGCAAAAACAGGAGGGTTTAGCATTATCCTGGGATTTAAATCCTTATAGCTGTTGATGCCCCCAAAAATCTCTTTCCTCTGCTGGCACCTGGGATCCCTGGGCTGATGCTGGTGCCACAAATAGCCCCACTGGCTCTTCCCAGGTCCCAAAATATCCCTTTGCTAACCCCCTGTCCTGGGAGACATTTGATCCAGCCTCGCTGAAAGCTTCTGCACCTTCCAGGGACCTGCCAAACCCCAGGGACCTTGAGACTCCCCCAAATTTCACATGGAAAGAACATTTTGCTATAAATAAAAGCAAAGTTTCACCTTCGTAACTGGGGCTGTTCCAGCAGCACGTGGTCCCGTATGGAAGGATTTGCTGGGCACTCCCAGGACAGACGCTGTGCCATGGCTCTGCCTTGGCTTTTGGGAGTTTTGCTGGGGTTTTCTTTTTGTTTTCTTGGCGTGATAATTTTTTTAAAAAGGGGATGCTGAGCCTCTCAGCTTCACTGAGAGTGGCTGGTGGGGGATGAGTGGGAGTCACAGGAGCAGGGCCACCCCCTTGGGAGCTCAGTATTTAAAAATCCATCTATTTCTGGAGCTATGAATACCACTCCCAGACTCAGGATGCCCATCACAGCGCTGTAAATCTCCCACTGCTGGCAGCGCTGCCACCCTGGCCATGAAATTTGGATTTGGAGTTCCCTTTCCACCCCTATCGGTGTCTCCAGCGGTGGGTTTGGGCTGGGTGACCCCACAGGGCACACCCCTCACGTAAAAAGGGGAGATGCTCTATCATATGATCCTCTGAGGAATGCTCCAGACCCCAAAATTTTAGGGGAAATCCCCCCTCTTTGCAGGACGAGTGTGTGTAAAGGTGCATTTCCAGCATTGTTGCCCTGACTGCTCCAAAGGGATATTTACACCAGTCAGCAATCTCTGCTCCCACCACTCCAGTTATGGGTCATTCATGTCAAAAGCAAGGTTTTTATGGTGAAAATTCTCATCAAAAAGTCAGTCTGTCTGTTGTCCACAAGGGTATTAAAAAAAAAAAAAAAAGGAGAGAAATCAACCAACCCAAGGCTGAGCCAGAACAAGCTCACATGCGAATGGAAATGGCTTTTCAGGCTGGTTTTATCCCCCTACACCTTCCACGGGCTCCTCGTTTGCCAAGCAGCTTAATTATCCTTGAGTGAAAGCCTCTTCCCCGAGGCTTCTAATTGCAGGTTTGGGTAATTGGCCTCAGTGTTGCAGAGTGTGTTTGGGGCTGGGGCGTGCTCCCCCCCGGCAGGTGTGACCCTCCTCCTCCTCAGCCTGGGAGCCCTTTTTCCTTGGGTTTCTGCCCCAATTCCCCGCCGTGGCTGCCAGGGGAGGAGCAGCATCCCCTCGCTGGGTTTTGGGGAGCTCCTCGCTGGGCACAAACAAGCCCAGGGCTGGCTCAGGAGCCTGACTCAGCCCCCCTGAGTCACTCCCATTAGGAGTGGGCGCAGTGGGATTCCCCACCATGCCCACAACATCCAGCTCCCACCGCAGGGGCTGCCCTGCCAGGGAAAGGCATCCCGAGGGTGCCAGCAGGGAATTTCAGACCGGTGGTTGCATCATCCCCCCCGCCCCTCCCTGCCCCGAGCAGAGGTGACAACAGGGAGAGACGGCGAGTTATCAATCAAGACAAAGTTTTATTAGAAAAGTAAAAAAAAACCACCCGACACGATTGCATAGGAATTCTCGCACTTGAACATCAAGTGAATGAGTGTAAACTGTAACCAACGAAGTGCCCCCAGCGTGTCAGGGCCAGGGGTCCTGCCCTCCGGCCCCTCTCGTGATCAGTGACACAATTCCAGCCGGGCTTTGCCTTTGCTCCGGACCCCCTCGGCCGTCACTCGCTGCCACGCTCCCCCTCCCCGAGACCCCATCGATTACAATCCTGGTTTACAAAATAACCCCCCATGATTGATCAGCCATCAGGAGAGCGGCACCCCTCCGGCAGCCCCGCTGCCGCCTCCGGGAGCATCCCGCAATCACCGAGGGCGTGAAGCCGCCTCCGCCCGGGTCCCGGCTGCTCCACGCCAGCGATGTCCCGGCACGGGCAGGCCCCCACGGGGACTCGGCCTGCCCCAGCTACTTCCACCTACAGCTCTACTCCAGCCTAACCTAAACTACAGCGGCTGCCAGGAGCCGCCACGCTCTGCCAGGCTCTTCCGAAGCACTTGGGAAGTGGCTCCTCCATCAGCACTCCTCGATGAGCAGCTGCTCGGAGCTGTACAGCTTCTTCTTCATCACCCTGAAGCCCGTGCTCAGCTTCAGCGGCGCGAAGGCCGGCCCCGAGGCGAAGAGTCCCTGGATCTTGGGCCAGAGGCGGGAGTCCAGCCGGAGCACCAGGGTGAGCTGGAAGGTGGGCACCACGGCGGGGTCGGCGGCGATGTGCCCCACGTCGTGGCAGGCCTTGCCGTGCTCCACGCACAGGTCCAGGAGGGCCCCGCGCAGCCCGCAGGGTTCGCTGCACGCCAGGCGCAGCAGCTCCGTCCGCACCTGCGCCTGGAGCTGCGCCGGCATGAGGAGCCGGGAGCAGCGCTTGGCGCCCAGCGGGGCCCGGCCCAGCGCGGCCTGCACCACGTCCAGCAGGTTGGCGCACAGCAGCTCGTCCTCGGGGTCGTGCAGCAGCTCCAGGTCCATGTCCGGCAGCGAGACCCCCTCGGCGTACTCGGCATCTGCGGAGGGAACACAGGCAGGTCAGCGCCACGGGTGAGGGAGACACCGATCCCAGGGGTTTAGGGATGTAACAGCGGAGTGCCGGCGGTTCTGGGACGCACCGATCCAGGGTTCTGCGGGTGCTAACTTGGCACCGCATCACCACACCCTCCGCCCAGGGATCCTTATCTATCCTCCAGTCCTCACTCACCTCCCTCCGAGCCGGAGGCGCTGCCCAGAGACTCGCAGTCGGAGGTCTCCAGGCGGCCCCGCTCGCCGCCCGCCAGCCGCTCCCACAGCCCGGTCATCGCTCCGGATACAGCAGCACCGACACGGCCCCCGCTCCGCCGCCGCTCTGCCCGCACCACCGGAGCCCCACCCCTATATACGCACGGCACGCGGGGCTACGCCCCCCTCCCCGCGCCCACCAATGGGAGCGCGGGGCACGTCCGCGGCGTCTCTCCTGCCCGGTGACAGCGGGGAGGCCCCGCCCCCTCTTTGGGCCACGCCCCTCTCCCTCAGGCCCCGCTCCCCGGCGGCCCGGGCGCTGCAAACGGGACCCGCGGTTGCGTCAGGGCCGGGCCGGGCCGGGCTCGGGGGTGTCCCGGGCCCGCGCCCCCAGACCCAGACAGCACCCCCGGACCGCACCCCCCGCACCCCACGGTGGGGGCCAGCCCATCGCTGGGGCACACGCCTCCCGTCCCGGTGGGGAAGGGGCCACCCGCCGTGTCCCCGCGGTGCCCGAACCCTCCCTGGGCTGGGAAAGCAATGGGGGCTCCCCTGTGGGGTAGGGCTTGATCCGCCTCGTCCTGCAGGGGCTGTTCGCACCGGCACCGCCGGATCCTGCTGCCATGAGATGGGATGGGATGGGATGGGATCCTGCTGCCCCGCTCCAGGCACGAACCGGACCGGGAGCCCACGCGCGATCCCTGTGTCCCGCTCGCTGGCCCTGTCCCGCTTCCTTCAGGCAGGGAGGGATGCTGGAGTGGAACTCGCTGGAGATCAAAGGGTGCGGGGGTTGGGCACGGCCAGGCTGGGATGGGGTTCTGCTCAGTGCCAGGCTGGGGTCACCCCCTTCTGCCTTCCCTGGTGTCCCCTAAACCCGGGACCCGCCCGAGCCCCCGGCCCGGCAGCGCTCCGTGCCCCGCAGCCGCTCCCCGCGTACGTGACCTTCCCAAAGCCGGACCCCGAGGAGCGCAAGGAGCCCAGCTGGAGATAAAGGGCTTTGTTTGTCCTCCCGCTGAGCTGCCTGCGGCTTTATCGGAGGGGCTGAGCACACTCCGCAGCCACCCCGGGACCTATCTTGGCTCCTGTCCTTCCCCAGCCCAGATTGATTAGAGCCCGGCGATAAACGCGGTGCAGAGCCAGCAGCGAGGGGCAGGGTCCCCCACCCCTGCTGTGACCTCCCACCCAAAACGGGCAGAGGGTCTGGCCACCCCACCAGCATCACCACCACTGCTTTCTAGGGGTCAGAGCTTGAATCCATCAGCATTTGGGGCATGGAAGTCCAGGCTGGGGGAGTGGGTAGCATCCCAGGGATGTGTGGGGAGCTGGGAACAAGTCCTGGCTTGTGCCTGCAGCTTGCAGAGCTACTCCTCGGCTTTTTGGGACAAAAAAAAGATGAACAATGCCCCAAGCCCAGCTGTTAAAAATACACCCCAATATTTGCAGGCTCAGCTGGATGGTGCTTGGGATCCTGTTTTTCACAAAATGTACCTCGTGGGTTATTGCTCCCCACAGCCACCAAGTCATTGGTGTGAACATCGGCCGAGTGAGGCTGAAAATAGATGAGGATCTGCGGGTTTGGGGGGTCAAAACAAGGGGGAGAGCAGCAAATAAACAAAAAAGAGGTAAAGGACCACAGGGAAGGCGCCTTGCTAAAAATAAGCTGGAATTCTGGAGCCAAGCATAAATATTTTTCTTTCTTTGCCATAACATCTCCTGGTAGGCAGCGGAGCAGGCAGCTCTGGTGTGATGGCAAGTTTTAAAGGGAAATGTAATTTTTTGATCCCTGCAATAAAATAATCCCGCTGGGGAGGGAGAGGAGGCGATGTGGGGCTGGCAGCTCCTTCTGCTTCCCAAAAGAAGTTGAGATCCAGGCTGCTCCTCCGCAGCAGGGCCTCTAGGAATGGTTTTGGGCTGGAAAGTGAAGTTTTAGCTACAGTGCTGGTAATCCCCGCACTTGCCCTCCCCTGGTCCTGCTGCTGGCAGTAAACCCAGTGTGGTTTCTGTTTCTTTGCCTCTGACCTGCTGTCCTTTCTGGGAGAGCAGACAGAGATCCAGGCTTTCTGGACAGTCTGTTCCCATCTCTGTGATGAGATTTACTTGATCGTTCTGATTTCCAGCCCGGCTTAAAGGGTTAAGCAGAGCCGGTGGGGGAGCGGCTGGCACTGGGGAGGGTCCTTGGCTGGGCCCCTGCCCGGGATGTGCTGAGCTCAGCGCTTTTGCAGGCTGCAGGGGGAGGGGCTGGGAAGAAGGAGGAGGAGGAAGAGGAGGAGGAGGAAGGGAGGAGATGTACTGAGGGGCTCAGCGAGTGCTGTGGCTCACGTCGGGTGCAAACTGGGTTCCCCGTATGGTGGGGAGCAAATTCCTGCCCCATGGGTTACTGCTATGGAGGAGTCCCTGGCTGCATGGGTTTTCCCCAGCTGCTCTGTGGCCCAAAAAGTTGCTCTTAGATACATCTGCACACTGGGTTGGCACAGACACGGGTGGCATCCTCTGTGTCCGAGTAACAGAGGGGCTGAGGCAGGTTTTACACGGGTTTTTACTGTGCCCCCTGAGTGCCTGGTGGGGTGGGTGTCCTTCACACCCTGCTTGCGGCTGGGGGTGACAGGCACACCAGGGGTGACGGTGGCCAGCTCTGAGAGGTGAGCTTTGGCTGCGTGGGACGCGGTGGCAGGTCCCGGCGTGCTGCTGGCCGGGCAGGTCTGTGCCACAGCCAAACCTCGCGGGCCCGTCTCTCGCCCCTGGGACAAGCAGCTGCAGGAGCCGGGCGGAGGAGCAAGGAACGTGCATCCAGGAGGGCGGTGGACAGGTTTTGGCAGCCGAGATGCCGGGTTGAGCGCTGGGTCGGCACCGCGGGGTGTGGGGCTGTGAAACTCATCTCCCCTTAGGTGCTCCGGGGGGAAAAGCAGGCAGAGGGTGTTCCTGGGGATGCTGCCCTGCTGCGTGCTCGGTGCTGGGAGAGGTGCCCGGGCAGCGAGGCGAGCGCGTGTCTTGGCGCCGTGGCCGGCGATCGGGGCCGTGGCCAGCGGCAGAGGAGCCGGGGAGGGGAGGCGTGAGCGGGGCTTGTGCCGGTACACAGCGTTCTGCTGCGAGCACCCACAGGAAAACCAACCAGCAAGCCCTGAACGAGGCTCTTTGTTCGGCTCTTTTTTTTCTTTTTTTTTTTTTCACTCCCCGCATCAACTTTTTCTGGCAGCTGCCGAGCTCCCTCCCTCCCCCTCTGCGCTCCCAGCTGCGGGCTCCGATCGGCCCCCCGAGCTCCCGGGACTTCCACACCCCAGTTTGGCATATCCACCGCCAGAGCAGCCCCACTGATCTGCAAAGCAGGAAATAGGTTGGCTTGAGAATTTCCAGCTGCCAGGGAAAACCTGGGTTTGGAGGAGGGAGAGCCTGGAAGGTTTTTGCCCATACGGATCCCTCCAGTTCTCCGTGCCTTACATAAAGTGTTTACTGAGCGGGAGGAGGGAACGGCCAACAACATGTTTTTGCATTCGTAGTACTGTACAGGGTGAACTTTTCACTTCCTCTCAATGGCTCTCACACATGTGTCTATTTTGGTGCTGGGCACACACACAAACACACCATGTACAGCACGGAGCTGGCTGGGGACGTTCCCTACTCCTGCTCTGCCCCAGCACAAGAAACTGCTGGAAAACAAGGAATGGGAGGAGGGAGAGGGGGATCAATCTCAGCCCCGCTGTGTTTTGGATCTGGACGGGGAAATCTGGGCAATGCTTGGGCACTGCATCCCCTGGGGAGAGCTGCAGGCGCCGAGCCCCTGGCATCCCAGGAGGGCTGGCAGCCTGGAAAAGTTTCCCAAATTGAGCAGCGAAAAGGAAAAGCTCTTTCTGTGCCTGATTGTGCTGGGTCAGCGAGTACGGGGGGACTGGGTGTGAATGAGGGGGTTTGAGGGGGAATCTGCTGCTCCCCACAATGATACGGGGTGAGCATTTCTGGCAGCTTTAGCCAAGATACATTGAGGTGGCCGAAGTAAGCAGGATTAAAAATAGACGCCAGCCAGCAAGCAAACAAAAAAGTGGAGAGCTGAAGCGCTCCCTTCTTCCCCGAGCGAGCCCATGTGGGATGGAGTTAGAATCCCGCCTGCCGTCACGTTTGGAGCCGCTGACTGTGCAGGAGGCCCCCGCAGAGCAGGGCTGGCAGCCCTCCAAGGCTGGGGAGGAGGTTTTCCGGGCTGGGGCCGGGGCCGGGGCGGCCAGCGTGGGACAGGCACAGCCGAGCTACGTGAGAACGCCCCTGCCCCGCTCCGGTGAATTTCCACGGAGCTGGAATTGCGGCTTCACCTGCGGATCGGGCAGCGTGGGGCTCCGGATTGCCCCGAGCTGACTCTGGCGCTGGAACTGATTTATTAACAGCAACAAACACAGAAGGTGGCTGTACACTTCTCCCCCTCAGTTTTAGCTAATTGCTGGTGATCTAAAATGGGAATGGATCCCAGTTAATCTGTTTCAATGCAGATGCGGCTGGGCTGAAATAGTGAGTAAAAAATACAAACATCCCGTAAGTAAGATGTTGAAAATGGAAAAATTAGGCATCTGGAGCAGTAAATCAAATAATTGCTTGCATACGGTGCTGCTCCTACCCCCTGCTGGCCAGCAGAGCCGTGGGGCGAAGGCTCTCAACCATGGAAAATCAACATGTTGAAATGGTTACACCAGAACATGGAAATCCAGTTCCCTCCAAGAACAGAAGTGAAGTACAACCGAAAAACAAGAGGATTAAAATGGATGGTTTTAAACCAGGGTCCTCTCCTCTGGCTGAGTTAAGCCAGGATTAAAATCTGGCTTAAATCAAGCCACTTTTGAGCATGGTTTGGTTCCTCTCACACTGAACTCCAGTCTACCATCATGACAGTCAATCTGCCTCTGAGCTTCACTAAACCTCCTTAGCTCCCAAACAGCCGGTTGTTTCCCTCACCAGACCACGTAAAGAGTTTCAGAGCCATTTTATTGTCACAGAGAAATCTAATACAGAACCAAGAGGACAACGTTTCAGGGTATTAAAGACGGAGCAGTGTCCTGCCAGCGCTACCAGAGAAAAGGCGATGAAGGGGGAACGGCTTGGGCAGTGGCCGAGGCACTGCTGGAGGAGGTGACACCGCTTGGTGACACCGCTTGGCCCCTCACCCGACCCCAGGACTGCTTGTGTCCACGACAGCCGGGGCTGAGGAGCGCTCCTGGCATTTGCTCCAGAGGGTTTCCCCGCTCACCCAGCGCTCCGGCTGCGCTCCAGCAGGAACCCGGGCCCCCGCAGCCACGCTGTGCCTGTGCCCTCCCCTGTAAACAATACGGAGATTCTCCAAGGGCTGTACAGCTCATCCTGCCTTCTAAGTTACAGAAACCAAGCCCTGCCAGCCTGTAAGGACCTACAGAATCCTGTCATTTCCGTTTATTGGCAGCTTCACGGGGGATCCCCACTCTCAAAAAAACCCCAAGTCCCATCGTGCCAATGCCGCTGTTAGCATCTGATAAATGATGGGGGGTGTTTTGAAGCCAGGCCAGGGAATGTTTTTCTTCTGCTCCCTGACAGCAGCAATCCAGACACGCTCAGCCCGAGGAGGGAGTGAATCCCAGGAGCTGCTCTATTGGCTTGTACCTCCACTCATCTGCCTCCAGCTCTTCCACCAGACCGGCAAGTTTTTCCATCCTTGCGACTTGTTGATCTGCGAGGAGTTCAAAGGTAACTGTGGTTTGCAATGGCAGTGCAATTAAACCTTTCAATTAGATGCAAATTCCCAGCTGTCAGTGGGGAGCAGGGCAGAATAAAACCCACAGAGCCCATTTGAATCCAAACCCACTCTGTACAAACAGCAAGGAGAAAGCAGGGACAGGCTTTTCTGCCCCAGTGTGTGTTTACCCACCCCTGCTCGTGCCATGTACATTCAAGTCCTAACAGGGAAACATCAGGCCCATTAGTGTATGGGGGTGAAAACAGGATGAAGCTCATTTCATAAAGCATAAATATTTATAGTTCAGAAGAACAGAGAAGTTCAGAGAGGGCTTGGTCAGCCCACGGTAGAGCTGGGTGCAGCAGGAGGAACTGTGTTTTTGATGAAGGTCCTTGGAGGAGGACCTGGATGAGTGTGGCAGAAAGGCTCTGCAACCAGAGCCTGCTAATGAGAGGAAGGTCCCCAGACAACATCTTCCTCTCAGGTTTATTTATAACCAGTCGTGCGTTGGGCACACAGGGCCCATTTTCACTTAAATGTGCTGCAGTGGTGCAGAGATGGGAATATCCCTTCTCCCAGCTCTGCTGGAATCTAACAGTGCTGTGAGCTCACTGCAGCCTCTTGGAGAGAGAGCCCAGGGCTAGCACGAGGTGTAACATAAACTGAGTGTGATTTATGCTGACTGCAGCACAGGGTCTGTTTTAAGAGGGACTGCTCTCACTCCACCTCCTGCACCCTTTTGGGAACTGTCGAACAAACAAGCCAAAAAACTATGACCTCCACCTTCTTTTTTAATCCCTTCACCTTTCTTACAGGGAGAAAACAGGGAGGTGCTCCACAGCTCCACAGGCTGGTGTCTATCGGGGTGCCAGGCCATGTAGCAGCCCCTGGTAGCTACAGCCACAGCAGAGCTGTGGAAACAATGGCTCTGGAGTTCAGCTTTGCTTTCTGGTGCAGAAATACAGGATCACGGCCTTGCAAGCTGCTGCACCCCGCCACAGCTGGAGTAGGACAGGAAACCTCTCCACTCAGAGACAACAGGTGGAAGTACCATTCTGGCTGACCAGAGGCGGGGAGCAGAAAGGATGTGACCCTCCAGCAGCAGACAGGATCTGCTGCTGGGCTCTGTGAGAACGAAGCTGTGATGCAGCCAAGCCCAGCGCTGGGTCACAGGCACCTGGACGAGGGCAAAGGGCTCGGCAGGGAAGCAGAGGTTCAAACAGGGTGTCAGGCTGCTCCCTGGGGAGGCAGGGAGTGGCCTCAGCCCCGTCACGCCACGCCACGCCACGCGTGGCTGCCTCCCGAGTGCCTCTGGAAACCTCACTTGACCCTGCCAGGGCCACAAGGGCTCAGCAGAGAAACAAGGGTGGAATGGAGTGTCTCTGTGCCCCAGGCCAGAGAGACAGTCAGCGCTGGGCCGAGATCAGAGCGTGGGCGTTTCCTGCCCAGAACCTCCTCCTCGGGCCTCACCTTGTGCTGCCACACAGCCATGGAAAAACAAGCTTCGGGAGGCACAGCCCGTTCCCACCCAGCCTCTGTGGGCTCCCGGTGCTTTGCATAGGGCTTGCAGAAGGACTCAGTGGTGGCCTGACTTAGCGTTTGCTCTGCTTTCTTGTGGCTGGCACCCGAGAGCAGGTCAGGCTCTGCCTCCGCCACCTTCCCCGAACCACGCGCGGCCGGCGCTCAGCGCTTACCGTGCTTCACTTGCTTCAGCGTCGATGCAACCTGAAAGCTGAACACTGACTCGCAGAGGAACCTCTCAGAGCCGTCTGTAAACAGAAAAAGGAGATGGCTGAACCCCAGAGTTTGAGGCTGAGCAGTGCCCCTGACCTCCTGTTTTTATGTTTGAGGTGTGGGTTCCCCCTTGCCTCATTCTGACACTTTCCCCTGTGCTGAGCGCAGCCCCTGTGACCCTGTGCAGGGCTTTGGCTGGTTCCTGATGCTACCTGGGAAGACATCCCAGGTGGAATTCTGTTACATCCTCTCTGACAAGCAATTTTAGTCCATTTTAAATAGAAGTTAAGCTGAGGAGAGGCCAGGTAATGTTATGGCAGTCTGATTCCCTCAGGGCTTGGACGCTCGTGTCCTCAGAATGCTTTAGGATTTCCCACGGGTTCAGACCATAACCCTACACAGACTTTCAAATAATGTGTATCTTGCCATCCAAACCAGTAATTGATCACACAAGTGACTCAGAAATAGAGCAATCTGGAAAACACAGCTAATTGTGTACCAAGCACTGACATAGTTTATACTGCCTCCTTCTAAAAAACCCTAAAAACCCTACGGGTTTATTTAGAAACAAGCGAGATAGTTAAAGTAGCAATAAAAATCAGTCAGTGGGAATTTCTGAAGAGGAAACTGCAGCCTCTCCACTGGTAGCTGGCTGATGAAAGAATGGGTGTATCACCTTTGGTGTCAGAAATTAAGAAGCCAACCTAGAGCTTCCTGCAACAGGAACAGTGTTTGGTTGTTGCTGCCACCCTGAGCAGGTGAACTGCTGCGCTCCTGGTAAAGGGGTCAGCCCAAAGCACCATCCATTTAAAGCTCTGTGCCATAACGACGTGGAGAGCAGTTTCAAAGTCAAAATCTAACCCAAAGCTGAACCCCTGGGAAGAGCTGGAGTTTCACCATGCTCAGAGCTTCTTACAAGTATTGCCCAAAATGAATTGTGAAGACATCAGCAGGAATTTTTTCACGGAATAACACTGGAAGGGGCTGTCCAGGTAGGTGGTGGAGCCACCGCCCCCAGAGGAGTGCAAGGAACAACTGGACATGGCACTCAATGCTCTGGTGCTGTTGACAAGGTGGGGATTGGTCACAGGCTGGACTCGGTGGTCTTGGAGGCCTTTTCCAAGCTAAATGTTGTATTCTCTCCTCTGACTCCCTGTCTGTCCTGCCGAGTGGCTCTCAGGAGGAACAGCTGCCTGTCTATTTGGTAACACGAAGTGCTTCATTACTTTAATTTGTTTTGAGGGCTCGTTAAGTTCTGTGAGCAAACCTTTAGTCATAATTACTTCAATAGCCTGGCATATGGGCTCTAATGTGTAATAAAAACAACCCTTCAACGGCACAGCCATCAGCTCCCAGCTGCCCTGCGCTGCCGTGGGGACACTCCAGCCATCCCATGGTGACAAGGGAAGTTCAAGGGGAGCAGACAAAGAGACCCTGGTTTAACCCTGTCACCCAGAGGACCTGCCCTTCCTCCCTCACCCAGAGCTCGCTGGGCTTCTGCTTCCACAATCCCGATGAATCCAGCAGCAGGGCTCAGGCAAGCTGGCAGGGAGACAAGCTGCCACCTGGACTAACCCAGGCAAATCCAACCCAAACCAAGAAAATTACTACTTCTGCCAAGAAAAATACTCCTGTCTCAGCTATCCTCGCAGTAATCCCTGCCTGACATCAAAGGATTAGCTAACAATGAGCAATTAACACAGTCATGTTCCCTTTCAGGTAGATGCTTCCTGGTCTGAAGTGTTGTCATGGAGCTAAAAAGCAAGTGACTGCCAGAAAAATCACTTCCTCCTGGACAACTGGTGGGAAAGTCGGGACCAACCAAGCCCTGGTGCTTCCTTTCTACCTGCAGCTTTTGCCAGTGGGGTGTGAAGTTCAACAACTTGGAGGAGGAGTGGGGAAGGAGAAGGGCAGGAGCAATCACCTTCCAGCATCTCCCCGGCTCCTTTGGGATAAGTGAAGAGGGCTTTCCGGGGCGGCGCCAGGTCTGAAACGCTGAACCCCGACCCTGTCACGGAGCTGCCACTGACTCCTCCGGCCGAGGAGGATGAGGAGGAGGCTGCCATTGCACCCTGGCCCAGCCTGGGAGGACAAAAGAGCAGAGCCTGAGTTAGGAAGGGCGGGCATCCCGGAGTTCCCCGGGGTGCAGAGCCAGCAGCCACACGTCTCCGAGGACGGATGAAGGCAGCGAGGGGCAGGATGAAGCCGCCTCCGCTGCTCCAGAGCGTCCAGGCTGCCCTGCTTATGTGGGAGAGCTGCCTGCACCCACTGTGGGGATGGGTACAGAGCTGTCACACCCCATAACTGAAGGTAATCCCCACTCCGACCCCTTGGAATTCCCCTGGGAATGCATCCACAGTGTGCACAAGAATAATGAGGTACAGATTGCTGGCGTGAATTCACTGGCCTTTAGCTGCCCTGGCGCTTGTCCCACTCCCCAGGGTCATAAAAGGCGGGGTTTCTTTCCTTCCCCCCCCTCCCGCCCCGCTTGTTTCCAGGAGCACAAACACAGAAGCCCTGCTGCCTCATAAAACCTGGAAGGCTGAGGGACTGCCAGTTCCAGCACCACATCCTGCACGGAGCCACGCCGTGCCTAACTTGCAGCAGCTGCTTTCTGCATCACTCCAGACGTGCTTTTGCCTTTAAAATGCTGTATTTGACTTAAACTGGCAATGCCTGAGGACTCATCTGTCTGTGCAGCACAATTTCGGCTTGCACACTCTCTTCCCAGCCTTGTTTTTAAGAGGTTCTGGGTTGGTACCACTTTGGGTACCCTGTTTGTACTAGTACAGTTTGTCACTGGGTTTGTCACAACACAGGACTTAAAACTCATCATGTATCCCTTTGATAGTAAAAAAGGTGTCACTCGGCCCTTATCAGTGACAACACTTGCTGCTCCTCCAAATAGTTATAAGTACTTATAAACACTTCCAAATTACCCTGCCCATTTAATTCATTTCTGTTATCGTATTTAGTACACTTCTGCAGGCTCTGTAGGGTACACAGACAGTGCCCTCGCGAAGCACTCAAGGATTTTGTGGAGAAAATGAGGTTTTAAGACCTTAAAGCCCATTTCATTCCACCCCCTGCAATGGGAAGGGACACCTTTCACTATCCCAGCTTACTCCAAGCCCTGTCCAACCTGGCCTTGGACACTTCCAGGGATTAGACAGCTACAGTTCCTCTGGGCAGCCTGTGCCAGGGGCTCACAGGGAGTAATTTCTTCCCAATACCCCACCTAACCCTGCCCTCTATCAGTGCGAAGCCGTTCCCTTTCTCCTGTTCCTCCGTTCCTTTTAAGTTTCCCCAGAGAGCTCAGGGTTACTGTGTGTAACACAGAACATAGCAGCTCAAAGGAGGCTGGGGGCTTACAGAAAAACGCAGGCATAAAACAAACTTTTATTTTTGCCATGCTACACCCAGCAACACCTCCCTCAGCAAACCCTCAGGCTCAGCTCGCCGCTCGCAAGGGAGGTGCGACAATCATTTGCGCTGAAACGATGCCAGCTGGGGCTCGCAGACCCAACAGATACCTAAGTGTGGCTGCAGGGGGTTTATTTTAAACAAACATAGAGGATAGGAGAGGAGGCGGCAGGTCGGGGCGATGCCTGGGCCTGTTTCAGGAACCTCCAGCCAACGCCTCAGGCACCTCAGGCGCCGCCATCTTGGCGGGGGCGGGGAGCCCCACTGCCCGCGCCCTCCGCGAGACCACGCCCCCAGCGCTCGCGACCACGCCCCCTCCACCGCCCACCCGCCTATGGCCCCTCCGAGCCGCTTCCCGGTGAGTGCGGAGCCCACGCGCCGCCGCAGCCTGCCCCCTCCCCGCGCGCTTATCCCGTCGCCCTTCACCTTCCGGGCCGCTGCCGCTCCCCGGGCGCTCCCCGGCCCCGTCCCGAACAGTCTCTCCTTCACCTGAGAGCGCGGACGGCGGCTTGGTGCGGGCGGCGCGCGTGGCCGCGGGCGCGGTGCATGATGGGGCGGGCGCGCTCCACTTCCGGCGGGACGCGAGACGGGAGCGAGGGGGAGGGAGCGGGAGCGGGGGCAAAATGGCGGTAGCGGCGGTACGTGCGGGGATGCTTCGGGGCTGCTGCCGCCTTCCCGCAAAGCTGTGAACGTAAAGCCGAGCGATTCTGTTGCTGCAGTACCCTCGACGCCGCGGGAATTTCCGCGGTGCGGGCCCTGCCGCCCTCCCCGGGTGGGCTGGAGTTGTTTCCCGCGGAGCTGCCCAGAGCCCCTGTGGATGCTGCCGTAAGGCTGCAGCCCCAGCCGCGTTGTGCCTCCCGCTGTTGTTGCTCGCTTCTCAGAAGTCCCATGTCAAGAAATTGTGGCACCAATGTGTTAAAAACATAAGCTCTCCAAAAAAGCCCGCCTGGTAGCCAAAGCCCCAGCGACTGATTTTTCGTGGATTTTTCTGTCATTGTGCACAGTTGACCTCTGCACTTCTCCCCTTGAGCTACAGGAATTATTACTTTTATTGAAGTGTAAGGTTTTTTCATCTTCCGTGTAAGTTCTGATGAGTGAGTCGTTTCAGAAGGTGGGGCCCGAACTGAGGGGAGAAGTATTAACCTCAACGTGATGTCACTTTGTAATAAATGCTGGGTGCTTCCGAGGCAAGCTCCTAATTTTTTCCTGTTCTATTCCAGTGGACAGGTAAACCTTCCAACAAAGGTGAATTTTTTTGGTGGAAACTATATTTTCTGAGTAACAGATTCTGGTTTAAAAGTGAGACAACCAATATTAAATTAACCATGCCAGTGAATGTAGAAATTCAAGTGTTGAAGATGTGAAGTCTCTGACAGAACACTGCAGTTCTTTACTTTAACACCATTAAATGTTCTTGACTCTAAACATTTTTAACTCTGTGCCAGTTAAAGCCCAAAGAAGCTATGAAATGTCACATTGACTCAGGTTACAGTGAGTTTTAGCTGAAACCTGTGAGTTTCAGAGTTACATGCAGTAGTTTCACGATTATAAACCGCACCTGAATATAAGCCGCACTTCCGGGTAGCTGGGAAGACCACGGGATTTGTCCACATATAAGCCGCACCCGAATATAAGCCGCACTTTTTTTTTTCTTTTTTTTTTTTTTTTTTTTTTTAACTCTGTGCGGCAGAGGGGG
>VRYO01001366.1:21886570-21922221 GCA_009812075.1 Sialia sialis
AGGGTGGTGAGGCCCTGGCACAGGTTGCTCACAGAAGCTGTGGCTGCCCCATCAGAACAACCTGGGATAGATAAGGTGTCCCTGCCCGTGGCAGGGGGTTGGAATGAGCTGAGTTTTAAGGTCCCTCCCAACCCAATGTGCAAAGAAACACCAAAATTAGCTGTTCCTTGGCCTGAATAAGCACGGCTGTCTCTTGTTGCAGTAGGAGGAGGAGCAGGATGGACGTGCTGCGGCCCCCCTTGATAAGGATCGGGGGGCGAGTGTACCGGAAAAATCTCATCCGAGAGCAGGCACCCCCACATGAGGAGGAGGAGGACTTCTATGCAGGTAAGGAGTGATGCTCAGGAGGTGTGACCATCCACACAGAGGACCTAGGGAGCTCTCAGTGTCATCTCTGATGCCTTTGTGAGCGCAGAGACCTGCCCATGTGGTGGATTGGGGTCCAAGAGGGAGATAAAGGCTTTGTCTTGGTCCCTGATGATCCTGCTGCCCAAAGTGGAAGCAGTCCCAGTTATCCCAAGTGGGTTGGCTGACTGTGCTGCTGGCTGTAGAAGATCTCCAGGAAAATGGAAAACCAAATTAGCTCTGTAGATCTGTTTTTCCCAGGTTTCTTTCCTTTCCTTGCCATCATTATTTGCAGATATGGCAGCTGCTTGCTAAAGACCCTCTGTCCTGGCAATGATTGTGCAAAAAACTGGCCTCTTACAGTGCAGCTTTTGGAAGGTGTTACCTATATGGGGACAAAATTCTTCCTGTCCTGGTGTGTTTTACTTTGTCTTTCTGCCTGTATGTTTGCTGTTGTTGTGGGCACAGAAAAACTCCAGTGTTACTTTTCAGATGGGAGAGTGGCAGTAGTGTCCTGTTTCTCCTCCCACCTTGCCTTTCAGTGGGTTGCACTAAGCTTTAACAAGGTGCTTTGCATCCAAATTCATCCCTGTTTGTGTTGGGAAGGGGATGGGAAGGACGGCTTCTTCCAGGATGTTCTGTTTGATCCGCATGCAGGTGGAAGGTGTGTCTGTTCCTCTGCGGCTGTTTCTAAATCCCTGGCTTGAACCCTCGGACCAAAACCATCCTCACCTTTTATCTGTGTTCTTCTGCAACCTTAAATTTTTGAATTGGCTGCCAGAAGAGACCATTCCCGCTGTGTGGGAATTGCACAGACTCCAGCTGAGTAAAAACCTGGGCTGTAACTACCTGCTTGCAGCGCCTCACAGCCGGCTGGATTTAGAAGCAGTCATTATGTGTTCCAGAGCTGGTAGTGAGGCGATAAATAAAAAGCAGTTATCCACAGCGGAGAGGAGCCCATTCCTTCCTTCATTTAACCTTGAAAGAAGGCTGGGAGGAGGCTGTTGTCCTCCATGGAGCACTGGCAGGGGTTGTGCAGGGTGTGATGTGGTTTTCCCGCTAGGTCCCGGTGACTGCGCGGACGAACCCTGCGATGCCTTTGTGGTGGAGGAGACTGAGCGAGGCTTCCAGTGCCGGGTGGAGGTTCCCAGCCCCTTGTACAAGTGAGCCTGTGTGCTTTGGTTTGTTTGATTTGCTGCCAGCTGGGGAAGAAGTTGAGCACAGAATATTTGGTTTTTTTTGAGGTTGGGGTGAGCGCTGGATCTCTGGAATGTGCTCCGTGCTCTGGGTTTGAGTGCTGGGGAAGGGGAATTGGAAATGCCTTTCTAGTGCAGTTAGGCCTCGCTTGACTCCTCACTGTCCCCCTGGTAGGGACAGCAGGTGGTGCTTGCTGACTGGCAGGAGAGTCTTTGAGCATCTCTTCCCTTGAACATAAAAGCATCAAGGAGGGTGGGAGAAGGAAGTGGGGGAAGAACTGGAGCGAGCAGCCTGGCAGGGGGAGTTTGTGGAAGCTTTCAGAGGAAGGGACTGGAATTGGCTATTTACTCCAGTCCCTTGTTTACTGGGTAACCTGTAGTGTTCAAAGCTTTATCTAGTTATTTTTGACTGTTTTATTGTTGAAACTTGAATACTTTAGCTGAAATACAGAAAAGGAAAAGTGTTCCATTGTGTGTTTAGATGATGGCAAATAACTACCTTGAGCAAATCAAAAGCAAAAAAAGAGCCCTTATTTCTTCCTCAGCTGGGATAATGGGAAAAGTGATAACCCAGCTGATGGAGAGGCTGTGGCCTGATGTGGTGGGAAGAGCTGCTGTGGACCAACTTATTTTAACTTAAATCAACTGTGAGCCATAGCTCAACATTGTCCCAGGCTGGAAGTCCTGGGAATCACATCTGTGCTGGATGTGTCTGCACATGGGTGTGTGCATCCCTCTGGCGCAGAGGGCCCAGGTTTGGACACATGTGATGGAAGGTGGCTCTGTGACACTGTGTGAGGGAGACTCATGCACTTTCTGCCTCCAGGTACATCATTGGGAAGAAAGGGGAAACCAAGAAGAGGCTAGAAACAGAGACTCGAACCTCCATCAGCATTCCCAAGCCTGGAGTGGAAGGAGAAATTGGTGAGTAGGATACACATAAAATGGATGTGCTTTTATCTGCTCTTGCACAAGCACAATTTGGAGAGGGGAAGGGGGGTACAGGAAGTGTTTTCCTTTTAATTCCTACTTCTGACACAGCACTGACTCACTTTTTGGCCCTGGGAAAGTTTTTTCACTTTTCTCCTGCGTTTATTGTCTATAAAACCTTATAGAATGGAAGGGTTTTTTTTTTTAAAAAGTCACTTCTGGGCTTTAAATGTCTGGCTTGAGAACTTGGGTCCTTAATGTGCTTTATTTGATTTTTTTTTCTTTTAAAATAGTATTCAATCAACAAGAAACTGAAACAAGCATTCAGAGAAATACCTTGTTTATCTGTGTGCAAAGTAAACATCTGCACATGCTTTACGATGAGAAGGGTTGAGATGACATTCCTGACTTTCTGGTGCTGTCATTAGATCCCAGCAGTGAGAGCAGGGCTTCTTGTACCATATGTTCCCTCTCATCACTTCCAGGGATTTAAAAAGAAAGGAGACCTTGCTCATCAGAGCTGACCCATGTGGGTTCTGCCAGAGTGGGTATTCTTTTGGGCATGCTCCAGAGATTACTGGCACGGTGTGCAGGGATATTTGTGGCATAGCTGTGAGGAGGAAGTGCTGGGAGGATCCCACTGTGATGCTGTGCAGGAACATGGTGGTGCCTCTCAAGGAGTGGGTCTTGACTTCTTCCCAAGAACTGTGAAGGACTATTAGGAAGGTTGAGAGATGTTGAAAACATGGAATAATAGGAAGCCAAGGGAATTTTGCTCCTTGCTGTTCTTCCCTTTTGAGCTCAAGTGTACTGTTTGGTGCCTTGAAGTGCATGCACAAATGACACAGACTGTCTTGATCCTTGATAGATATCCTTGGCATTTTCACTCTGACTGCCTGTATGAAAACTTGAAATAATGCTCTAGAAATCTGAAGGGCCCCTGAATTGATGGGCTCTCAGTTACTGTTTTTTAGTCCCTCAGAGCTGACTTTCTGGACAGCAGAGGGATGCTTTTGATGCCACTTGTCTTTGCTGAGGAGATGCACAGCCGTGTCAGGCATTTTAAGTCAAGCAGTGAGTCTGGCAGGCTTTTCAGGGCATAGTTGGGGGTTTTGATTCCTGCTGCTTTCTCAGGGACTGGGACTGAAAGCAGAGAGGTTCAGGAAAGGAGAGAGGTGTTGCTGTGTTTCCCTGCAGTGATCACGGGGCAGCACCGGAGCGGTGTCGTCTCAGCCCGGACACGGATCGATGTGCTCCTGGACAGCTTCCGCAAGAAGCAGCCCTTCACACACTTCCTGTCCTTTGCTCTCAACCAGCCTGCCATCCAGGAAAAGTTCCTGCAGTTCAAGGAGGAGGTGCTGGAGAAGTGCTCAAAGGTAGGGGTCCGCGCGAGGGTTGGAGTGCAGAGCGCTGTTTCATTTATTGAGAGAGCATTTTCCTTGAAGGCTTCATTCTATTCTGTTTCCTAGGAATGCATTTTCAACAGGCCTTTTACTTAAGTTAGTGGATCTGCTGTGAATTTGTTGAGTGCTGTTGTGAAATTTTCTAGAAAGTGAGATGGTTTACTTAGTGAATTGTTAGTAGAAATTTTTCTGGACGTGAGGATATCTGCGTTTCAAAAGAGGGTTGAGGTTTTTGGTTTTAATAGGAAAGTCACGAAATAATGTAGTGGACCTGTCTACATTTAATATGATTTTTACATAACCATGAAACCAGGTAGGAATTCACTAATTTACTGCTGCTTCTGTTGCACTTTTCTTTGGGCTCCTGACAGTGAAGGAAGATGGGTGTCATTGCCAGAGCTGAGCAAGAAATGACTTGGTAGCACGTGCCATCCTGCAAATCTCATCACTTCCCTTCTTCCCCAGGAGACTTTGTGCTGACAGCACTCCTGTCTGCCTTCAGATCTTCTGTTGGGAGGAGCAGGAAATAGTTAGGCATAGGGAAATGAGGATGAAAATGAAGGGAAAGCTCTGCGTTCCTTGGTTTATTTTAGTGTACTTCTGGTCTGACAGAAGTGCTGTGTCAGTGCACAGGGCTGGGCTGAGGAGAGGGGATGCTGTTACTAAATTGCCATCTCCTCTGTGTCTGCTGGAGGATGTCTCTGTGGCCTGCAGGTTACATTGCTTTGTGGGCTAATGCTCTTCACTTTCATGGCCATCACTTCTTCTGGTGCCTTGCTAAGGGGAAAGTACAATCTTGCAGATAGCACAGCTTAAGAACTTTAGTTTCCTATGTCTTCATACCATGGGTGTGAATTATCTGATATCTGGGGAGATAAGAGTTCTTGCTCAAGTTCTCATGGTCCCTTGCATCAGTTGTTTCATCTCCAAGAGCAGATCTGAGCTGACTTTGCAGTCTTGTCTTTCCTGGCTGTCAGGATATAAGCCCCTGTTCTCCTCCCAGCTGTTTAATCCCTTGACATATTAGGAGCTTTCTAGCACCTGACATTAAATACATCTGAGTTTGGCGACAGATTAGCCAGTGCAATGCCAGGAGAACCTTTCCCTCGGGCTAGGAGGATGATCTCTCCTCATTAGCCAGCAGCAGTACCTTTATTAAAGCTCACCTTGATTAAAGGAATGCCCTGCAGGCAGGGGCATGGAAACATTAGCCTGGGAAGGTGTTGGCTGAACTGAACGGATTGTTGGGACCTCGGGCTGGCATCAAGTGATGACCTGGCTCCCTCTGTTGGTTTCTAGTTCCAGTCCTTGTGTGGGACACACCAAAGGTGCAGTGAGAGAAGCAGCTCTTTGAGGGGCTGGAGATCTGTACAGGGCTCTGTAGAGGCTGCTGGTGCCTTTGGCTCTGGATTGAGGCTGCTGCTTTCAGCCTGGCGTTTCTCTTGCCCTTTATCCCCTTCTACCTGCACTTGTGGCTGCTGCAGTTCTTTTACTTGGCCTTCCTGCAGATCTGGCCCTGCTCTGCATGAAGCCTTGGCAGCCTGGACTCCCTGTATTTGATCATCCTCCTCCCTCCCTATGGCCTTGCCTGCTGCAGTAACCTCAGTCTATCCCATTCCACTGGTTGGCTTCTGGCTTCCAGGCTGCCCTGCTGTTGGATGAGTTTGCTAAGGACCTTTTTTAAATCCTTTCAGTGTCACATTTCCAAGATGTATTTTATCCATCTTTGCAGTTTTTTGCTGTTTATCTGTCTTTACTGTTTTTTGTGCCCTCCTCCAGTGGTTTTAATCCTGCAGCACAGCAGACTCACACAGGACTAGCACTTCTCCCTGCAGAGCACTCATTTTTCCTGCCTCCTGGGTGGGTTGCATCTCTGCAGCCCTCTATTGGGCCAGCCTCCGCTGGTGATCCTGCTTGCTCTCCAAACCCCTCCTGATCTCGTCTGTCACATTGTTTCTCTCTTGCTCACTCTTAAATGTCAGTTCGCATCTCTGGGGGGAGTGGGGGTTGTCTGCCATCCTCTTGAAAACACGTTCACATATTTTGTGCATTCCCCGAGCGTTGTCAGTCACATTTGGAAGGAGTTGCCTGCAGACCTTCACATGCTCCTTGCCTCAGAAAACTGCAGTAATCCAGTCTTAGTGAGAGAAGTGCTGAGACCAGAAACTGGCCATGTTCATCTTTCTTCCTCCTGCCTGACCTTCTGTCTGTCCTGCAGTTTTTGTTCTGTGTCTGGACAGCTCCAAGTTCTGTAAGGGTCTGAAGTGCTCCTGGCACTGCTTAGACCAGCTCTAGAGTTTCAGTTTTCAATTTGAAATGTAGAACTCAGCCATTAACAGGTATTCAGGGGGTTGCATATGTGTAGCCTAGGAATATATAGTGCTTTATTTTTCTGCCCTTCCTTCTCCTGGTATTAGCAAACAGGTTTCTAGATATATTTATTGCTTCCTGTTAGTTGGAGGAGTACAGTGCAGCCCCGTGCGTCTCTCAATCACTCCTCCAGCCTGTAATGCCACTCTAATACCACTTTATCTCACAGCAGGGTCTGCTAGAAAGCACATCAGTAATGAAAAACAGTAATTCAAAACTGTGCCTCGCAGAGCAATGAAAGAGCTTACAGATTTGTCCAAAGCAATGGGATTTCTTGGAATACTTGAGGAAATCTGAATAGGTTTCAGTGACAGAAGTGGGGCATTTCTCTACCTGGTGCAAAACATTGCAGGATCGGGTAAACTTCAGCCTTTGAATGAGGGGTAATAATGGTGAGGAAGGGAAAGAACCAGGTGTGTGGGTGTGTGTGTGTGTTGTGTTTGTATGAGGATCTCTTCTGGCCATTGAGCATTTGAGAGGGACTCTGTTTCTCTCTGAAGCAGTTACCATGACAACCATTCATTTATATTTTATAGCGTTATGTTGGTGGGTATATGCTTTCTAAGTTTTTTTTTTTTGTGTGTCTTTAAAAGCTTTTAGAAGATAAACCTTGTGCTGAATACAGAACACTTCAGGTGTTGTTCATGTTGTACAGTCAGGGCTGCCAGGCAAATGAAGCAGGGCTGAGGGGAAGCTCTTTTAGGTTGATTTAATCTGAATATGGGGAGGTGGCTCACCTGGACAGGCTCATCACTGATGTGGTGCAGTGGGAGGTCTGGATGACTCGATGACCTTGGAAGTCTCCTCTCACAGTCAATGTCAGTGTCAGAGTGAGGAGAACTGAGACGTCTGTCTGAGCATGCAGGTGGAAAAGGGAAGAGACTTCACAGTAACATTGCTGTGAAAAATCACAGTTGGGTCTTTGAGAGCTGTGCAAACACAGCGTTTGCAGGCTGAACAGGATGCAGATGTACTAGGGAAAAGAAACGTGATTGCTGTAATATATGGCAACCTGTAAATATCCAACCTTGCTAATGAGGTATTGTATCTCAGAGTGGAAGGGACAGAAAGTGGGAGGGTTTTTTGAGCCCTTGGCTTTTCAGTCAGTCCTGTGCAAATGCTGTTTTCCTGGTGCACTCCTTTGTTTGTGGATCAGGGTGGCAGAGGGCTCATAGCTGGCATGCAGTGTCCTGCTCTTAGGGGAAAAAAAATCCAAAAAACATAAAGCTGTCTGCAAACATTGGGAGCTCTTAAAACAGTAGAGAGGACACAGCCTGGGTAGAAGAGCTAAGGAGCTTGATCCCTTGCCTTGTCAGATAGAAGGGCTGAAGTGTATTGTGGTTTATGGCTTCCCTACTACAGGGTCTTAGATTTGGAGGGACAACGTGCTTGGACTTTGCAAAGAGCTGGAGTCCCCAGATAAAACCCTTTCTGTGTTCCTTCTAAAGAAGGACAGCAGAGGTAGAAGTTAGGGTAGCAGGAGGCAGAAAAAACTACCAAATGGAAACAAGTTGGGTTTTTTTAACCATGACAGGGCAGTGTTAGGGAGAGGCATAAGCTGAAAGGGACAGTCATCACATATGGATAGTGATAAAGGGATTATTCTTCCTGCCTCTCAATGTATCTTAAAGAGCCCAGGTTTGAACAGTAAATTTTTGGAAGAACAATAGGGCAGGTTCCCATGAGGTGACTCAGTGATTACTGATCACACATCATGATCTGGGATTAGAATAATTGAGTTCCAGGCTTTTTTGCATCCTGATAAGCAGTATCCAGCCAGGAAGGGCTGCTGAGACTCCTGCAGGAACGTTGGCTGTTCCAGGGAGAGCTACCTCTGACGCAGCATCTATTTAATGTGTGGGAGAAGTGGGATCTGCCGGCCTGTGGAAGAGTAGGGAGTGTAAGCAGGGTTTTGAGGAGCTGCCTGAAATACTAGGGAGTAAACCAGGAGGATTATCTAGGTCTTGGCCTGCTCACTGTGCACAGCTCTTCTCTGCTAAACTCCCCAGCAGCAGTGTGGCTCATGGAGGTGACGTGCCACTCTCAGCCCACACTCAGGTGTTGAAAACCTCAGGGGAAAATGCTACTTTTGGAGCAGGGTTATGTTTACAGCACAAACCATGCTGGGGCAGAAAATGAGGGCAGGGCTTTGGCTTCCTGTCCTGGAAAGGGTTATGCTGCTGCACCTCACCTGTGCACTCTGTGGGAGTGACCTCGGCTGGTTGTCCGTGGCAAGGTTAAATCAAACCTTCTCCCAGTTTCTGTTACCCAAGCTGTTGTTTTGTGATGGGCCAAATATTCTCTAACTGCAGATATCACTGAAACAAAAAGGCTGACGGAGAGAAATCATGTCCTGTCATGCATGTGAACAGCAGCATGAATTAAAGGAAGCCACAAAACTTTTACTACAGGGAGGGGAAGCTAAGGAGAAAGTGAAATGGGGCCATCCCTGGCTTTTGCCAGGCTGTGGCTGCTGGAGCAAGCCCCTGGCCTCTGTTTTGCAGCCTACCTTGTTCCTAGTCCAGCCCATAAGCTGTGCCGTAAAGAAGAGTCTGCACGTGGTCATTAGGCATGAAAAACGCTGAGCGAGATGTGGGGCATTAAGCTCTTGACGGGCTGAGATACTGCAGCATTTAAACGGTCTGAAAGGTTTTATTTCAAACTCTGGAAAGCAGTAGAAACTTCAAAGCTATTGTTCTCAGCTGGTGCACTCTTTTCAGATGCAGAAAGGCTTCCATGACCTGGCAGGTTGGCTTCTACTGGAGTTAAAATTGGAGGCTATTTAATGTGCTGATGGGAAGTGGCCACTAAGTGGAAATAATTGTTTTAATATGGGTGTGTTAACCATCCTTGAGGTATTTTTATAAGTATCCTAGAACAGAATAGCACATTTCTTAAAGAACTGCTCCACCTGGGAACAGTTCCTCCCCAGCAGCAACAAGCAGCTCTTCTTATTAAGGGAATTCAAGCTTAATTCATCTTGGCAAACTATAGAGCATATGGGAGGAAGAAAAATATAATTATCAGAGCTGGTATTAACTGTTCTTCTGTTGTGAGGTGCAACCTGTGTTTAGACAGGATTCAGAGACCATTTAGAGCTTGTCACTACAGCTTGTCTCAGCTTTATTGCACAAGAAGTGGACTTAAGTTTTAAACCTGAGCTGGCTTGCATTGAGTTCATTGCTGGTAGCAGATGCTGCATTGACAGCTGTGGAAGTCTCCTCCCAGAAAAACCCCATAGGAGTGAGTGTTGCAGGTCCTGGGTCCTGAGTTACAGCCTGCTGTAATGATCTTCCAGGCTGCTGCTCAGCAGCTCTGATGGAAAACCAGGCAGGGAGCTGCCTCACCTGCCAGGCTGAGCTTGCTTCCTCACAAAGCCTGAGAAATTTTCAACTTTGAGTTGTTACCAGCTCAACCAGAGATAAAAGGATTGATGGCAGTGGCTTGGTACCTGTTTTCTGTAGTATTTATCTGTGATGGAGCAGGATGTGTGTGGATGAGGTAAGACACCTCTGTGTGATGGATTGATTTGTAGGATCACGGGGTCAGCAGCAGCCTGTTCCAGAACCCTGCCAAGCTTCACCTGACTCTTGGGACGCTGGTGCTCCTGAATGAACAAGAGATCCAGAAAGCGTGTGACCTCCTGCAGCGATGCAAAGAGGACTTTGTGGAGTAAGTGGTGGGAAAGAGGTGTCATCACCAAGGCCTTGAGGGAGGGTAAAGCAGCACTCTGTCTTGAGAAGGGCAGCTCAGTAGCCTCTCTCAGCTCTAGAAATTTAGAAGAGGGCTGAATGTTTCAAATGGGGCAGTAGAAATCACTGAGCAGGCACAGAGAACCCTAGAGCATCTGCAGCTCAGCTCAGCCCCTCGGCATTCCCTGAAAACCTGCTCTGCTCACTTCCCTTCCTCGCGCTCTTTCTGCATGAGCAGTTTTTGCTGCTGTCCCCTGCGTGCTGCAGAGGGAGGGCTGAGCTCCCTTACCTTTGCACACTGCCTGCAGTGGGCTCTGGCTCTGGCACTTCCCTCCTGCCTCAGAGCAGATGCTGAGGTGTCCTTGACATGCATTCCTGGACGAGGGGAGCTGTGTGCTGGGAAGCCATCAGGAGCTTGTGAGGGATCAGCCTGAAACGGTCCGTGCTGCTCTGCCTCACTGCCCGTTAACACTGAGCTGCAGATGTTGGGGCTGTAGCTGCAAATGTGGTCCAGTGACACCGTAATTAGCTTATCTCTGGTCAGCTTAGAAATTGAAGATGGCCTGAGGGGGTTGGTTTATTTATTTATTTCTGCCAAGCCTTTGCACACAGAGCACGGATCCTTTGCATTCATTAATTTGCTGCCTCGGTGCGTGAAGAATTGGCCACGCTGTGCCTGCTAATATCTGTGGGAATTAATGCATGGCCAGAATTCATACCTCTGCCTTTAAAAGGATGGCTCCAGTTCAGCTGTTGAACAGAAATGCAAGTGTGTTTCCAGGGGGAGGCTCTGAATGCAATATTTGGAAAGTGCCAGCTTCCTCATAAGTGGATTGAACTGATGCCGAGAAAATCATTGCTCCCTATTTCCTTTAGTGAAGGGGAAATCAACATTTGAAGGTAACCTTTAGTTTATTTCCCCTTCCACACCCAAGTAAATATACTTGGAAAATTAATTAGGCTCTCTTCCACCTACATAAACCTTCATTAGCTTTCATTTCCTTTTCTAAAGTGCAGGCAGTGCCCTGTGAAGGTAGCTGTGACCTTTTTGACCCTTTTTAGAATACTTGACCTTTAGTGCTGTTAGTGGGATGACCATAATAGTACATTTGTGCTGTTTCCCTCCCAGTAACTATACTGGGAAGGGAAAATCACACTCTGCTTATTTCACTTGGGAATCTTTGCTGAGAGCCTCAAAAGCTGAACAGAAGGTCAGAGCAAAGTCACACTCACCTTGTTAACTGGTGTTTGTTCCATCTGCCTGCCCAGACACTCCCTGTTCTTTCCACGAGCACTCGGTGTTAAACGAGGCATCACTTACAGGGAGCACTGGCTGCAGCTCCAGCCTCCCTGGGATGCTGTGCTGAGAAAGGCAAGGAGGTGGCGTGTTGGGAAGCAGATACGCTCTACAGAGCTTTTGCAGGTGTGGGAGTGCATATTATATCCTGCATGAAGAGCTAGAGCTGATTTTAAACCACCTCTATTTACTGGCTGGATGTTGCACTCAGAGCTGTGCTCTGTATCAAGTACCTTTCCCAGCAAAAATCAGAGAGCTGGAGACTTTATGTTGGTCTTTGGAGCCTCTCTGGAATGAGAACTTGAACCATTTCGTTCTGGTGGGTTTTCTGACATGTGGCTGGAGATATCCATGTTGAGGTGGCCTATGAGCACTGACAGGTTGACTTAATGTGTGTCTGAAACAAAGAATGTATGAATTTAAATTCTTTTACCACTTGGGGTGATAAGGCAATAGCAGCCGTAGCCTTTTGAGTTTTAAGAATTAGGGAGACTTTTTGAGTAAGTGCAAACAAGCTGAAAAGCAAGGGACAGAAAAGAACCCCTCAGAGGAGTTCACTGCCCCATAGGCTCAATTTAACATTTAAGTCCCACTTAACATCAAAACTGTGTCTCGCTACAGCAAAAAGAGTATCTAATCTCCTTCCTGCAGTAAACCCAAACATTTGGTATGTGCACGAGGAGCACTATGTGTTACATTTCAAGAGCTGGTGTGATGTTTTGCTTTTTCTTGGGTTTCAGCCGAATTACTGGAGGCCAGCCCCTGACTGTGGAGGTGTCAGGAGTGGAGTATATGAACGATGACCCTGCCATGACTGATGTCCTTTACGCCAAAGTCCACATGAAGGATGGCTCAGACAGGTGAGTTTCCCATGCTCTTGTCTTTCATTCCTCCCCAGAGCACCAGGGAAACACCCTCTGGAGCTGATGGGTGCTGCTGGCAGTCCTCAGGCCAGCAGTCACCAAGATGAAGTCATCCTTGCTTCTTGGAGCGGTTCAGGCAGTGATGTGTTTGCTCTTTAAATCAGTCACTGGCGGTGCAGCTGAAGGATGTCGTTTGTTTCTGCAGCAGTCTGTCAGCTTGAATAATGGAGTCACTGCTGGTGTGGGGATAAGATGGCCAAGGAGATGCTCCTGAGATGACTTAGACGGCAGGATGATTTGGCCTCTACTGTCTAGTTCTCAACCTGCAATCCAGATTAATCTGGACAGCCTGGTGTATTCTGCAGCACTTAATTATTCTTAAAACCCAGTTAGCCCAGGAGGTCCTCAGAAGAGCATGACCTGATTACAGAGTTGGTTTGTGTGTTTGTAGCAGCCTGGAACAGGTGCTGGGTGTGAACAGTCTGTTGGAGCTGCTGCTGCAAAATCTTGAAGCCTGGTTGGTGTCAGCTCGAGTGTTTGTGCTGTTCACCACTATGGCTGATGGCTTCAGCTCTACAAACAGCACTACCCAGGATGTGGCAGTGTCTGGACAGACAACCTTCCTTCATCTTGTTTTTGGCAAGGACCACGTCACCAATGGCAGCACCATCTTTTCTCTTGGTGCTTTCTGGAAGACTGAGGAAACACGGATGGAGCTTGGAGCATCCTGGTCTAGTGGAAGGTGTCTCTCCCCATGGCAGGGTTTGGAACCAGATAATCTTTAACACCTCTTCCAACCCAAACCATTGTAGATTTTACAGTTAACATAAGAGCTGTTGTACTCCATGCTGCTGGTTGCCAGAAATAGGGGAGTATCCAAAAGAGCTTTACCTCCTGTCTCTGAGCCTCAGCCTGCTCTCTACCTGACAGCAATGCCCTTTTGCTGTCCATTCCCATTGCTAGAGGACAGCAGGAGCTGGAAGAGGAGCATGGAGCAGTGCAGCTGGAGGAGGGAGGCTGTGAGCAGGGACTGGCTCAGGGAAGAAGGGATATGTTCTGGCATATCCTTTCCCTGAGGGCTGAGGAGACAGCGGGGGGAGCCCTGCTTAAAACCACACTTTGGAGGCTGTGTTGAAGTAAGAGATCGGAAGTGGGATAAGGAAATGAGTGGGAAAATAAAAAATGTCAGAACTGCTGGGAGGCAGTAGGAACTGTAGTCTTTTCCTTTTCTTGGCTCTTCCACTTTGAAGTCTGTCCTACCCTGAAAGAGGTGGGATAAAAACAGATGGGGCAGGTGGTGAAGCAAGGCAAGGCAGAGATCAGCCATGAGACAGAGCACAGGGAGAAAGAGGGCAGAAGCACTTGGAAATATGAGATGGAGACAGACACTGGATGACCCAAATGCCCTTCTGCAGGTTTTGTTGTAAAGAGCATCTAAAATACCATCACTGGGAGCTGAGGTCTGGGCCTCTTCTCCTGAGTCACTGAGCTCTGTCTCTCTCTGAGGTGCAGTGCTTGCCAGTCTGGTTGCATCTGAAAATAAGTCTGTGACCTGAGGAGCTGGGAGAGAAATCCTGTAGAGCGTAAGCAGGGCCTAAATTGACAGTGATGTCTGCCTGCCTCTGGGGACAGTTTGAATTGTTGGTACTTGCACTGTGCTCTGTTTCAGATGCCAGCTGTACCCTGTGTGATGAGAACCCGCTTAGGCACAATGCTGGAGGAAGGGCTGATGTGCATCACGGGTGGCAAAGCTCTGCTGCTTTGGGCAGGGGAGAGAAGTGAGGTCTTCAAATCCACCTTGCCTTGAAACTGATAACAGCACTGCCCATCCCCCAGGAAAGGACTGATGTCTCTCAGATCTGTTAACTGAGGTTTTGACCAAAACTAGACCTGGAAAGTGCCAGGGCTCTCTTCCACAGCACCTGTTTTGCTTTTTGCATAGCAGCAGACTCAGAGAGGGCCAAGCAATTTAAAGTTTTAATCCTAGGCCCAGGCTGCCCTCACCTGCAGATTAATTTACAGAATCACAGAATAGGCTGAGTTGGAAAGGACCCATCAGTGTCATCGAGTCCAACTCCTTGCTCTGGCCAGGGCACCCCAACACCACCACCACTCTGTCCCTGAGTGTTGTCCAAATGCTCCTGGAGCTCTGGCAGCCTTGGAGAGCCTGTTCAGTGCCCCACATCCATCTGGGTAAAGCACCTTCTGATACCATTCGCCTGGCACTTCTCCCTTGATACAGTTCCTTAGCTATTAGCAAACATCCAGAAAAACATTTAGCTTTGCAGAGCAGATAAAAAGGTATTTTTGTGTTGATGGAGAGCAAGCAGCCTTTCCTTCCTTTGAAATTCCAGCAGACATTGTGTTGAACTAGCAGTGGTTATAAAGAGGGGACAAATGGTGATTTCTCCAGAAAACCCTGCTCTGTTTTCTGGCCTGTGACACACATCATTGCTGAGCAGCTCCTTGAACCCCTTGTCTGCTGAAACCTGCTGTACCTTGCTTAGGGAAATGGGAAAGCAGTTTCTGAGCTGCAAGGCCAATACTAGAGGAGAGTAGCAGCCACGTGGCTTCCTGTGCTGGATCAGACTGCTGCAGCCTGTGCTGGAGAGAGGTGTGTGCCTTCCTGTCTCATGCAAGATGTCCTGTTAGCTCTGTGTAGTTCCTGGCATGGCTGAGGGGTGGAGTTCCTTCCTGATCTTTGGATGATCTTGATCAGCTTAAGCTGTAAAGCAGGAGATTTGATTTATCCTGACTTAGCTTGCATAACTGCAGACAGAATTAGGGGCTGGCAAGCCCTTCTGCACATATAATGGCTCAGACTGAAAGAGGGATCATGCTCTGATGCCTCCCACATGGCAAATAATTTCCATTATAATTCATTCTAATTTGTTTTATTTCCTTGATTAACTTTATAACGTAATAAAGCACCGTTTTCACTTGAGCTATTCTCCGTTAATTTGTTTTAGTATTGTCTGTAATGATATTCATTTAATCTTTGTCACTGCTAATTTTAAAAATCACTGAAGTAAAGCCAGAAAATAGTAGAAAGCCATGACAATTGGTAGTTTTAGAGTCTTGAAATGGTCACATGGGGGCTGGCAGCCCGTGAGGGGCAGTCCAAAGCCAGCAGTGGGGTTGGAGCTGGCATCTGGAGCGTGGCAGCCCCAGGCTCTGGGGACAGGCCATGCTCTGCCACAGCTGAGACACCAACATGGTGGGACCTCACGGAGCAGAAAGCTCTGTAATCCCTGGGACGTGCTGAGAGAAGCTCAGATTCTTCTGCACTGACTTAATAACCCCTGGCCTTATTTTCAGAGATGGGAAGCTCTCATTCTGGCATATCCTCGCTGCCTTTGGTAAGAATCAGGCACTGCAGAAATTTTTTTGGCACAGCAGCAGCCTGGAAGTTCCTTCAGCTCCTTAGATATGAGTGCAGTGCTCTGATCCCTGCTCCTGCTGCCTGCCCTAGGATGGGTCTGCCCTCTTATCCTGACCATCAGACACAGAGGTGCGAATAAGTCCTTGGATTTTGCTCGCTCAGTAGCTCCTAAGCTGGAGCATTCACCAGGATGTGCTGACTGGGTTCATGCCCGCTGTCACCATGTTCTGGGCTCTCCCAGAAAGCCAGCTCAGTGACTGGGTTGGTTATGTGGGACAGGGAGGATCCAGGCTGCAGCAGTCCCTGAGCAGATCCTCTGGGAGTCAAGGTGCCCAAGCCCCTGCGAGTGTGCAGATTTTAGCATTTGCAGGGAGAGTCACATTGTGTTTCCTGGCAGTAGAAAGATGCATCCTTCAGCTCCCAGTAACATCTGTCACTGTGAGCAAGCTCTCTGCTGTGCTAAATCTACCCCTCCTCGTGGAATATTTGCAGCAGGAGCGATCACAGAGGAAGCTTTGCGCAACAGTCAGAACTTTTTGCATTAGAGCTGAATCCTGATGCCTCTGCTCACTTTCCATCAGGGACCAGCTCTCTTTCCTGTGTGCATGCAGAGACTTCATTTCACACTTGCTGCCCTCCTGGCTGAAAAGCCAAAAGCTGATGATGCAGAGGCTCCTAGTTTTACATGGCCCTGTTCTTTCTCTTTGTGCCTTCCCAGATTGCAGATGGTTGCTGATCAGCTGGTGGAGCGGTTTGTGGCCTCTGGCCTGATGCTTAAAGAATGGGATAGGGTGAAGCTGCATGCCACAGTCATGAACACTCTCTTCAGGAAAGATCCAAGTACGTACAGAACCTTCGTCCTTGCTGCTCAATGCATTTAAAGTAGTCCCAGTGCTCAGCAGATGCTTTTGTTGTTTGCTTTTTCAGTGTCGTTTTTCTTACCTACAGGGCTGGGGAGGAGATGTCTGCAGATAAAACCCAGAAGATAATTAAAAAAAGCAATGAGCAAGAGTTATAGATTCAAAACCTTGTCACCCAGTAGCACTCATAGTGAAAATACGTTCAAGTAGAATCGCAGAATGTCCTGAGTGGGAAGGGACCCACAAGGATCATCCAATTGAACTCCAGGCCCTGCTCAGGACACGCCAACAATGCCACCCTGTGCCTGAGAGCATTGTCCAAATGCTGCTGGAGCTCCCATGGCCCTGGGGAGCCTGTTCAGTGTTCCCTCTGAGGGAAGAACCTTTTCCCAATATCCAAACCACCCTGGCACAGCTCCTGCAATGCCCCTGGGTCCTGTCCCTGGTCACAGAGAGCAGAGGTCAGAGCTGCTCCTGCACTGTGAGGAGGGTGCAGACCCTGATGAGGTCTCCCCTCAGTCTCCTTCAGGCTGAACAGAGCAAGTGACCTCAGCTGTTCCTCATGGAGGTGAAATCTTGGGCTCTCTGTGTCCCACTGTTAAATTGAAACTGGATAACAACTCCATGTGTTGTGCTGACCTTCAAACAAGATGAAAACATAATCCTCTTTGGTCAACTTAGAGATTGCCCATTTCTTTAGGAAAGTGATTCCATTGTCTTTCTCCTTAAATCAGATGCAGACGTCTGCGAAGCTGAATGTGAGCTATTCTTGAGTGTGTGGCGTCTGCTGTCTCTGCCAAAAGATGGTCTGCTCTGGCTGTCTGTAGCACTGTTCTGATCACATTACTTTATAAAGCAGCCCTAAAAGCATCATCTCTGGGGAGGGGCAGCATGTTACAGCCTGGTTTTCTGTGTGCAAATGTGTGTGCTCTGGCACGGTGGCCCCTGTGCACTGCAATAGGTTGTGTCAAGAATTCTTTAGTTATTGCCTTTGTGAATCTCTGCAGGGACAGTGGTAACAGCAGGTGATTTGTGTCATCATTTTCTGGGCAGTTTTTGGGTCTGACTGCTACTGAAGTCAAACGAGCACACCCACAGCATAGAAGCCCTGTAAAGATGGGGTTCAGCTCTCAAACCGAGTCCTGAAAATGTGACCCCAGAGTGCTGATGTGGCTCAGTGTGAGGAGAGGCACATGGGCAGCTGGCCTGGCATCCCCAGTCTATATTCTGCACAACCCCACGAGGCATGCGAGGCATTCAGACACAATGGGGAGAGCTTTCCGCCAGCATTCCGCAGGCAGCCATAGAAGTCGCTTTGTATTCCACACAGGATTTGAATAGCAAGCTGGATGTGAGGGGGACTTCACAGTTCATGATGGAGATGAAAAAGAAGTACTGAATATATTCACCGAGTGAGGCAGAGGTCCTGTGGAAAGAGCAGATCCTGTATTTGGGTGTTATATAAAAACCCCAACGAGCTCTGGGGAAATGGATCTCAGACTTTTGGCATTTGCTGTAGGCCTGGGTTGCTGTTCTGAAAGTCTCTGTGTGTGTGTGGCTGCATGCCCACCCCACAGAAGCATCCACACCACACGTATGGTGCAGGCAGCAGAGTTTTGTGTCAGTGCCGTCCGCATCCCGCCTGGCATTGTGCTGGCATGCTCAGCCTGGGATTTGGTGCTGTTCCAGGCCATGCAAGCACTGTCTCTCACCCTGACATGGCAGGATGTGGGATGAAAGCGAGCTAGAGAGAAGCAGGTGTGTTGCCCTGAGCAGCCAGCCCTACAGAATCACCACGGCAGTAGCTGTGATTTAAGGCCTTTCCTCCTGGTAACAGGAGGTGATCCCAATAGAGGCACTGATTCCAGCCCTTTTCCTCCTAAAATCCAAGTGGAAGTGGGTTTTTTGCATGGAGAGCTGGGCAAAGATGGTTTATTAGCTGGCAGCTGACTTTGGGGAGGGACAGAGTGGGGGGTGAAGTACAGCACACAGAGTTCTCCCATCTGAAGCTCATTCTGGTGGTGGCTTTTCTCTCTACAGCTGAAGAACGAAACAACACAATGACTGGTAAATCATCTTTCAAGGAGCGGGAGTCATTTAATGGCCAAAATATCCTCAAGGTCAGTATGAAACAATTAGGGAAATGGAGCCAGCTATGGATATTGTATAGCCAAAAGAGGTTGAAACACCTCTTCAAACTGCTCTTGTTTTAGGCTTATGGGATCTCCTGCGGTTGGGGGGGGATGTGGGGGGGACAGGACTCTGTTTAGAAAATAAACAGTCCAGATCACTTGTAATAGGGAGCGTTACAGTATTTTAACGGAGCATTCCTAAAGCTGCTGAGGCTCAGAGCAGGAATATGAAGCACGAATGCTAAGTGGGTGTTCATGTTGTCGTTTACTTTGCTCCTGTTTTACCCTGGAGACTCAGGCTCGAGTTGATTCTCAGCCCACCAGAAAGAAGCTCTTCATCACTCTTGTTCTACTCATATATATTTATGAAACTAAACCCCACTCTCGTTTCACTTACTCTTTTCTTCTTGTTTTTAATCTCTGCTATTGATTTGCTCCTGAAAAATAGTGGGTAGTGGTCCCACCAGGATCTGAGGGCTTTGGCAGTGGTCAGAGGGTAGAAACCACAATCCCCCAGACTGTGGAGGTTGGGTAAGGCTCAAAGGGGAGCATGCTGCAGACTCCCAGCTTTGCCAACCAGGACTGGGACTGCAGGCAGCCTCTGCTGCTCATCCAGATGGCTGTGGCAGACTGATGCTGTGATGCTTGACCCCTGCAAGTGTCCAGAGAGAGAAGAGATGCACAGAGGAGCAGAAACAGAAAACAGCACCGGCTTGTAAGCAAATTTGCAATCCTCATTGTGTGAGAGGATTTGTTGCAGGCAGCTGTGATAAGAGGGAGTGAAGACAATGCATGGATACGTTTGGGAACAGTAAGAAGATATTCTGGTAATGATGAGACCTGAGAGATGATGCAGGCTGGGTGGGAGCTGGACAGCCCAGAAGGACTTTAGAGCCCTCCCAGAGGAGGGGAAGGATGCACTTTATTTGTATTTACGGTCTTAATAATGTATCAGGCACTGGATGCAGGGGGATGTGAAGGCAGGGAGTGGAGCTGATTGATCTGTGTGCAGAGGACAAACAAAGGGACAAAATTAGGTTAAGCTCTCATTGTCCTCAAACGGTCTGTTCGAGCACGGTGTCATGACTCAGCGTCACCACATGTTGAGTGTGCAGTGTGAGACTGCAGTATTGCAAGCTGGAGCAGGGAAGCCACAGCCCTGGTCCCTTTCTTGACGTGATCTGCAGTTTTGGATAGCTCTCAGTGTTGGGAGAGCCAGCTCTGGAAGGGGGAGATGTGTGTCAGGAGCCCTGAGTGCCTGCAGGACTCTGCTTGGCTCCTTTCTCCTGCTTCTGCTAAACTTGTTCTCAGGCTTTAGAGACACGTGAAATCAAACTGTGGGTCTTCCTCCGTGCTCTCATCCCAAACCGTTTGTGGCTGGGAAGGTATTAATGATGCTCCCTCTGCTGGCCACACCACTCGTGGGGTCTGAGGATCTGAGGAAGGGTCTTGCTGGTAATGCTTGGAAATGCAACTGCTCTCCTTCAGAGGCCACTTCTTATTCTTGATGCTCTCGGAAATATGAGCCCGATGCATTTTTAAAGCTCCTAATTGATTTTGTACTGACGTAGCCGAAAGAGCTGCTGGCTGTTTGGACTGCTGGTAATTACTTCAAAGCATGTCTTGCCACAAGAAATGTCATCCTTCTCTCCCACCTCCACTACATTTCCTAACCTGCCCGCTTCGTATTTCCCTTTGGTCTCCCACGTGCCTGCAGCAGAAGGCCCGTTGGCATTAATTAATTACATGAGTCATAAATAGCTCCAGGCTTCTTACCAGAGGAGCCCAGCCTCAGTGAGCCACTGATGCATTCCAGCATGACCTTGCAGGGATGCGCCAGTTCCCTCCCAGCCTGCTTTTATATCCATTATTTATCCGATGCTGGGGAGGCTGCCCTCTCGCAAAGCAGCTTCGTTAACTTTTGCACCAGGTTCTAAACGACGGGCTGTTGATGAATATGGCTGCAGCTAGGCAGGCTGGTGGGAGGGAGAGCCATGTGCCCCACATGTGATTCCGGGCGGTGGGACTCAGTGATAGCTGTGCTTGAGTGGCTGAGTTCCCACTT
Organism: Sialia sialis; assembly: GCA_009812075.1. Classification (NCBI taxonomy): domain Eukaryota; kingdom Metazoa; phylum Chordata; class Aves; order Passeriformes; family Turdidae; genus Sialia; species Sialia sialis. The sequence goes on from VRYO01001366.1 coordinate 21,907,106, forward strand.
GGAACGCTAACAGAGCATGGCTCCTGGTAGGAGGGTAAGTGGGAAAACGCGGGTTTCATCGTTCTCAATCCCCTTGTGCAGCCCTGGAGGGCTCAGGGCAGGGCTGGAGCTATCGGGGCACGGAGCACGAGGGAAGGGGTTTGTTTCTGCTGTTCCAGGCTGAGACTCCCCATGGTCAGAGCTCTGTGTGTGTGTGTGTGTGTGCAGATGCACTGGCAGCACATGTTTGCTGATAACATGCCTGCGCTACACCAGGCTCCAGCTGGTATTTTGCTTTCAGCTGAACTAATCGGAATTTTATTTAATAATCCTTTGTTCTACCCGTTCCGCAGAGTTAAACATACACTCCTATTTGTGCTAATAAATGGTTGTGCAGGCCTCTACCTTCCCACACTGCTCAGAAAATAGATCCTGTAGGATGACTTGCGTTTGGGAGTTTAAATTACTTCTGTCTTGAAGAATATCCCTGAAAAAGCTTTCCTGGCATAGGTGGAACTGTGAGCCCAAGGGGCTGTGGGACCCAAAAGATTTGTGTCCAGCAAAGCTTTGGCTTTGCACCGCTCTGGTACAGTGCAAAAAGTCACAAAAAGAAGGCGATGCTTCATGGCCACTTGACATGGAGTGATGCATATTCCATCTAGGCTGGCTTTGAACATCCCAGTCACGCACCAAAATCGTGCTCTGGTCAGGAGCGAAGTGTCTCATCAAGAGCGGAGGGAGGAGGCAGCAGTTGCTGGCTGAAGGGCCCCCTCAGCTGGGGCAGGGTTGGGCCAGGGGAGATGTTGGCAGCTCCCTGCCAGGCCTCCCGCCGTGTCCCGGCGGTGGCCGCGTGCCCTGCGCCGCAGCTGGCACAGCGCTGGCACGCAGGCGGCCGGGGCAGCTGCCGGCATCTCCGGAGACGAGGCTGCGCTGCCTCCGGGCTTTTCTTTATTTTTGTTTAGTGGGAAAAAAAAACCCAACAAAAAAAAACAACAACTAAGCCTGCAGTGAATAAATAAAAATGAAAAGAAATGCAAAAAGGGCTGAGCGGACAAAAATTTCTGTTTTGCGTTTAAGGGAAAGGAAGAAAACCACCTGGACTCTCACTAGGTCAAAATGGAATGAATTTTGGCTCGAGTTGAGGGCTGAGAAGTAAATGAATGTCCTTTGCCTCATTCAAACAAGAAGGAAGCAAATTTTGAGTGCAGAAAAAGCTGAACCCTGCTGCTTAGCAGAGATCCGTGCATTAACAGCTTACAAGATTAAATATTGAGGGAACAGCTACTGAGGTACAGCAGCAGAAAGCTGCACATCTTATGTCTTAGGGCATTAGGGGAGACTTTAAGCTGGGATGGAGGACTGGGAACAGGATCAGCCAAGGTGATGACACATGCTGCCGTGCCCTGGTCCAGCAGCAGGGCTGCAGGAGCGCCCAGGGAGGGCTTCTCTGTCAGATAAGGCATCATTTGATAAGGCTCCTTCTCTTTTGAGGCCTGCATAAATGTATTGAGTTATGGCACTGTGTGTGCTTTTACTGGGAGCAGGGGAAAAGGGCATTTCCTGGCTGATGCACTGGAGAGAGGTCTGTCCTGCTGGGTAAGAGCAGCACAATGGCTGTGCCATGCAGTAGTTCAGTTTACAACATTTCATGCAGAAATGAAATGGAGAAGAAAAACCTTGGCCTGGAGAAACCCCTGAGCCCTCAAAATACCCCAAGCCCACCAAGCTCTAAAGAAATGAACATCTGCCCCTGTGCAGAGCCAGCTCTGCTTGCAGATGAGGAGTGTGGCCATTGTACCCAGGTACCCAGGCCTTTTGTGTAATTTTGGTTTGTAGACTTAAGGAGGCTGAGTCTTTACCTGATGTATTTCTAAGCTGAGGTGAAATCAAAGAGCTAAAGAACCAGCGTTAGGTGAGGATCAAGAGTGCCTGGTGTTCAGAAAGGGTAAGAACATCTTGTTATCCTCAGCGAGGTGGTAAAGATGTAGATACAAAGTAGGACTGACAGCTGGAACAAATACCTATCAGGAGGTGGCTGCTTGGAAAGTTTAGAGTTAAAAATGCCAAACAAAAAATCCACTGGGGTGAGGAGAGACTGAACAAGAGATTGTGGTGCAACATCAATATCTCAGAAATAAGCCAGTGCTTTCCTCACCTCGTTTTTACAGAAGAATCAAAAGCTGGAATGAAAGGCTGTGATGCCACTTTGCAGAGGGGAGAATTCCTGCCATTGCCAAGAGGTACCGGAACAATCGAGGGGGCTCAGCAGTGTGCAATTAGAGCAACAGTGGGATGGGAGGATGTGACAGTTGAGCAGATGAGACTGGAGATCAGTTTGTATAATCACGGGGAAAAAGAAAGGAGATTAAATTGGGGTTGCTGTGAAAATGCTTTCCTGTGAATTATATTCTTCAGGGGAGAAAAAGCCATCTTCGTGTTATTTGCATTTGATGAAACAGGAATCTGAAGTGGCATTTGAAAAAGCAGGGTAGACAAAGGAGGGAAAATATCTTTGTTGGAGTGTCGGGGCCTTGGAGGCAGTGTTGGAGATTTTGGGGGAAGGCTGAGCCACTGCACTGAGAACACAGTGCAGAAGGTTTGTGCTGCCTTTGTGTAACAGAGATTTCTTTGGTGACCTTATCAAGAAAAGGAGAAGCTTTTTTTTCTCCGAGCTGCTCTATACCCCTCTGACTAATTTTAGCAGGAGCTGTGAGTGCTGGAAGAAGGTTTGTTGAGAGTCTCTGAATTCTCTTGCCCCTGCACTGCTGCACTCTTACCTAGGCCAGCAGCTGAGCTTTTTGGACGTTCTGTGGATGCCTCTGCCTGCCACCTGGTGAGCATCCCCCCTCCTCACTTCCCTGAGATCCCTATTGTGCCACCAGCATCACCTCTTTGATCTTAAGAAGGTATTTCTCCATGGAGCTGACAGGGGTTGAATTACAGCAGCACCTGAATAGAAGGCAAAGACCCAGCACATTAAATGCAAAAAGCCCCAACTCACTGATTAGCAAAAGTAGGCAGTTCATCCCAAAGGTGCCATGACCCTTCTGCTGGATAATTTTCTGTGTCTGTCTGAATTAATTTACTGGCTCTGTAGCTAGATTCCTCCTCTTGGTGTTTGGTGGGCATAGTGAGAGGTCACAGTGATGGGAGCTCCTTGTCCTGGTATTCCCGGATGTGTCTCAAGCCTCCTGCCCTCTCTGCAGCAAAGGCAAAGCCCAGCTCTTAGAAACTGTTGCTGTATTTGCTGTAATAGGAGCCATGGGGATGAGGCTTCTGTGGAGATATGCAGTGTTTGATTATTAATTTCCTTCAGTTGTACTGTAAATCCCTCACGTTTGAGGTGTAGGTCTGGGATCTTATCGGAACCTTTAATTTGCTGAAAGGGTTTTTGTTCTTGTCGGAAAGACGTGCAAAAATCTGGTAACCTCCAAATGTCCCACTTGTATTTGTTTCTTAGTTTGCAGAATGCCTTTCACCATAGCAACTGGGGTTTGATTTCCTGAAGCACATGAATTTTCATGGATTTGTGATGGGGGGAACAGACCCAAAACTGTGAGCTAAAGCAAAGGTTTTGCAGCGTGGCAGTGCCAGGAGCACCACTAGATTTGGCTTGTGTGGGAGGGGGGGGGATCCTGGAGGGAGGGGATCTCAGCTCAACAAAGGCCTGCACCCAGCCCTGAATAGTTCTATTTGAAAAAAAAAATCCAGCCTGACAGATTAATTTAGACTATTGCTGAATGTCACCCTCCCCACTGCTGCATCACCCTCTGGCAGCTGAGGTGGCTTTGCTCCAGTTTTATGAAGAGCTGAGGTTTCACATGGCAGCAGTCAGAGAAAGATCAGCTGCTTCCATATTCACAGAGCTGGAAACCTCACTCTGGTCCCACCTGTGGAGGTCAGGAGGGTATTACAGGCAGCATGAAATACACTCCGAGGTCTGCAGGTGAAACACAGCTGGGGAGAGGCAGGAATATTGCACACATGAGTAGGAGGGAGCAGAGCTCCAAACGATGTTGGGAAATCAGGCAGAAACAAACAGGCAGCTGTGAGCAAGGACAGGTCCAGGAGGGAGCAGTGGCACTGGTATGGGATGGAGAAATTCCTCAGTACCAGCCTGACAGGCCAGGGTCTGGCTTATGGGGGCTGCTCCAGACTGAGTCAGTCTGTGGAAATATAAAAAAAAGAGGCAGATGTCTTTGCTGAAGGATTTCTCCAGTTCTGGGTACCATGGATTAGTGCAAAGAGCACAGGGGACAATAGTAAGATGATTGGAGGGATAGAAAATGTCTGCAAACTGGGGCTGAAGGAGTTGTTTTGAGGCTGATAAAGGGAAGGAGGGCAGCACATAGGAAAGACTCTTGAAGCTTGGGAATGCTTTTGCATAGTGGATGATAAGATGATAAATAATGGGCTTAAGTTGCAGCAAAGGATTAGGAAACTCTTTGTAAAGGGGAGGATAAGGAAGCACTGCTCTAGAGGAGCTGGGATAAGGGGGTCCTGATTGTTTTGAGGGAGCAGAAATGTTAATCCAGGATCTGCCACCACCAAGCTCCTCCTGCTTTGGAGAAGGGGAGGATGGTAGAGCCAATGACCTTCGCTGGTCTGTTCTTCCATTTGTCACTTCATGATTCCTACATGGAATGCATGCAGAACACCCATGAGATGGCATCTGTGAATGTACCAAAAGCTTCAGCGTGTTTACATGGCATTTACTTGGGCTCAGGAAATAAAAATATAAAAAAGGAAACCTGCCATCACACACCTTGGATCTTTCTCCCTGAATTTGCTGCTGCTTCTTATGTTGGTGGTACTTTGTCAGAGAGAAATGGTTATGTTGTTCGCAAGGGACTGCACCAGTGATTTAATTGTAAGGGATTTTCCTGTGTCATGGAGGAGATAGCCCTGACTTGGGTATCTCCCCGGAGAGAGCCCACTGGGACTTTTATGACACAGGATTTTCTCCCTCCTGAAGTCTGCCTGCTTTATTCCTCCTGAGGGAGATGAGGTGAAAAGGTCTCTGCTGCTGCCTTTTAAATCTTGCCAGAGGCTGGAAGAAAAGGAGAGGGGAAGGGCTGTTCCTTGAATTATCCATGTGGAAGGACTGGATGCTATATTGGGGATGGAGAGACACTCCAGAGCCAGCTGCACACTTGCAGAACAAAACAATCTGCAGCCTTGTGGCTGGTGGGTGACAGCCCAGGTGACAACCGCCCTGTCTCTGTCCTTCCTACCTGTCTTCCACCCTTGTCACTCTGCACAACATTTCCCAAGACTGTAACACCTGAACAGGCTTGGAAAATGTTGGATGGCCAGCCAGCCATCCTTTAAAAAGCCATGGAAAGGAAGCAGTTGCTAATTTGGGGAGAAGGTTAGGAATGCTGGGAAGAGCTGCCTCTCTGGATGAATGCCTGCCTACCTGCTTTTTCTATGCTTCTCATGCATTATTCCTGGCAAGCTTCCAAGCACAATTAAATCTCTGACAGATAATCATTGGCAGAGTGGTGTCCAGGGTGAATAACACAGGAATCAGGTATTTCTTTTTTTGGCACCGAATTGTTTCAGGAAATTTTGTAAGTCAAAAATAGAAGGAAAAAAGAATCTACTCATTTAACAAACTCCCCAGATCTTGACAATTTGCCTGGTTGTGTCTCATCTTCTGGGAGCCACCAGGAGCTTTGGTTTGGGGTTTGTCTGTCATAGTTTGGGGGAGTTTGGTTTACAGCTGGGATGGGGTTTGGTGAGTTTTTTGGGATGAGGAAGAAGGAGCTCTGCCAGCACATACTGCAACCTGGGAACTGTGGCAGCTATGGAGATAACAGCCTTCTGGAGAGGTCCTGGGGGGTCTATGTGAGAGGCTGCAGGACTGAGGTGCATTAAACAAGTAGGTGGAATCCCAAAAGCAGGATTGGAGGCTGTGTTTTGTGCAGCAGAGGTTAATCAGAGGAACTCAGATGGACAGAGTTCGCTGGAGTTCACTGGACTCTCTTAGAGCCCATCAGTGTTTCTCAGTGTTACTTTCACATTTCAAAATTTAATTTTTTAAGATTTTTAATCCTTCCATGTTTTTGCCATTTCCTCCATCAGTCCTTTTTTCATGGTGGTGGTATCAGTAATCCAGCAGTTTGCTGAGGAGTCATCGCCTTCCTTTCCTGCTGTGTCTGGCATGGAAACTGCAGTTGTGCTTTAGCCAGATGATCTGGAAGGGTGATTGTTCTCTGCTCCTCTCCAGTGTTTTCCATCCCAAGCCGTGGACGTGTTATACAAACTTTAATTCAAATACATCATCCCTTATGAGATGGAAAAATTTCCAGGGGAGAGCGCAGAAAGTCTGCAGACAAATGGGTTGTGTTGCTCTGTGTTGAGGCACCTCTTCAGAAACGCTGCTTAATTTTTCTCCATGCTTGTCAGCGGGTGCCTGGGATTTTGTTTGTTATGTTTGTACCCCGAAGGGGATAACAGCACCATAACGTGCTGATTTCCAATGGAATTCTGGCTTTCTGAGCCTGTTCCCTCATTCACCGCTGCTCTGATTGGGACACACTGTGAGATGGTGAGTGTTGTCACTTGATGCTGAAGCTGTAAAGTCTCCAGCTCCTCCAAAGCCTCCGTTTAATCTCCTGGTTGGAGCTCTCCATGCACTGGATTGTCTGTCAGCGTGATCCTTCTGCACAGAGCCCAGTGGTGCTCAGCCTGTTCACACCCTTCCTGGATGGGATCTTGGGGTGGATAAACATCTTCCACCCAGGAGAAACAGCAGAGGGATTGCTGGCATCCCACCCTCAGCATGGACCATGCAGCAGGAACGACAGCGAGCTCATCCACAGCTGGAGGCTCCTGGAGCTGGGAGCCTCTTCCTCCCAGCCTCCCTGAAGTTGCTAATTTCTGTGTTTGTTCCAGATACGGATAACAGGACCCTCCCTCAGCTCCCTGCTGAGGGCAGCAGGGTTTGTGAGGAGGATTGTCACAGGCTAATGACATTACATGGCGCTGCTTGCCTGCAGCGCTGAGTCACCGGGGACAGTTTTGTGCTGTTGATCTATAATAGCCCAGCCCTAAGGCACTGCTTTCTGGGGCTGGAGTTCACAGCAGAACTCCCCACAGTCCAGAGAGAGGTGTGTCTCTCTCTGTGTGTGTCTGTGTGTGTGTGTGTGTGTACACATCCATTTTATCCCGTGGTATCTCTGCTTGTTAGTGGGAATTTTTAATTGTGAGGTATCTCAGTGAGTTGCTGCTCCCTTGGCATTTCCAAGGCTCTCAGCAGAGCTGCTTGGACTTTTTATAAATTCAGGATGGGTCTCTTTTTTGGCTGACTACTGTAAGCGACGTAAGGCTTTAAAAACTGATCAATAATCCTGGTGGTAGTGGCAAAATCCAGGCCAAGGCAGAATGAATGTGAGCCAGAGATTACGTGAAGGAAGTTTTAAATACCTCTGACTCCCTTCCTTTCCGTGGACTTACTTTGTCCTCCCACTTCCCAGTGCTTCTCCAGCTGAATCCATTAATATTTCTCATGCTTGTTGAGCCCGTGACAGGTGATTTAAAAGCCCCAGTTTGCGTTGGCACCTCCGCTCTTCATAACTGGAGCTGAAACACATCGCTGCTGTCCTTATGTGGATTAGCTGTGATTTATGGCTGTTGTTCCCAGGCTGGAACACAGAGGTGCTGTCTCATTCCAGGAGGGTTGTCTGTGGGAAGCGAGCCCCCCGAGGAGGACAGCTTGACAAACACCCGCGCTTGGGAACACGACATCGTTTAGGCGCCTCTTTTAACTTCTTCATTGAGGAGTCATCCTCCTCCTTGCCTCAGCAAAACCTACTCCACAGGCTTAAAAAGGGGAAGAAAACGTGTAGAGAGGGTTTTATCTGTTGCTGTGCCTTTGATAAGGAAGTTGTTGTGGTTTAAGGGTTGAAGTTTGTACGAGCAGTTTTGGCTCGGGTTTGCAAGGAGCAAGCGGTTTGATGTGTGATTCCATCTCTCCCAAAACAAGTTTTCAGCCTCTCGTTTTTCCTCAGAAAATGATTGTCTCATCCCAGGTGAGGTCTGCTGGGTAATTTGTGGGTAATCGAGGGGAACAGACCTCAGAGAAGGGTTTCCAGCATCTGAACAGAATTGTCTTAAATGGGAGAAAATGTGGTGTCAGAAATGACAGTGGTGCTGCTGGCTTTTCTGGCTCAGAATAAATGACTCTGGGGGGAGAAGTGGAGGAAAACTTGCTTTCTGGGAGCCACCACAGGGCTGCCTGCCTTTCATCATGAGCTGAGTGGTGTGTTCTTGGACCCAGTCCCCAAGATGGGAGCGGGACAGGGAGGAGCACTTTGTATGGTAGTTTGCAGGCTGACCTGTGAAATGTGGGTTATCCATCATCCGGTTCTCTCCTTCTCTTGGGAACTCATTGCTTTTGGAGAGGGCTGTGTGGCTGTAGTCTGTGCCATCCCCACAAATCCTGAGTTGCCACTGCTGCCACTCTGCAGGCACCTCCTCTGTCCCCATGGGAGATGCTGCCATCCTCACTGAGCGTTTCCCAAACCTGTGTCTGTGGCTTGAAAGGCTGGGCACATCCCTGGAGCATTTGCTTGGAGGTGCTGGGTCTGGGGTTAAAAGTTAACAGTGCTCTTTCCTTATTCCATTCTAATTCAATTTGGGAAGGCAGCAGGGAGACAGAGGGCACTTAGTCCTCTAAGTGCTATTCCCTTGGTGGGAGTTAGTAGCTTGCACTGCATGCGTGGTGTTGATTCTGTAAGCTGACCTTTACCTCCATCAGGTTCATTCTCATTTATAATACTTTAAAAAAAAACAAAACCCAACCTCCATCCTCTTATTTATTCCTTGGGCATCGAGGACATAAATCCTTTGGCATGTTTGGATTTATAGAATTACTGTGCTTTTGCTGAGCCTCGCGTCCCACTCCAATCAAATGACACGGCTCTGCGGGCGATTGCATTTCTCCTCCCCTGCCTCCCTCCTGCCTGCTCCTGATCCACATCTCCTCGTGTTCCCTGCAGCCTTTTCAAGGAAAGGTGGGCCCTTGGCAGCTGTAGGAAGGGAGTTGGCCAATCTTTGGGTTATCAGCATTGCTTCTGAAGGGCAACAACCTCCAGGTACCTTCTTTCCTGGTGCAGAATAAAAAATGCTAGGATGCTTTCCCAGGAGGCATTTCATCAGCTGTGCTCCAGGGCTCCTCCAAAACCAGAGCGTTTCCGTGGTGGCTGGGGAGAGGGGGGAGTTATAAATATCTTTCTTGGCTCTGCTTGGCTTCTCCTCAAGATAAATAGAAGTGAAAGTCAAAAGCTTGGCTCTCTGCAATCTCCTCCCCAGTCCCCAGGAACCCGAGCACAGGGTGCTTTCATGATGGGAAGCCACTTCCTGGTGTTTCAGAGGTGTTGGAGGATTCCTGGTGTTTCAGAGGTGTTGGAGGATGATGTTTGAGAGGCCTCTGTCCACACTGCCTGAGGCAGGTCTCAGATGTGCAGTGATCTCCGTGCCTGCAGTCCAGTGCCTTCTGTCGTGGGAAGCCTCAGGGAGCACAGGAGCATCTGTGAGAAGCCAGCCTGAAAACAAGAGCAGAAAAAAGTGTGGTTGTCCTCTAAATCTTGTAGCATGTTTACTCTCAGAAAGTACAGCCACATTACCAAAAATCAATAGTTCTAGCAGCGTTCCTCCCTGGGAAACACGCAGCTGCTCGAACACACGGGAGGTGGTGAATCTTATAAAAGCCAAGGGAATACAAAGTGCTTTGGTACAATGGCTTTGCTGCACTTTTAGCAGTGTACAAATGGAGGGCCCTTGACCTGGGCAATGTCTTCTGGGGCTTCCCAATCATCCTTCTGCCGTGACGTGCCTGAGGCTGTGTGAGGAGAGAGGGGCACGGAGAGAGTTTGTCTCATCAACTGATTTTTGCTTTGAAGTACCTGTGTTTTAGTAAGAAAAACAGATTGTGATGTGCAGCAATAGCATAAACAAAACTCTTCCTTTGATTATTTTGTGGAAAGGTTTGACTTCTAGTGCTGCTGATGGGTCTGACACATCCCAGCATTTAATTTGTTTTCTTCATGGAATCCTGGAATGGTTTGTGTTGGAAGGGACCTTAAAGTCCACCTCATTCCAGCCCTCTTGGCATGGGCAGGGACAACTTAGACCAGAGTGCTCCAAGTCGCATCTAACCTGGCCTTGCACACTTCAAGGGATGGGGCAGCCACAGTTTCTCTGGGTACCCTGTGCCAGGACCTCACCACCTCACAGGGAGAAGCTTCTTCCTAATACCTGAATCTTGCTCCAGCCATTCCTCTTTGTCCCATGACTCCATGTCCTTGTCCAAAGTCCCTGTCCAGCTCCCTTGGAGCCTCTTTAGGCACTGGAGGGGTTCCTCTTCAAACCCTAGTACTCCTTGCTTACCAGCACACCTACCACTCCCTCTGTCAGGAATCAAGAGAGAGGTGATTTCTGTTTTTCTGTGATGGAAAGGAGTGACGGTGGGAATAGGCACTGTGACAGGGACAGGTGTTAAGGTTTGGGGTGAGTGGGCACAGTGGCAGAGCACTGCAGGGAGCCCCAGAGAGCAGGAAACCATCCTGCCTTCCGAGGTCAGCCAAAACAAAAAGAGAAAAGTGACCAACCCCTTTTTACTGCCATCTCTTATTAATGCGACGTTTTATCCTAAGTCCTCCAACATGAACGACGCAGGCTTTTGGGAACATAATTAATCTTTCTTGTATAAATCTTTAATTGTATGAAATGGCGTTTGTGTGGCTGTCATAATTTCTCTTCCTCTCTTTTCCTCATCTCCCTGTTTGAGATGCTTCCCTAGCACAGCTTCTTTTCTGCAGGCTGCTCTTCTTTAGGGCAGTGACCCCGTGGAGCCACCACTCACAGTGTCCCTTGAGTCCACACTGCTGCCCTGGGGTCCCCTGCTCTGCCCCAAGACGGGCAGGGAATCACTTTCCCTGTGGCTCTTTTCCTTTGTGGAGTCACAGCAAACCCAGGAATTGTCCTGAAAGAAAACTAGCTGGTCTCCTCTGGAAAAAAGGGTATTTACAAAACAGAATACTCTTGGGAGAACCAACAAAAGAGCAGTTGTGCCCAAATCAGTGCCAGGCAGAGCCAAATGCCTCTTTGGAGGAGGTGAAGTGCAGCCTTTCAGATGCTAAGTAGTTATTTGGGATTTCAGTCATTCCCTCTGTGGAGGAATTGATGCACCATTGGCTCCAGGAGGATTAATGTGTTGGCTTTGCTTCTTGCCTTCTGTAAGGGCAGGAAGGGCTGTGGGACTGTCTCAAGCCCACGCCTGCAGGGGCAGATAGAAAATTGAATAAGAGACAGATGGAAAGGAGATTTTGGAGATCTCCAAGGTGGAGAGAAGTCGCTGCTCAGGTTCTTAGTGACTCACAGCTCTCGGGTTAAACAGAGCTTCCAAATTAGCATTTGCACCGAGGAGCTTTTCCTGAGGCACAGCTGATGTTCCCAGGTAGAGCAATTTCCTGCTGCTTAATGGAACGGGAGGAGCACTTTACGCTTGGACACGATGCTTTTGCAGCAATAACTTCTTGTAAGAAATTCTGATGTCATTTTTTTGGTCTGCTTCGTGGATTGGATTAACGGGCAGGGACACACCCCCCGGGCGCCGGAGTTGGCTTGCGTTCCTTAATTTGCACTCAAGTCTTTGCCGAACAAAGACGGATTTGTTGAACAAAGCGGGGTCAGTGCTGGGATGAGGAGCCTTGTGCCTCTAGTTAGAATTAGGACTGAGCTGTAGCTGCTAAGTCCTGCATCCTGTGGCCTGGATTGGTGCAAACCTCCTGGCCTCAAACCTTGCTCCTGCAGAGCCTGCGACTGAGCCACCCCAGGGGTGGTGCCTCCAGAGCACTGAACAGCCTCCCCCTGCTCCCTCAGTGACACGGGCTGCAAAACAGGGGAGGTTTGAGCAGCTGCTGCTGTAGATAAAATGAGATCAAGTGCAGTTTTTAGTGGGAAAAGTAATGTAAAGAACACTTGGATTTAAAGGCAAAACCAATCTGTGAGTAGAGGCTTTTGACAGGGCCAGTTCCCGCGAGAGAGCCGTGGGTCAGCTGCAGGGTCTGTTTCTCCGGTGCCCTTCAAGTGGTTTTTTTCTTCTTTTTTTCAGCTCTTTGAGAACTTCTACTTCGGGGAGGTGCAGCTGGACTCGGTGCGTCTCTCCCAGAGGTTCTCCTCGGACACCTCTGGCTACTACGCAACATCTGGGCAGCTGTGCCTCTCTTGAGGCGGCCATAGTGGGTCTGCTGTGTGCGTGATCCCTCACTGGAAGGTTTTATAGGACAAGAATATTCAATGGGAACCCGGGAACTCCAAGCTGGGATGCCTCGTGACTCCTCCCAAGCATGGGAACTGTGGCATTTCCCTGCAGCTTTTCCCACTGCCCTCTCCTTTGGGGTTGCCAGGGTCCTTCCTCCTCCTTTCCTCAACATGTCACAAAGTTGCCTCTTTGATGCCTGTGGATTGCTGGTTTTCCAAGAAAACAACTAGAACGGAGGCTTTTGGGTGTTCAAACATGGCTTTTTAAAGTTTGTTCTTAAAATAAGTATTTAAAATCCAGGAGAGCTTCCCCAGAGCACGATTTAACGATATTGAGGTCAGGCATTGCTTGGATCTCCAGCAGCGTGCCTGTGTGATGTAGATCTCCAAATAAATTAATTCCCTTCAAAAGCAAAGTGTTTATCTCCTGTTGCATTGATAGTTTCTGTAATTAAACTTCTAGCACCGCACATAACTATGATAATAAGAAAACACTGATGGTTAGAGCTCTTTCCAGTGACCGTTTTGGAGCATGTCAAAAAACATATGCCTTGTAGGTGGTTTCTCCATTAAAAGCAGCACCAAGCACTTTGATTCCATTGTGAATCCTTCAGAGAGCTCAAGACAACGTTGTTTTTTTCCTGTAAATCTCCACATTTGGTAAAAATAGCGACACAGGATTTCAACTTGCCCTAGGATGAACGCTTTGAAAAATGGAAGGTGCTGGTGCTTGGGTGTTTTGTAACAAAACAGGTGCTGCTGCCCATTCCTAGTTGCTTCCATGGATATAGAATCATGCTGTGGAAGAGGCAGAGAGTGTCTCAGCCAGGGATAGGGATGCTCCAGCAGAACCCACGTGTCTTAGTGATCATTTCTGAGGTCTTCACCCCATTTCCTCCCTCCAGAGTGAGCTGGCTGTTTGGCCATGCACAAACAGCAGTGGGAGTCGTTCAGGAATTGGGATTGCTTTTCTTTTTCCCCCCAAATGTGCTGCTGTGTGTTTCCCAGACCAAATTGCCTGTCTGCTTTTAAGCCTGCCTGTCAGGCAATCAAATCATCCTGGGTGCCCTTGCTTGTACCCAGCTGTTTGTGTCCTTTTCCTTGGCGTCAGAATGCCTTTGTGCTCTCGAAAGCCTCCTTTCCAAACGGTTCCCTCGGGGAGCAGATCACCAGCACACACTCACAGGGAGGTGCTGAGAGCACTTAACACCAGTTGCTGTCATCTTCCCGCCAGCCTGAAGAGGTACTTGGCAAATCTCTTTGGAACAGACCCGGGGAGCTGCTCATGCAGCCACCAGGAAAGGGGAGATGCACCTTGGGAAGCTTCTGCTTGACGAGTTTTTAACGACTCTCACCGAGAAGTTGAGGCAAACACGGATTTTTGACAATCGGAGCATACTCCTACTCTTCCCACTCGTGTAAACATGTTTTAGTGACAATTCTTTTGGAAGTTGGTTGAATTTTGCTGGTAAGCAGCTTATCCCACTGCTCTAGCCTGGCACAGCAAAATTCATTCCACACCTCCTTCCCCAGACAGAATGAAGGATTCTGATTTTTCCCTGTCGTCACTGGGGTTTGCTGGCAGTTATCCTTGCCATCCTGAGTGTCCTGGCAGGGACAAGTGACGCTGGATGTGTGCTGTGGCATCCCCAGCTGAAGCTGTGAGGGAGCTGCAGCTGGGGTGAGTTGTCACTTGTTGCCTACCCTGATTTTCCTCCCCGCTGAGAAGAGGGGAAAATCCAAAAGCAAAACCTTGGGATAGGGGCCTTAAAATGCTGTGCTGGGATGGCTGAGGAATGGGGACTGCAGTGTGAGCATCACAGGGAGAGGGATTGGAGGATGGGACATGCAGGGTGGGGATGCAGGGACAAGGGGCTGTGGGATTGGGGTGCAGTAGGGGCTGGGAATGCAGGATGGGGTACACAGGTTGGAGATGTGGAAGGAATGGGAAATGCACGATGGATACATGGTAAGAATGAGGGATGTGGGATGACTGGTGCTGGATGGGGATGTGGCAGGGGATGTGAGATGGGGACCTAGAGGGATCAGGGATGCTGCATGTAGGATGGGGGATGCAGGATAGAGAAATGGCAGGGATGCAGGATGAGAACATGGCAGGGACCAGGGGATGCAGGACGTTGGATGTTGGATGGAGACTGGGCAGGATGGGGGATGCAGAATGGAGATGTGATGGGGAATGCAGGATGGGGACACGGCATGGACCAGGGACGAGGGGTGCAGGATAGGGGTGTGTCAGGAGATGCAGAATGGGGAACACAGGTTGGGGATGCGGTTCGGTCCAGGGACGAGGACTTCGGGATGGGGGTGTGGCAGGGATGCAGGATGAGGGACGCGGGACGGGGGTGCAGGATGGGGACAGAAGGGGAGCTGGTGCAGCGGCCGTGCCGTGCCGTGCCGTGCCGTGCCGTGCCGTGCCGTGCCGTGCCGTGCCGGCGGCTCCCCCGCCCCGGTGCAGGCGCGCAGGTGCGGCGGGCGCGGCGGAGGCCCCGCCCCTGCCCTCCCGCCGGTGCCGCCCGGTGCCGCCCCGCGGCCGCACTCGCCGGCGGCGCCTCCCCGTGCGCACCGCACCGCTCCGCACCGCGCCCGCTCCCCCCGGCGCTGCGGCAGCATGCGGGGCTGCGGCGGGCGCCGCGCCCTGCTGGCCCTGCTGGCCCTGCTCCTGCCCGCCGCCGCCGCCGGCCCCGGGCCCGCCGCCGGCCCCGCCACCGGCTCCGGGCCCGCCGCGGCGGGGGAGAGCCCCGGCAATTTCATGGAGGACGAGCAGTGGCTCTCGTCCATCTCCCAGTACGGCGGCAGGATCAAGCACTGGAACCGCTTCCGAGACGTGAGTCCGCGCCGGCAGCGGG
>VRYO01001366.1:21925260-21960803 GCA_009812075.1 Sialia sialis
CGGCTGCTGGCCAGCGCTGCCGGGGCTCCCCTGGGGCGTCCCCGCCTTCCCCCCCTGGCCTGCCCCAGCCCCTCTGTGCCCCCCAGCCCTGGACACCACCAAGGACCCGTGCCAGAAGGTGAAGTGCAGCCGGCACAAGGTGTGCGTGGCGCAGGGCTACCAGCGCGCCATGTGCATCAGCCGCAAGAAGCTGGAGCACAGGTAGGAGCGCCGGGGCCGAGCGGCGGCAGGAGGGGAGGGGGGGACGAGGCGGGGGCTCAGCACCCTCTCGCCCCGTGCAGGATCAAGCCGCTGGGCCCCAAGGCTCACGGGGGCTGCAAGCCCTGCCACGCCGCCCCGGTGGCCGCCGTCTGCGGCTCCGACGGCCACACCTACAGCTCGGCGGTAAGGACAGCGGCACCCGCCGCGGGGACGGGGCCCTGTGCCCTGTGTCCCCCCGCCGATGTCCCGCTGCCGCCCCGCAGTGCAAGCTGGAGCAGCAGGCGTGCCTGGCCAGCAAGCAGCTGACGGTGCGGTGCGAGGGGCAGTGCCCCTGCCCGACCCCGCACAGCCCTGCCGGCGACAGCAAACAAGGTGGGTGCGGTGCGGGGCACCGGGGGACCGTCCCCGAGCTCTGCCCGGCCTGACGCTGCCCCGCTGGGCCCCCCAGAACTGTGCACCGGGCAGGATCTGGCCGACCTGGGTGACCGCCTGCGCGACTGGTTCCAGCTGCTGCGGGAGAACGCCAAGCAGAACGGCTCCGGCGGGCTCCCCGCCAGCCCCACCACCGGTACGTGTCCCCAACACACCGGGAGGGGACGTGGGGTGCTGTCCCCGCGGGGGCCGGGAGCCACGGGCTTCATCCTGCCCCGCAGCGCTGGAGAGGAGCGTGGCAGCCACCTGCAAGGAGGCGGTGGGGTGGATGTTCGCCCGGCTGGACACGAGCGGCGATCTCTTCCTGGAGGCGGCCGAGCTGGCCGCCATCAACCTCGACAAGTACGAGGTGTGCATCCGCGCCTTCTTCAACTCCTGCGACACCTCCAAGGACGGCCGCGTCTCCGCTCCCGAGTGGTGCTTCTGCTTCTGGAGGGAAAGTGCGTCAGGGCAGGGCGCAGCAGCCTGTGGGGCTCCATGTCCTGAGGGATTGGGGAAGCCATGCTGTGGCATTGGGGTTGTACATCATGGAGTTATGGGGGATCCATCCATGCAGTGGGACTGGGTGGGGTTGGAGCTGGGAGTGGGGGATGTGCATCGTGGGGTCAAAAGGAACCCATGGCGTGTGTGGGAGGGATGAACATCATGGGGAAATGGGCAATCCTTGCTGTGGGTTTGGGGTGTCTGCGGGATATCTGCCTTAGGAGGAGAGGCACACCACAGGGTTGGGGGCGCTGGAAACCACGGATGCGTGCTGTGGATCATAGGGAAGCACATCTTGGGTTTAGGGGGATGTGCATCATGGGGGATGCACAGCATAGGGTCAGGGGGATGGATACCCACTGTGGAGCTGTGGGGGATGTACCCTATGGATGCACGTCATGGGGAATGCACGCTGTGGGTCTGTGCTCCACGGTGCTGAGGGATTGCACTCTGCACTTCTGGGGGATGCACACCACAGGGATGGATGCTGTGGGTTTGGAGGTGCACACGGTGTGGGGTTGCCCGCCCTGGTGGGGCTGCATGCCCACCCTAACAACTTCATGTGGCCTTGCTGCAGAGCCGCCCTGTCTCAGGGAGCTGGAGAAGATTCAAATCCAAGAAGCAACCAAAAAAAAGCTGGGTGAGTGGGACGCCCCAGGTCCCTTTCCCCCAGCAGTGCCCCGTGCAGCCGGGATGAGGATGGGGAGCTGCCTGGGGGGCTTTGGCACTGCACGTGTTTGGGGGGGGTGGGGGGCCATCGCTTCCCTGCAGGCACCTTCATTCCCAGCTGCGATGAGGATGGCTACTACCGGCGGGCACAGTGCGAGCCGGGCGGCGGCGAGTGCTGGTGCGTGGACCAGCACGGGGCCGAGCTGACGGGCACCCGCGGGCACGGCAGCCCCGACTGCGGTGAGAGCTGCGGGAGCGCCCGCCTGGGGACCGGGCTGCAGCCCCGGCAGCGCCCCTGAACCTCTGCCCCTCGCAGATGAAGCAACGGGCTTTTCGGGCGACTTCGGCAGCAGCGTGGGCTGGGAGGACGAGGAGGAGAAGGAGCCGGAGGAGGCGGGTGAGGAAGGCGAGGAAGAGGAGGGCGAAGCGGGCGAGGGCGACGACGGCGGCTACATCTGGTAGAGGAGCAGGAGAGCCCGGTGGGCGGCACGGCCGGGAGGCAGCCCCCCAGCTGGGGGTCCCCGTGAGCCCCCCGCTGCCGGTGTGGCATGGGGTGGGTGCTCCCCCTCCGGTCCCGTGTGGGACGGGGCAACGGGGCGCTCGCCCGGGGAGGGGGCGAGCGGGGCGGGGGGGGCCGCTCTTGTGCGAATTTGAGCTTTTTTTTTTTTTTTTTTTTTTTGGGTAGAGCCTTGTAGGCCTAGTGTGCTGCTGCGTGGTCTTCAACCGGGCAAATGGCGCTAATAAAAGTGGGAAAAAAAAGGAAAAAAAAAAAACAAAAAACAAAACCAACAAACCCCCTTACAGATAAGCTGCCCCCCCTTCCTCCCCGCATCCCCCCTCATGTTGTGCTTGCGTGGCTGCCCCGGCCCCCGGCGTTGTGTAGCGGCTGTGAAATAAATACCCCGTGCTGTGTCAAACACTCGCCCGCCCGTTCCTCCCCCTGGCACCCCCCGTGTCCCCCGGCCCTGCAGGGGTGTCCTGGGGAGGGCTGGTGGTGGTGCTGTGCCCTCCAGTGAGTGGGCACTGCTGGGCTGGGGAGAGGGTTGGGATGGGAGTGCTCCCCTGCCAGGGTTTGGTTCCCGCACTCTGCTGCCGTGAAGCTGGAACTGCCCTCCCTCCCTAGGGACAAGTCCCTCCCCAGGACCCCAAACCCTTTCCACAGGGTCCAGGGCCATGTAAGGACTCAGAACAGCCCTCCCTCCCCATGCCTTTACCCCAACCCCAAACAAAACGCCAAGCCAATCCTATCCCTGACCCAGAACATCCCTCACAGGGCCAACCTGCCCCCTCCCCTGACAGCCTGGTCAGGGCCTCCACCATCCCCTCCGCAGCCACTCAGCACCACGGGACAGCAGGGCCTCAACTCACAGCATTTATGGCCCCAGGGAGAAAAAAAATCAATAACACAGACCCCAAACCTCCCCAGTTTGGGACTGTCAGCAGCAGTCGAAGGCACTGTGCCATATCCCCTGCCCCAGGATGCCCGTGTTCCACCGGCTCTGTGGAATCCAAGCGCTTGGGCCACGCAGCCCCAGGGCCAAAGAGGGAATGTGGCAGCCCCATCTCTGGCACCTTGGTCCAAGCCCCCTGGGAGGGGTTCAGAGCTTGCTGAGGGGTCCTGGCCGCTGCTGGAGCTGCCAAGTGGCCCGCACCTCCTCACCCACCCGGTTGAGCCCGGCGAAGGCGTCGGGGTCGCCGGTGCGACGGTAGCGCGCGACGAGGGGCTGCAGGACGGTGATGGGGATGCAGAAGTTGAGGTGGGGGTAGGTGGCCCCCGCACCAGTGTCCCGCGTGTTGCTGGCCACGATGCCTGGCGGGGAGAGAGCAATGCCCACGTCACTGGGTCCAGCCTGGGGACACCCATGGGACCTCCCCACCTTCCCACGGGGAGACCCCCGGCTTACCCAAGAGGCATCCGCTGCGGGAGGAGACCAGGGGGCCGCCGCTGGAGCCGCCGTGGACGGCACAGGTGGTTTGCAGCATGACAGGGCGCCCAGCCACCGCCACCACGGCCGAGAGGATCCCAGCTGTCACCGAGGGGCCGCACGCCCGCCCCAGCGCCCCGAAGCCCACCACGCTCACCTCTTCTCCTGGGATGGGAGAGGCAGCAGGTGGGTGCAAGGGGGTGAGGCAGCCCCTACCCCACACCCCGCGTCCCCCCATCGCTTACCTGGGAGGAAGGTGTCAGCCAGGCACGGCGGGATGAAGTCTGGCACGCTCTCCTCCAGCTCCACCACGGCCACGTCGAAGGGGGACGACTCCTCGGTGGCGAACACCACACGTCCCCTGAGCACGGCAGCATCCCTAAGGGCAAGGTGAACGAGAGGTCATGGCGGGGGACACGCAGGGTGGAGAGGTTAAGGTGGGCAAGGACACAGCCGCACTCACCGGCCGGGGCCGGCCGGCGGCGTCACATGGAGCGGGGTTCTGGCCTCCACGACGTGCCGGCAGGTGAGGAGCATCCTCGGTGCCAGCAGCACCCCGGAGCCCCAGGTCGCCCCGCACTCCACCAGCGCCGTCCAGCCCAGCGGGTCCTGCCCGCTGCTCGCCGGCACCGCGGCCACCCAGGCGGGCACCGGCGGCACCACGATGCCGGCTTCGCCCAGGACGGCGGCGCTGCTGCGCAGGATGGCGGCGAGCGAGCAGAGCAGCGTGAGCCCGACCCACTCGGCGCCCTTCCAGCAGAGCGAGGCGGCGATCACGGCCACCGTGCGCGGCCCGGCGGGCGAGGGCACGAAGGCGGCGCCGCCCTCGGTGCCGGGCAGGCAGCGGGCATCGGTGAGCACCAGGGCGTTCTCCTCGCCCGCCAGGTTGCTGACCACGCCGCGGCTCAGCGTGTTGAGGAAGAGCTCGGGGCACAGGTCTCCGAAGGGGGACCCGCAGGCCAGCAGCGCCTGTCCCTTGCGCAGGCAGCCGGCGCTGGCCCGCGCCGCCCAGCCGCCCTCGGCCGCGTCCAGCCCGGGCACCCGCAGCCAGGCGAACCAGGGCAGCGCCCGCGGGTCGGTGCCCGCCTCGTCCTCGGCCCCGAACCGCCACCGCTCCGCCCGCCCGAGGCCGCGCTCCAGCGCCCGCCGGAACGCCGCGCACGGCACCAGCGCCAGCAGCCGCGCGTCGAGCTCCCGCAGCCCGCCCGCCTCGGCGCCCAGCACCACGCTGAGGCGCGGGCACGGCCGCAGCGCGGCGGGCGGCAGCGCGGCCGGCCGTGCCCAGGCGGCGGGGCCGGCGCGCAGGAACGGCGCGAAGACGGCGGCGTGGCACAGCACCAGCGCGGGGCGGCGGCTCAGCACCAGCCCGCTGCAGCCGCCATGGCCGCCGCCGTCCTCGCCCCGCACCCGCACCGCGCAGCACGGCGGCACCGCCGCCATCACCGCCGCCGCGCCCCGCCCCCGCGTGCCCATTGGCTGCGGCCCCGCCCCGAGCCCTCCCCATTGGCTGGGGCGGGGCGCGCACGTGGCGGGCACGCCCCCCGCGGGGCCCTCACGGGGTGCGCGGGGCCCCCGGCGCGGCTCGGTCTCGCCCCTCGGGCCCCGCTGCCCCCGGACATTAGAGATGTCTGGTTCGGAGCCGTCCCTCGACCCCCACTTCCCTGGGAGGATCACGACCGTCGGCCCGCTGCCGCCCCAAAGCCCAGCGCTGGCCCTCAGTCCCTGCTTGCCCGCGGGACACCGGCCCAGGCCCCCACTTCCCCGGGACCCTCGGCCCGGACACCCCACGGCCACGCTCGCTGCCCACCTCACCACAGCACAAACGTGTATCAAACCTGTATTTCCAACAGAGGCACCAGGACTTGGAGAATCCCCTTGGGAGAGCTAAAATCCCCCCCCACTGAACACCCAGAGTCACAGCTGAAGCACCCCGGCCCCCTTTTCTCCCCAGACCCTTTCTGGCCGTCTGGGGCTGCCAGCCCAGAGGCGAGCAGCTCTTCCACCCTGCCTCAGTTTCCCTCACTGGCTGCAGGTCACAGAATCATGGAATGAGTATCCTGAGCTGGAAGTGACAAGGATTGAGTCTGGCTCCTGGCCCTGCACAGCACAGCCCCAAGAATCCCCCGCTGTGCCTGAGAGTCCTTCTGGAACTCCGTGGCTGGTGTTCTGATGGCCCCAAGGCCCAGCAAACACCAAGCCAGACTGAGGCTCGTTGCCCCCTCAGAGGAGAAAGACATGTCTTTATTGAACTGAAAATGAGTGCCAGACAGCAATGAAACTTCAGACAAAAAAAAAAAAAAAGTCTGTTGAGAGTATAAAAGAAACCGGTTTAGTCTACATTAATCACCTCATGATATGCAAATGTCAAACACTTCCATGCTACAACAACCTAAACAGCTCCGTGGTTCTTACTGTGATGGCGTGGCCAGAGGATCCTCAAGGATCTGGCCTGAGGGGGAACCAGGCAGCCCCTTCCCACTGGACACCACCCCCAACACCTGCACCAGGTGCTCCTCCCCAACTAGAGAGAAAGAAAAAAAAAAAAAAAAAAAAAAAAAAATCCCTGTAAACTAAAGAAGCTGGAATTGCACACCTCAGTCCCAACGGCACCTCGCCGTCGTCGGTCAGCGTGACACAGCACAGCCACCCTACAGCTCAGTTAAGCCCAAATGCTATGTTTATTGAGCACTTCTAATATCGTGATACCTTGGTTCAGTAATTTGTGAAATACCTAAATACCGTTAAATATATTTTTAAAAAACCCTAAACCAGACTCTGGACCAAACAAGATGAACGTTAAACTAAAAAGTTAGAAGGGACGCCATTTACATTAACACTTTCTTTAAAAAATATAATTGCTTTTTCCTTTTCTGTTTTGTGTGTTTGTTTTTTGAAGTCAATTAACCACAGTGGTGAGACGTGCTCTCTTTTTCAGCTGTTACACTGCAGCGTGCAGAGTTTTGCTTTCCCAGACTGGAGCAGCCCCGCTGCCACCCAACTGGCAGGGACAACTCGGGAGCGGCGCTGCTTCCCCGCCGCGTGGAAAAGAGTGGTGTCACCACTGTGCCATAAGGGCAGCTGGAAAACCAGGAGTCTCTTGGACAAAGCCAGGATGCGCTTGGAAAGCTTTCCATGTTCTAATAGAAAAGTCCATAGGAAGCTGTGAACAGGATCAGTCCAGAGGAGTAAAACTCTCGTGTCCAGTATCAGTCAATGTACTGCGATAGCCAGCGGAAGCCCTCACCGTAGCCTTGCCTCTTGAGCACGCTGCACATGAACACCTCCATGGGGCGCGCGTTCAGGTCCTTCAGTGGCACATTTCCCTGGGGAAATCCAAACAGGAGTCACGTCCGCACCCCTGGTGCCCTCAGGGAAGCGCCCAGCGAGCCACAGCCATCTAGGGCAGCTCCTCTCGAAGGCCCCTCCGTGTGTGCACTGCATTTTGGACAATCCCAGCAGCCTCAAAGCTTGCCCAAGGGCATCATCAGAGGTTCGGGCTACAAGGGACCTTAAAGATCACCTCATTCCACCCCATTGTGTCTGCCCAGCCTGGCCTTGGACACTTCCAGGGATGGGGCAGCCACAGCTTCTCTGGGCAACCTGTGCCAGGGGCTCACCACCCTCACAGGGAAGAATCTCTTCCCAGTTTCCCATCTGAACAGTGGGAAGCCAGTCCCTCTTGTCCCTCCACTCCATGGCTGTTCAACAGTCTCTCTCTCCTAGGCTCCCTTCATGCACATCACCATTATCATTATTGATTCACCTTGGCCAATTCATGCACAAATTCCCAGAACAACTCCATCAGACCTCAATCTGCAAGGAAGCAGGCAAGCTCTCCCCTGCCTGTGACAATCCAAGGTTTGGTGCCCCCCTACCTTTCCTGTGGTCTGTCCGTAGAGCCCAAAGATCTCCCGCAGTTTCTCCTCGCTGATGGCCTCTGGTCTGTCAATTTTGTTTCCCAAGATAAGGATTGGCACATTGGATATTGTCTCATCTGTCATTAATGCCTACATGCAAGAGCCAACAAGAGTTGAGCAGAGAGGTGGAAAAAAGGAGTCATTGCCTGAAGAAAATGGTGACCAACAAGGGCTCCTTTCTGGGGTTTCCATACTCCTGTGGAAAACCCATGGAATCCCTGAGGCTGGAAAAGCCCTCTCAGCCCATGGAGCCCAAGCTGTGCCCAATGCCCACCTTGTCCCCAGCCCAGAGCACTGAGTGCCACCTCCAGCCCTTCCTTGGACACCTCCAGGGATGGGGACTCCAAACCTCCCTGGGCAGCCCCTGCCAAGGCCTGAGCACCCTTTCCATGGAGAAATTCCTCCTGCTGTCCAACCTGAGCCTCCCCTGAACTCAACCTGTGGTCAACCCAGAGCAAGGACATCCAAGCTCCTCCAGCTCTGGGAGAGATGTCTGTTATTTATAATTTAGCTGATCAGAGGTCTTGGAGAATGGAAAGAAGAGAAGTGTATTTACATTAAGCTCAACTTTGGATTCCATAAGCCGTGAGTGATCCGCACAGTCCACCAGGAAGACAATGCCATTGATGGCAGGCAGGTAGTTTTTCCAGACCCGGCGAGCTGGAAGACACAAGGGACAAACATGATCCTGTGAAATCCCCACACAGGGAAAACTCCACCAATTCTCAGCAACCGTGGCTGCCTCCTTAGCCAGAGTGTCTGCCTTCCAACAGTTTTGTGTATAAAATGGAAAAAAACCCCTGTGTTTAAAACTTCTAGAAAGTGAAGAACTAAAAATTCATCCATTATTCAAACTAAATTATACCAGAGTCTTCCACAGCTAGAAATACTTCAGGCAGCAGAGCATGAACTGGCAGCATTTCCTACCAAGCAATCCTACAGCCAGGAGGTCCTTTCCACGTGTTGTTCCATAAATAAATCCAGGCAACAAATAATTAGGCACTGCTAACTGCTGACAGTTGTCAGGATCAATTTTTGGTCATTTTTTCCTTACCTTGTTCATGTCCACCCAGATCAAAAGTCGTGAAGGTCATTCCAGCAATTGTCAGCTCCTCTGATGCTGAAATGGAAAACACAGGCTGGGATTCAGGAAAACAAGGAAATTGTGATGGACAGAATTTCTTGAGCATTCGTGCTGGCATCACACATGCTCCTCCAGTAAGGAATTTCCTGCACTTCCTGTGGAATTCAGTGGCCAAAATGGAGCCATTTCACAAAATCACGAGTGGCAGAAAATAATTTTTAACCTGCAATTATTACTCTTTATTATATTTTTCATTAGGAAAATCTTTCCTTTATGTTAATTGAGTCACACCAGTTCCTGGGCATTTCTAGGGGGGAAAACACAGATCCACTTCAGCTTGAGGAAGCACAGTGCAGCTGCAACCTCAGATCAAGTTTTAAGACCCTCAAATCCCCAGGCAGAGCCGCCACTAAGGTGTCTTCCCACACCAAAATTCCAGAGGGAAAGCCACGCTGGGAGGCATTTCCTAGTGAGACTTACTGGGATGTAGCGTGGGGACGTGCTGACCCAGCCTGTCATCTTTGAGCATGTGCAGCAGAGTGGTTTTCCCTGCGTTATCCAAGCCCAGGAACACCAGTTTTCCAGACTTCTTGTACAAACCTGCGAGGAGAAGGAACAAAGCAAGAGGAAAACTCCAGCAGGCTCATCCAGAGCCGGAACGCCGCCGCTGTTTTTTGGGGAAGCCCTTTCCCAGAGCTCTGCTGCCACCTGTGCACACTTCCAGCATGGACACAGGACAGCAGGGAAAACACACAGAGCTCCAACAGGCTTTTTCCAAAGCAGGTTTACAGCAATAGGCATTTTCTAAGCTCATGTTCTCATGAGTATTCCGTTCTTTCCTCCTAGCAGCAGAGCACAGCATGCAGCAGAGTATTATGGATCAATCTGCCTCCTCAAAAGATGTGAAAACTGCACAAACTCATAAAAGACAGGAGTGAGCTGTCCCAGGAAGAGGTGCAAAGCAGGGAGCAGCATGTTGTTTTCTTGGCATAAACTGATTTTTGTCGTGTCTGCCACAGGAAAGCTCCCAGAGGTTTCCAGCAGGACTTTTTCTCACCCCATCTCTCTCATCCTCCCTTCAAGAGCTGACCAGGAGAATGGGCACCCCATCCTCCAGCAAGGAGTTCCACTGGAATCCAGGACTCTGGAAGGAGGATGGGGTTCCTTCCCTGGCAAAGCAGCACCTCTGGCCGTGGGCGCCAGCCCAGCTGCTCCCAGGCTTTTAAAGGGCAAGAGAAACACCCGGGTAGGAGCCCAACGCCCCCAAATACTCCCCAAGTTTCTCTGCACCAGTGTAAAAGCCCCTTTGTTGATGTGCAGCTTCCCCACCAGACTGTGCACTGGCCAGAGCTGCTGCACACCACCTTAACCCCCGACTTTTATGGGATTCTGGCAGTGGGAGAAGCCAAGCCGACCCAGAGGGGGCTGCCGGGGGCTGCTGAGGCACGGAGGGAGCCGCGGCATTACCTAGGAACTGCAAGACGCTGCTGAAGCCGTTGTAGAGCCATTCGAAGATGAAAGACATCTCTGGAAATAAAATGCCTGCAGGGGACAAAACCCAAACCCCGAGTTACAAAGAGTCGGCGCTTAAAGGGAGCCGCGGTCAGGGAGTCCGGAACGGGGGGGATCGGAGGTGCCGGGCCCGGGGGGAGCGGGGTCGAAGGGGAACGGGGGTGAGAAGAGACAGGGGATGAGGGGCCACGGGGGTGAGGGGGACCGGCCTCAAGGGCGGGCGGCGAGGCCTGGCCCCCGCCCCGCCCCCGCCCTGCCTGCGTGTCACCCCCCAGCGCCGCCGCCGCCCCTCGCCCGAGCCTGCCAGGCGCCCGCCGCCCCGCTGGACACCCCGCCGGGCCCCGCCGGCCCACGCGGCCACCCCGCCGCTCACCCCGGGCTGCCTCCGGGCCGCCGCCGCCACCGAGTCCCGTCCGCGGCCGCCGCCAGCGCCCCGCCGGAAACGCGTCACGCGCGCCCCGCCCGCTTCCGGCCCCGCTGGCCGCGCGCGCCCGGGGCTGCGGCGGGAGGCACCGAGAGTCCGCGGGTTCGAGACCGACCCCGGCTGGGGAGGGACACGGCGCCCTCAAAGCCAGCACTGAGGGCAGGGGGAGAGGACACGGCCTCAAGCTGCTCCAGGGGAGGCTCAGGTTGGGCGTGAGGAGGAATTTCGTCACATAAAGGGTGATTGGGCTTTGAGGGGGCTGCCCAGGGAGGTGGTGGAGTCACCATCCCCAGAGGAGTTCCAGGAATGACTGGATGTGGCACTCAGTACTGACTCGATGAATTCTGAGGTCTTTTCCAACCTCAGTGATCCTGTGATTTTGTGACACCTCAGCTCCAGGGAGGGAAAGGAGAGAGAGCCCCACAGCACTGGATTTCAGTAGTTTTTTATTTCTAGCATCCGCACACGTCCCAGGTGAGTGATCTCCTGTCACGACTTAGAGCACACCACATGACCATGCACAAGCAGGGTGTTTGGATTTTATAAATTATTTCTTCCAGCCTCCACCAGGCCTCGGCAGACACGTCACTGCTAGGTATGGAATTCTAATCAGCAAAGTTGCAGGCAAGGTCTTGCTGACACTGAAGCTATTTTTTTCTGGTCTATTCCTGCGTGTGGCAGCTCCTCGGTGGGAAGGACACAGCTGTCTCACCACCATCCTTGGGACTTAGTTTTTCTGGTAGTAGAACCACTTGTCAACTGTGTGGGGCAGAAAAAAGGAGGGGGTTAGTCCCCTGTGAGCCACCCAGTTATTATATACACTCATATATAAGTAGTCACGTGGCAGTGTGTGTGTGTGTCACCTCCGGCTCAGGGGTTTCCTCTGCTCCTGGCAACAGCTCCTCAGCACAGCAAACAGGTTCTGGCACAACCCTGCTTGTGTGGATTTGTTTTCCCAAAGCAGTTGACCTTGCTCAGGCTGCCATTAGGTGCATCCATGATTTAGTGCAGGCAAGGACAGCAAGACAAGCTTCCCTCTGGCTCAGTTGACTCAGGGAAGTGAAGCCATTTGACCTCCCACTCCCATGCCCACGTGGAAGACACGCATTTCTCCATAGGTTTATTCCCCATGAAGGGATTGGAAGTGTCAGCCTAGCTCCTCTTTCTGCTCCCAACACCACCCTCACCTTGCTCTTGGGCCTTGCCCTGACTACAACAACATCCAGCTTTAGTTCAGACCCTCATTTCCCTACAATTCCTCTGAGGAAGCCCCTGCTCTCTAGTGGGATGTCAGGATGGGTTTTGAGACTCACCTTCAGATGGGATGGGGCTGGCAGCTTTACACGGCGGTGTCTGAAACAAGAAGGGTGTTGTCAGAGACCAGAGGTGTCCTTGCACTCTCCACACATCATTTAGGTCTGCACAAGTCTTTCCTGAGCACTATTTAACACCCTGTGGCAGCTGGCGAGCTGTGGGGGATCAACTGAGCTCATATCCTGTCATTCCCAGAGCCTCTCTATTCCAGAGATGCCCTGTGTGCCCCAAGTGCTCTCCTCCAAGTGCAGGCTCCAGGGCCATCTCATTCCCAGCACAAGCAGCTCCCACTCCAGAGTCTGCACAGCTGTAGGCAGCTGCTCTTTTTTTTTTAAACTATAATGTTGGCTTAAAAAATAAGGGGGAATTAAGGCATGAAGGACTCTCTGAGGACTCCTCTGAAGAGCTTTCTCTGGTATTCAACAACCAAAGACAGAGAAAATCCCTGGTGACACATGCTCCACAAGGCCTTTCAAAAATCTCACTGAAATCCCCTAACTGGGATACCAGCACTTTAGAAAACAAGACAATGGCTTTAAAGGTCTCTCCAAGGCTGCAGAGAGATTGGGGTTTCCAGTCATGGAAGAGAGGCAAGATTTGCATTTCGATTTTCCTGTCCCCACCCTCTGAGCCCTTCCAGGTTGCCAACTGCACTAGTCCTAAAGTCTAGGGAGACACAATTAGTTCCTGAGGCTGGACAGGACAACTACTCTAGGAATGTCAAGCTCTTTATTCTGAAGTGTGCAAAATCTGGGGAACTGGACTCTCTTTTCTCAAAGGGAGAACTGTACTGTGAAACTCCTGAAAGCCCAAATATTAAAACCCCCTCAGAACAGCTGACAGCCAAGCTACAGCTCAGAAGTTTATCCCTCCATGCAAACTCTGTTTGGGATTCCATCTCTTGGATGACTAAGGGCAGGGAGAAGCTCCTGGAGGAATGTCTGGTTAGCTCCACATCCATCCTGTTAAACCAGAAGCAGGTGTTCAGCCACCCAAAACATTCTGAGCGTGCCATGTGCCACTCACATAGAGTTCACCACACAAATTGCTCTGTTTTTCCCCATAATAAACCTGGGATTTGGCCACTCAAACTGGTACTTACTGCATCCACAGTAGCTTTTGCACAGTCTTGACTGCAGCAGAAAGGGCTGTCAGACACCGTCAGGTTGGTGCTGGAAGACATTGGGCACTTGTAAGAACGTGCAAGCCCAGCCTTCCCCCCGGGAGCATTAAATAATGGAATATTAAGGATCGCAGTTAAAAGCTGCCAAGAGGAGGGGGAAGGCCTGGGGAGACAGCCAGCAGCTAGCAGAAAGCATGGCACCACTCAGGAAGGGATGTTCCAGGGTTTTTAGTTCAGGGAAGAGGAAGGTGCGCATTGCCACAAGCATGAACCTACCAGTTGATCTCCCCTCCGTCAGTTTTCTTTGTTATTAAAGCTTTCCAGTGTTCGTGGGTGCTTTTGATGACATCCAGGGCAAAATCCTGAAGTTGGGAGATGAGAACAAGCATCATGTTACGTGGAAGCACCAGACCACCTTCTCCAGACTATCACTTACAAGGAGCTCATTTTAGACAGCTCTGGAAGGGGCTGGAAGAAATCTCTTCCTCTCCTGTGCTGTTCAGGAAGAGAAGAAACTCCCAGCTGAAACAACCAGGATTGTGCAGGAGAATTGTTTTGCTTTCAAGATGGGAGGATCTGCCAAGGTCACAGAGCGAGCTTGGGGCCAAAAGAAACTGAGCATAGTCTCGGGCCAGTGCTCCATTATAAAGGCACCTCCACCCTGCTGCTCCTCCCTCTCAGTTTGTCTCCAGCAACTCGCTAATCCAGGCCTATCCAGGAGCTCACTTCCACTCCAGGCAAATAATTCAGACCAGCAGGAAGAGACATGCAGCTGATCTGGCTTTGCAACTACTTAAAAATTAATTTGTATCCAGGCATATCCACCTCTTTCCTTAAAAAGGAGCAATATATGCTCAAGCATTAATCTGTCAGCTGGAGACAGAAACACACAGTTCTTTGTTGGTATGAACACCGGCACTAAATGTCCTGGTTTGATACCAAACCAAGCCAAAGAAAACACTGCAGAGCATGTGTGAGGTTCCTTATCCTGATTTTCCAGTTTCCTTGGCGGGTTTCACCCATCCTGAGGGGCAACAAGGTGTTCCAGCCTGACCAGCCTAGTGTTGTGCTACAGCTAAAGGGGGACATGACTTCCATTTTCTTTCCCAGAGAGGCCTTTTAGAAGAACTCCCCTCCTCTGCACCATCTCTGGAGCTCTGGGAGTTGAGTCACCTCACTGAACCCCTCACAGCACTCCAGGAAGGGCAGGAGTGAGGACACCAAAACAGGATTTCACCTGATCCAACCCAGGGAAGAGGCAGAGGAAGAGTGCTGCCAAGGCAGAGCCTTACTCACAGGGTGTGAGGGAACACTTCATGCCCGAAGGAAAAAGTGTTTTAACTCCTGAGTTACATTTAACTTGCACCAGGTTGCAGTGGAACAAAGCCAACAGGTAAGGGAGACAAAGGGTGATGTCAGGCTGCCTTTGCTCCAGAGCTGGAGCAAATAAACCTGGTGTTTTCCACCTGGTTATGACACAGAGGCTCCCAGTCCTGAAGTGATCCCACATGAAGAAAATATGCAACAACACCATGGTGATAATCCCAACCAATTTTTTTCTGGTACTCCTGCATTCACTAGGCTGGAAAAACAGCAACTATCAGCAGCCCCATAAAAATCTATTCTCTCAGCAACTCACTCGTGTCCCCACACACCCCGAGATCAGGTTTTGGACAAGGTGCCTTTGTGAAGGTGATCCTACCTTGCCTTTAAATTCCCCGTTAAAAGCAAACTGGTTTTCTGGCTTCCCATCAGGTACTTTGTATCTTCTGAACCAGTCCACAGTAGCTTCTAAGTATCCAGGCTTCATCCTCCGGACATCCTCGATATCTGCCAGGAAAGCCAGAAACAGTAACAGAGTTCACTGAATAACAGAATTTATGGGACTCTGCTGAGTCGTTCTGGGCTGTGCCTCTTTCAACCCCTTCCCAAGCAGCCTTAGCAACACTTCAGACAGGTTCGCTGAAGACTCAATAAGGGAAGTTAGTTTTTCACCCTCAGGGTGAGTATCCCCCCAGGAGCACAGACACATTTAAACAGCTTTGATTGGAGGCTTGGGGGACAATCCCTTTCCTTCCAGGGAGCAGCCACCTTGTGTTTGGAATGCCACATGTGACAAACATCCATCTTTTGCTCCAGGATTGTCCTTCCAGCATCACACCTGATTAACACCACTGCACAGAAGGAGCAAGCCCTGTCCCCACCGCACAAAGTGACAAAGGGAAGCACTGCTCCTGTGACTCACCATTGTAGCTGTCTGCCTCTGGGTCTTCAACGTTGATAGCAATCACCTTCCAGTCTGTCTCTCCCTCATCAATCAGGGCCAGCGTGCCCAGCACCTTCACCTTGATGACTTCTCCCCGAGAGCAGACCTGCAAGGACAAAGGCCTTGCTGTCCACACTGATGCATCCAAGGAGTGCACAACAGGAGCTCAGCAAGCAGCCAGGTGCCGTGAAATTAGCTCTTGCTGTCAGCAGCTCATCAGCCCTGGCTCATCTCAGCAACAATCTCCAGAGGCAGCAGAGGGAAACATCACATTGTTAAGGGAGGGGAAGTAGGAATGAATGATGTCCCTGGATAATTGACTTTGGAGACATTAATTACACGTTTCAGGAGACATTTAGGATGCGTTACCTTGCTTCCAATCTCGCACACATCAATCGGATCATTATCTCCACAGCAACCAGTATTTTCATCCTTGTGACCTGGGTCTTCCCAAGTCTGGGAAAAAAAAAAAACAAACACCAAAATCAACCATACATTAAAATAAGAAGTCACAGTTTAAAGAGGTAGTAAAAAGCAGGTTTATTTAGGGCATGGAATAAACAGAAGATGGCCCACTCCACACCTGCTGCCACGTCAGCTATTTGGGCTACTGTTTCCCTTGTGCCTGGCAAGTCTGAATTCAAGTGAAAAGGTTTCATCTTCCAAAAGGTAAGCAGCTCCTTCCTACCCACAAACTCCCTTTCAACAACTTTCCAGACTTCCTCCTCTGTCCCACAGCTGCGTAAAGGTGAAGTTCACATCTATAAAGGGCGATTGTTGATTTGGCTTCCTGCCTGTTCCTCTCCCTATTCATTCCTTAGCAGAAGCTTCCTGAACTCCAGATAGCAGTCCAGCAGAGATGGAAGACAGACAGGGTATATTGTTTCCCTTCAATTAAACAATTAAAGACACTGTTAACCCTGGAGAAGTGATAAGAATGTGGAGTCCCACTATGCTCCCCAGTGCATCTCACCCACGGTGGTGAATGCACATTGAAGGACATGACTCCAGAAGTCAATAAATTGACTCCAAAAACAAGGGCTGTTTTAAACAGGCTCCTGATTAGGAGTGAAAAGCACTCCATGCTCACTTGCATCATAAGGAAAATGTATTTCTATGGGGGTTGAGATATAAAAAGGAATGTTCTTCCCAAACTTCTGCATACCAGGACAAGACCAGTGCAGCCAGGACCTTGTGATGGATCCAGAGTGTTCAGGAAAATGTTTTTACACACCTGGGGGTGCTGTGGGGCTGTTCACAAACACTATCACATTTCTCTACCAGGAAGTGTTAAGCTCTTGATGCACAAACACCTTTGATCCACAAACACATGACAGAGCAAAGGCTTCAAAACAACTGTGCACAAAGAGACAGGTACTAGAAACCATTCAAGCAGGAAACAACTTCAAGGCCCTGTGTTAAGCCACGTGGGGAAAACACTTGACATGTGCTGCTGTCAAGAGCAGAAATACCAAATTCAGTGTGTCTGCCTGTGATCTGTCACTGACAGCTTATTTCCCTGGAGGAAACTCCAGCCTCAGAGAACATCAGAGGCAAACAGCCTTGTTTGACGTCCCTCTTTATCTAGCAGTCCCCAGCCATTTAAGAGCATGTGTCCAGATGCCACTATCATGATCCCACCTTGCCAGCTGTTTCTAGGAAAGCACATCTGTGCAGTGGTGGGCATTGGCAAGAAGTCTTCCATAAAGATTCAGCCTAAATCCTGCACCATTAGGATAAAACCTTGTGCTTCACCAGGCAGAAACTGAAGGCACTGCACTGCCAGATGCACGATGACAGCTCCCTTCAGCCACAGAGAAGGACCTGCCAGCTCCTGCCCAACCCTTCTCCAAGCAGCTGAGGATGAGCAGCTGCTCACCCTTCAGGGAGCTTGTTTATAACATCAGACAGAAGTCTAAAATCTGGGATTTCTGGTTAAAAATATCCCTGATTTCCTGACAGGTTCTTTCCCTCAGCTGCAAACATCACACTCCAGATCAGACTCTCTGCTGATCTTTTTGCTCATTAACACAGTGACAATCACAGGCACTCTCCCTCCCCCCCACCAGGATGGATGAGCCACTGGGATGAAGCACAGTACCTGTGGGATGGCACCGTAATTCCAGATGTAGCCCTTGTGGGGAAACACGTTCGCTACGAAGCGCAGTTTCCCTTTCTTCACATCTTGCTTAATTGGGTTTAAGGGTTCCTTTGTGGAAATCTGAAAGAAAACTTAAGTAAGTCCCTCTGCTTCACCCTTTATGAATGAAAAAGTTGGTATTTTTTTAAATGGAATTGACAAGCCAAGAGGCCAGGAGATGATACTGATGCCAGTGGCAGATACTGGGCAACTCCTGTTGCATTGCCATCCCTTAGGATATGGTTTCCAGCAGACTCACAAGCCTTGGAATCACATGGGCTTAAGAGCCATTAAATATTGCTTTAATCAGAAGCCACGGGAGAGCACCAAGGCATTCCAACTTCTGCAATCTCAGCCTTCACACCAGACCTCCAGCATTAAGGAAGTCCTGACAGGAGAAGTTAGAAACCACTCTGATTCCAGAGTGTGGAATTGAGGAGGGATCAGCAAAGCCCAGGATTAAGACTGGAAGTACAGTGTAGTTACCTCCATTTTAGCATTTGTCCATCGAGGCACCTCCACAACCATGTTGAACACATTCTGAAGAAAGCAGAGGAGCAGTGAGTGGGAAGGAATCTTTAAACTAGGGAACACAAGCGGGTAAGCACAGAAACCAGCCAGTTCACATGAAACCATAAGGTTTTTTCTGCTGGTTTATTTTTTTTTTCAGTGCTAATTTTGAGACAGCTGATAAAAGTCCTGTAGCTCAGTCAGTCACTCCAAGCTGAATCCCACAAAACAACCCAAAGGCCAGATTGAGGTTCCCACATGTTGCCAGCTACAAAAGATCCCCATCACATTCCTAGGCTACAGGAACAGGTTAAATCAATGGCAAACAGCTGCATACAAACTACTCTGGACATCAAAAAATGGGGTTTGGGTCATATTTATTAAATACAAAGTGTTTAATGCTCCAGAAAGAGCCACTCTGGCCTTTCAGGAAAAAAGGTAAAGCCACCTATTTAATAGTGTGGCTATCTATGTACTGCCCTGGATGAGTGAGACCATCACTCCCCGTCATAAAATAGGGAAGGATGCCCTTTCTCCAAGCTGACACTCCTCTAAAAGCAGACTTTGCCAGTGGCATGGTGTCAGGATAAAAACGTGGGGGAGCATTGCAGAACCCCATCTCACTGTATCTTATTTACAGGTGACACTTGGAAACATCTGCTGTTGATCCAGCTGGGCTGAGAGTTCAATGTCAGCCTCCTCTCCAAGAAAACATGCTTCTCCATGCCTGAACCTTAACATCTGCTGTTTGAAGAGATTATGGCTTTTTAACAAAAAGTCAAACCTTGCTCCCTGGCCTGGGCAGGGTTTCTAATCCCCACCCTAAGCAGTATTAGCATGGCAAAGTCCCTCGAACCTGTATTGCCCCATAATTGGATTGATATTGTGCAACAAGTGCTGTTACATCACTGACTTTGCCCACACCCTTCCCTAGCAGAGCTTTATTACAACCCCTTAATTGCAGGGGGTCACTGCTCATTTGCATTTTGCACGCAGAAAGGCACAGAACTATTTTTATTCCTAACTTGAGGGAAGGAATGAGGCAACTGGAACAGGCTGGGCTGGGCACTTACAGCTTTGCAGGCACAGAAAGATGACTTGGGGCTGCATCTTTGCAAGGACCGAAGCTTCCCCATGGTCCAACTTGGCAAAAGACACACAGAGAGCAGCCCAAGGTCATCCCTTTGCAGTGACACAGGTCCAGGTAAGGTCAACACAGCCCAGCCCAAGACTGAAAAAACCACCCTGCAATCCTCTCAGCCTCTTAGGAATCTGAGGATAAAGATCAAGCGGCCCAGACAGAGTGGGACAACCTTTTGCTCCAAGCTAGGCCCTGTAATGCAGCTGGCAGCCCACCTGCTAAGTGGTGAGCAAAACCCCAGAGCTGAGGCACTCCAGCCACAGAGAGAGCCTCATGGGACCAGCACTGTTGTGTAACTTC
This sequence comes from Sialia sialis, assembly GCA_009812075.1. Lineage (NCBI taxonomy): Eukaryota > Metazoa > Chordata > Aves > Passeriformes > Turdidae > Sialia > Sialia sialis. The sequence goes on from VRYO01001366.1 coordinate 21,944,702, forward strand.
GGGGACTGCGACCTTCAGCCATTGAGACTTTTTCCTCTGAATGACTTGGCACAGGGGAGCTGGCAGCAGCACCGTGTGCCTCAGGGCACACCAGCAGCCCAGTTTCCCCTGTCAGAGCATTACCAGCTCAAGGAACTCCCCCTCACCTCTGTACTCAATTCCCTGCTCCTTCCTTCCCTGTTCTGCAGGCGTCTGCAGAGCGTGGCATTATCTGGATTTTCCTTGTCTGGCTTACCTGCCAGGCACCTGCACTGGGAACTGCTTCCCTACTCAGCCACTGCTTCATCACTGTCCTTGATGACCACAACCCATCTTTTCCCCTCTGAGAAGGCAAAAGCCACTTCAGAGCACCTCAGGTAGCTCCATCACCTTCACCTCAGCAGCTCAATCGGCTGCTTTTTTGAGGTTCATCTCTCAACTCTGCATATTCTCTTTTCCTTTCCCAGAACCACTCCCCAACCCTGAATTTCAGCTCTCTCTAACAAGTAGTAGCTGCTCCACTACACAGCTTTTTAGCACATGTCAGAGAAAGAAACAAGCTAAAACAGTAAAGGACACTGAGAGCCCCGAGGTATCACTGAAAAAAAAACATTAAATGAAAACTGAAACACAACCATTTTGATTTACTGAAGCTGGGGCATTTTTTTTTACTCAGAACAGCCTAATTTGACTAACCACTGGCTGCTAGAAGGATGAGAAAGCCCTGCAGCACTGCAAGGGGCAGGTTCTGCCAGGCAAGAGGTCCCAGGAGATGCTAGAGCAGGAATTTAACCTGCTCATCTTCACCCTCTGCTCAGTGTTGAATTATACCGCAGGCCATGCTGCAGCCAAAACCCAAGCCTGAAATATCATGGAATGATACAGGAATGGGTGTAGATATTACAAAAAAATTAAAAAAAACCAAAAAAACAAAACCCGACAAAAAAAACAAATCAGTTTTCTGCTTAGTTAACGCCTTGCATGGTAAGCTCGAGCCAACCACTCGCATCTCTGACGTAAAAACTGAGAATGAGATCATCCATTCTCCTCTCCTGGGTCGCTCCACCCGAGGCCAGGATGGTGAGAAACCCATTCCTCGCAGGATGAGACAACGACTCCATGAGGTGCTCCTGCAGTGTGGGGAGCTGGGAGCCTCCCCCGGGGGTGTCTCAGGCTGCAGGACCCCCAGGTCCTTGGGATGTTTCAGGACACCCTGGATGTCCAGATCCCCGGGATGCTCCCAGATCCCCATGTCCCCATGTTTCAGCACCCCTGGTCCCCTGTGTGCTCCCAGATGCCCTGGATGTTTCAGGACGCCGCATCTCCCGGATGTTTCAGCACTCCCCGATGCCCTGCGTGTTTCCAGGACCTTCTCTTACCTTCCCGGCGTCCGCGTAGATGGGGATGTCGTGGAATGGGGAGATGTAGCGCCCGGCAGCATCCTCTGCAAGGCAAAGGGAGGGGGCCGAGCGTGAGACGCGCCGGCAGCTCCCGGCTGAGCGGGCTCAGGCTGAGCGGCAGGAAGGGGCGGGAAGGGGCAGGAAGGGGTGAGGAGAGCACTCACTGAAGAAGAGCCGGTACTCGGGGCTGTGGGGCCCGGCGCGCTCCTCCACGCCGTACCGCGACATCGCCGCGCACGCGCCCGCGCTCGCCGCCGCCGCCGGCCGGGGCTGCGGGCGGCACTGCGCATGCGCGGCGCGCGCGCGCCCGGCCCCGCCCACCCCAACCCCGCCACGCGGCGGCGCGGGAAATGGTGCTGGCCGGCTCGGAGCGATTCATTCCCGTTTGGAATGGTTCTTCCCGTCTTGGAGTGGCCCTGTCCGACTTGGAATGGTTCTGCCTGGCTTGGAATGGCCCTTCCTGGCTTCGAATGGTTTTTCTCAGCGTGGAATGGTTTTTCCCATTTTGGAATGGCCCTTCCCAGCTTGAAATGGCTCTTCCCAGCTTGGAATGGTTTTTTGTGGCTTGGAATGGCCCTTCCCACCTTGGAATGGTTCATTCTCATTTGGAATGGTCCTTCCCAGCTTGGAATGGACCTTCCTACCTTGGAATGGTCCTTCCCAGCTTGGAATGGTTCTTTCCAGCTTGCAGTGGTTCTTATTGGCTTGGAAAGGCCCTTCCCAGCTTGAAATAGTTGTTCCCGGCTTGGAATGCTTTTTCCCGCCTTGGAATGATTTTTTTCCCGGCTTAGAATGGTTCTACCTGGCTTGGAATGGCCTTTCCTGGCTTGGAATGGCCCTTCCTGGTTTAAAATGGCCCTTCCCAGTTTGGAATGGCTCTTCCTGGTTTGGAATGGTTCTTCCAGGCTTGGAATCTTGCCCAGCTTGGAATGGTCCTGCCTGGCTTGGAATGGTCCTTCTCAGCTTGGAATGGTTCTGCTTGGCTTGGAATTTTTTTTCTCGTTTGGAATGGCCCTTCCAGCTCTGTAATGGTCCTTCTCAGCTTGGAGTGGCCCTTCCCGGCTTGGAATGGCCCTGCCTATTTGGAATGGTTCTGCCTGGCTTGGAATTGTCCTGCTTGCCATGCCACAACAGCATGGGCTGGTATGGAGCAGCCCAGCATGGTCCTAGCCCAGCGTAGTTCAGCATGGCCACAGTGGCAAGCAGTGGCGTGGTCCAGCCTGGCATGGACACAGAAGAGTGGGCTGGCCCAATCTGGCATGGCACGATTCTGCCCAGCATGGTTGTAACAGCATGGAATTGTGGCATGGACTGATGTGGCATGGCTTGGTCCTGCATGGCATGGCCACTGCAGCAGGGTGGGATGTAGTCCAGAATGGCCACTAATGCCAGGAGTGACACTGTCCTGCGTGGCATGATTTGGTGTGGCAGGGACACAATGGCATGGGATGGCATGAGATAGCATGGGATAGCCCGGCTTGGTGCAGCATGGCCACAGCATCGCCCATCCATGAAATGGCCATGGAATGGTCTGTTCCCCATGGCCATGATAGCCTGGAGTTGCATGGACTAGCACAAAATGGCTTGTTCCTCCCTGGCATGGCCATGTCCGTGTGGTTTGGCACGGTCCCACATGGCACAGCTTGGTCCAGCACGGCATGGTGCTGCATTGCCTCTCCGTGGCATGGCCAAGCATGGCACAGAACAGCCTGTTCTCCCTCACTCCTCCTGGATCCCTGCATTCCCTGTCCCCATGCCTGGACTGGGAAAGGGGAAAGGGGGTTCTGGCAGGGGCCTGAGCCATCGGACTCACCTGGAGTCCCCCTGGATGGATGGGGGAAGTGGAGGAGCCAATCCAGGGACAAAGCATCATTAGGGTACACCTTTATTTCAATGTCTTGCGGCCATAACGTGGCAAATCCCCACTCCCCACCCCGCAAGCCCTTGGTCCAGAGTGTTTGGTGGCCACTGCTCCTCAGCCGTCCCACGCGGGGACACTGGCATGGCGCAGGGCTGGCGGCTCCGACTTGGAGGCGGCTGGGGAGTCGCTGGTTGGCGCCTGGATGAAGATGCGGTTGCGGGTGCCGAAGAGGGTCCCGCGGCCGTGGCCCCGGGGGGCGTAGGGCCTGCGCTGGCAGAGGGGCGCCCTGAAGACCTCCTGGAAGCCCCGGCGGAAGTTCTCGTTGAAGTAGCCGTAGATGATGGGGTTGGCGCTGCTGTTGAAGAAGGCCAGCCAGTGGGCAAACGGGTAGACGTAGACGGCAAGCAGGCGGAGCTGGCCCTCGCTCAGCCGCCCGTAGTCCGTCAGCAGCATCAGCGTCCAGAGGGGCAGCCAGGAGATGGTGAAGAAGAGGGCAACGATGATGAGCATGTTGATGACCTTGGCCTTCCTCCTGGAGATCCTCCTCCCCTCTGGCTCCTCTCCGCCGTGGGCAGGCGCCACTGACTTGAAGAGCTTGAAGGCGATGCGGGCGTACATGACGACGATGAGGGCGAGGGGAGCCACGTAGATGTGGGAGAAGAGGACGGTGGTGTAGATCCTCCTCATGCCCGTCTCAGGCCAGGCCTCCCAACAGGAGTAGAGAGGGTAGGAGTTGTTGTAGGTGTCCACCATGAAGTGGTGCTCCTCCCTGGTGACGGTCAGGGTGACGGCAGCAGGGCACATGATGAGCAGGGCCAGCACCCAGATGATGGCGATGGTCAGCAGGGCTTTCCTCAGCGTCAGCTTCTGCCGGAAGGGGTGGACGATGCAGCGAAACCTGTGGGAAAACAGCAGGTGGTGGCTTTGGGCATCTGGTGGGGACATCCCTGGGCAAGGAGAGCGGCCAGGACCAGGGGTGGGAATGGAGGGTGAGGGGGGTTGTTCTTTACATGTTTTGTTGGCAGAGATAGGTTAATGTTTTCAGCCCAGTGTGGGGAAGGACACCTTGCTGGAATGCCCTGTGGACAGCTTTGTGGTCCTTCTGGAGAGCTTGACAGGCTCCTGACATTCCCAGGAGCTTTCCCTCAATGGGAACCCCACAGGGCACCCAGACCTGCTGGACATTGCTTGGTCCCACATGTCCCCACATCCCCACGTCCCCATGCCAACATACCTCTCCACAGCGATGGCGACCAGCGTGAAAACAGAGGCGGAGACGGACATGCCCTGCACCAGGCCGCTCATTTTGCACATGGTGTTGTCAAAGGGCCAACCTGTGAGGGGACACCATGGTGTAGGTGCCTCTGGCTCACCCAGCTCCCTTTAGGTGTCCCCATCCACTGTTTTTGATGGGAATGCTAAGTCCTGCTCTTAACAAGGGCTTGTATGGAGACAGCCTTTAGCAGCATGGATCCTTGAAGAACCCCAAAATTGGTAAAAAAGACACACATTACCCTTAGAAACTCAAGGAACATGGTGGCTGACTTTGGGATCCTCAATCAGAAGGACTTTCATCTTGTTTCTTTGACCCCAATACCAAGGCAATAAATAAATCACACCCCATAATCAATAAATACAAACCCTGGCCTGTGGCCTGGCTGCTCCTGCAGCTGAGCCCTCCCAACTCCCTTATCTTTGGAAAGGTCAACAGGCAGAGCTGAGCCAGCGCAGGAGGAGGTGGATGCAGAAAAAGTAGGAGTTTTTTTCAGTGTTGCTTGGTGAAGAATGACTGAACTTCAAATATGCAAATGCAGCATTAAGATCGAGCTCATTTTACCACAAATGCCACATAACATTTTCTGTCTGTTCCTCATGCCTCTCCCCTTCCTCTGCCCTGCTCACCTGTGATGAGGTTGTCCACCAGGGTGGTGGGCATGCAGAAGATGCCCACCAGCAGGTCGCTGATGGCCAGGTTGAGCAGGAACATATTGGTGACCGTGCGCATCTGGCGGTTCTTCACCACCACGAAGCACACCAGGACGTTGCCGACCACGCACATGAGGAAGATGAAGGTGTAAGCCAGGATGAACATGAGGGCCACAGGGGAGGAGTGCTGGTAGTATGCCAGGAAGGTGTAATTCTCCCTCAGGAGGTGGCTGGTGCTGGAGTTGGGCCACCAGGAGCCATTGGAAGGGCCTGGGGAAGGGAAGGCAGGGAAATGAAGTCGGGAGAGAATAAAACAATTATTGCCTTAATTTCTTTGTGCCTCCAGAGATGGGTTTTCATATTTATTGCAGTGACCAGACTGGCTGGGACATGTCCTGCTGGACTCATCTTTGTGCCCCAACAAATCTCTTCCTCCTTGGGTTACACTGCTCAAGGTTCCGCTGCACCTCAGCCAAATTATTATTTTACATCATTATTGTTTTCATACCATTGATATCATTAGTATTTGACACAATTATTGTTTGATATCGTTATTACTTGATGCCATTATTACTTGCATCATTCTTTTGGTGAGGAATGTTTTTCTTATTTGAGTCATTCTTTTGATGAGACATCCTGATCTCGTGGGACTTGTTTTAGGGAATGATGCAAGGAAGACAAATCCACATTCCGACGCTCCAATGCTCCGGCCTTGAGGGAGCTGTGTCCGTGTGCTCCCAGTCACGGCTGGCCTGGCAGCATCCCTGCCCCCGGGCAGCTGCCGCTGCTTCCCCTTGTGCTTCCAAGATTTACAATTCCATATTCCGCAAAATCTTATTCTCCCCGGCAAATATCCAAGGGGAGGGGGCTGGGGCAGAGGACACCCTCGCCTCCACTTCCATCTGAAGCGACAGTTGTCATTCTGATCATTATCCGGGAGCCTCTGATGGAGGCGCGGGGGTGGCGTTTTGTCACTACGGACTGAACGGGGAGCGGGGCTCGGCAGCTCCCACCCTCGGGCTTCCCCAGCCGCACTCAGGCAGGGATGCGGGAGGATGCCGGGCGTGGGCAGGAGCTGCCTGCAGCGGTGACGGGACTGGCTCCGGGAGAATCCAGGCTGCAGCGGTGAGGCGAGGAAAGGCACATTTCAGCTTTAGGGCTCAGCCTAAGCTCCTGCAGGTCAGCCCTGCGCTGAGACAGCCTTCCAAAGCCGCTGTGTGGCGGGCGGCTGGAGCATCCCTCTATCCCTGTTCCGATGACGGTGCTCAGCTCGCCAGCCGAGATGCTTTTCCCAGCCACCGGGACCACCGGCTTCCACAAGGTTCCGGCCGGCAGGAGGGCCCTATCCAGCCCCTAATACCCCAGTCCTGGGAGCAGGATTTGGGCAACACATTTCAGAAGGGCGCTGGGGGGGTTTGCAGCTGACATGGGAGAAGGAGCCTCTTGGAGAGGCAAGGAAGTAGCGGGATCGAGGGCCCAAGATTCTCCAGATAGTCGAGATCAGATGCGTGACCCAGCTGTGTAAGCAGGAGCAATAACAGACTGTAATGAGATTGCCCAAAACCTGTGATATTAAGCCTAAAACTTTGCTGGACTTTATCCTTTGGGGCTGCAGTGCAGCATGAGCAGGAGGTTGGTATCCTGTGGAATTGGAGGTGGTTTTAAAAGCAAGGTGGAAGACGGGGAAAGGAAAAGAAGGGGCTGCTGAGCAGCCGGGTTGGTGCGGGCTGGATGAATGAATGAGAGGATAGATGCATGAATGGGTGGTAGGAATGGATGGATGGATGGCTGCAGGCTTCCTCAATTCAGCACTGACATCTCGGACGTGGTGACAAGGGGATGGGGGAACCGGACAGGGAGGGGTGGACCACCTGCCTTCCTGCCTGGCTGTGGGAAACCACGGCAGGGAAAGCCTGGTCTGATGGAATAGGGGGTCTGATGGGATGAGGGGTGGCTAGCTTTTTGGGGGCATAAAATAAATCAGGTCTTGACACTCACCTCCGCCGGTCCGACCCGCCTCCGGGGGCTGCATCGCTGCCATGCAGTGGCTACCGCCGGAGGCGATGTGCTGCCCGGCCAGGGGACGCAGTTCGCCCTCGCCCCCTTCCCTGCGCCCCTCCCGCCCGGTCCGGAGCCCCGGTGCGGCCGCCGCGGTGCCGCCGAGCCGGTTGCGGCTGCTCGCCGGCTGCAGCGGAGAAGGGGAGGGGGGAGAAACAGCCTCCAATCGCCATGGATACCGGGGGACCCGCACGCAGCCCCCCGCGGATGAGGCAGCGCGGGGGCGGGCAGCCCACGCGGGACCAGGAGAGGAGGGAGCAGGTTCCCTCCCGAGGGAGGGTCGGGGTCTGTGTCCCCTCGCTGCCGCCGAGGTCCCCGCACTGATGCTGGCAGCTGGTGGCCGGTGTCCCCAGCAGCGCTCCTGTCTTCATCCCGGGAGGAAAACACGCCAGGAGGCTCAAGACGAGTGGGGAGATCCCGCACCCATCAATCCGCACACAGGGGAAAGTAACACGATGTTTGGGGATGCTGGTTCTGGCTCCAGGCTGCTCCACACAGCCCCAGCTCCTCCAGCGTGCCCAACATATCTCACCATAATCTTTTACCAAAGTTTGGCAAGTCTGGAAGTCAAATATTTACGGGATTTACCATTCCTGGCTGTCCCCAGCCCGTACACACCATTGGGAAGTGTTTGTCCCCTAAATTCCCAAAGGAGCAAACAAGGGAGATGTTTAAATAAGGCGTTTTGAGATAACACCTGGGGTTTCTCCCAGGAGTTTTTTTTTTTAGCAGGCAGCCAGCCGCTAAGGGACAAGGGTGTGCTTGGCATTGGCCTCCCTGCCACCAAGAAGCCAGGATATTTCTCTCCAGGACATTTCTTCCTGGGAAGGGAATCGGCACAACTTGAGGACCCACAGCACCCAGGAAGTGGGAACACACTTCTGGGGACTCCCACGGGGTGAGCAGCGTGTGTGGGCACCCACTGGCATTGGCTCACTTTGTTTTCCACGGTGGAAAAACAGAAGGGAAGAAAAATCCCTTGGAAAACAAGGATTTTTCCAGAGAAATATGGCTTGAGTCTGGGAGAATCCAGCTGGAGGCTGCAGCGAGCAGCTGTGCGAAGGGGCTTCTTTCAGGACAAGACTCGTAATTCGAATTTAATCAGATGCAAACCCCCCGAGGTAACAGGAAAGCATTTAATCAGGCACTTGGCACACCACCACGTCAGCAATTCCAGGGAGAGCCCTTCCAGCCGCAGGGATGTCCCACACCATCCCGGCTGCTCCCTGTCATCTCCCAGGTGTGCGGGTGAACATCCAGATCCTCCCCAGCTTTACCCAAACCTCCCACCCCATGTGTCGCAGCTCCTCCGCATCCCCAAAACACATAAGCAGGAGATTGCCTGGCTCGGGATTTGGCAGAGCCATCCCTCCACGGGGGAGCCCTGCTGCTTGGCTTTTAATTCAGGAAAAAAACGAGGCACTGGCTGGGGTTTGGGACCCGCTGGCTGCGGCTTTGGCACAGAAACTGGGGCGTAGCAGGGACTGACCTAAGCCAAACCACTCTGCTGGGCAGTCACCCCTCGGGACAGCTCGGGATCCTGTCAGGCTTTAGGGACGGGCTCCTCTGGAGACAGCAGCACCTCGAAGGGGACCAGGGGCCGGACCAGCAGCCGCACCTCGGGGCCGACGGGGTTGGCCCGCAGGTTGAGGCTCCGCAGCAATGCCATGGAGGCCAATTTATCCGTCGGCACCTCTGGAAAGAGAGCACGGAGGTGAGAATTCTGCAGGGGCAGAAGGGATGAAAGCTCCTCTTGATGGACAGCCCGCAGCAAATCCTGCTCCTGCCTGTCCGCAAGCTTTGATCCAAACAGAAGCACGGTGAAATATTAATTTATCTGACTGCTCAGGCAAATGGTTATCGGCAGGACTCGATGGACTCAGAGGTCTTTTCCAACCTAAGTGATCCGGTGATTCCACAGAATGTGTCAGCCAGGTGCAAACACCACTGTCCTCTGGCTCTCCCAGTGCTAATTAACACTAATTTAGTGCTGGCACGCTAAACTGGGGTGCAAAGGCTTATTCCCTGATTTTTATCCCTGGTGTTGCAATGCCCAGGAGTCAAGCTAACAGGAGGGCACGTGGTCTTTGCCCTTGTTGGACAGGCTGCAAAATGGCTCTCAGCCATCAACAGGCACCCTTCTGTTTTGCAATTTCCATGAATTTGGGTGTTGTCCTTTGAAAAACACTATATTTACAAACTCTGCATTTGAAAAAAAGGTGCAGCTCAGCTGGATGGTCCTGGTGTGAATCCACTGGGAGCAGAGGAATGAGACTGATATGAAAACCTAACCATTAAGCTCATTAAAAGGTGATAGTTTTTGCTACAATTCACAATATTTTGGGCTTGCAAGGCCCACCTTTTTAATTTGGCCACCAAAATGACAAGAGCCTTTTATATGGCAGCTCCTGGAGCAGAATTGTGGTGTTGTAATTATATCTCATAGATGATTATGTGATTTTCAAACCATGAAACTTATTTTATGCTGGAAGAAGACTGAAACACTTTGATGCCTTTGTTTTTTCCCTCTTTCTCCTCCAGAAAACTGTGTTATTTTCCATATACAAATTCCCTAGGAGCACATATCTCATCAGGCAGAGCTTCACATGAATTTTTTTAATAACTCTTCTTCATGGTAGATTTGTTCACTGCCATTCTCCCATATAATTTTGCTTGCTTTTTTATTCCCTTGAAGCACAGAGTAATATTTTTTTTTCATTGATCTTCCTATTAAATTATTGTCTGATGCAGTGGAGAATAAGAAATTTGATCATCCTCTTAGGCAGCATGACAAAGTTTAAAATACTTTCACCCATTTTGCTTAAATTAGAGAGTTTAGTGAAGAATTTTGGGGACCAAGACCTTTCCAGGCTGGGAGCAGCTCTGCACCTGAATTCCAGGTAAGGAGCAGTGACTCACCCCTGGCGTGATGGGACAGGCAGGGCAGCCTGAATTATTCACCCTGGCTTCACCAGTTTAGCAAAAATCAGGGAGGGAAAAGGCTTTTACATGATTAAAGCAGAATGTAACAGTGAGTGACACCACTGTGGAATGGGCTGGGCTGGAAGGGACCTCAAAGCTCATCCAGTGTCACCCTCTGAGTGGAGGCAGGGACACCTTCCACTATCCCAGGCTGCTGCAAACCTCATCCAACCTGGCCTTGGACGCCTCCAGGAATCCACAGAGTCTCTGTGTCACCGTCTCATCACCCTCACGGGGAAGAATTTCTTCCCAATATCCCATCTAACCCTACTCTGAGTTTGAAACCATCCCCCTTTGTCCCATCTCAGGAGGACAAAATTAACCAGCAGTGACCTCCCCAGCCTTGGCAGCAGCCTCAACATCATCCCTATTAAACCATTAATTGAGGAATAAGGGGAAAGAGAAGCTGAAGCTCCAGGCACCAAAACATCCCCATGGATTTGGGACATTAAAATGCTGATTTGCTATAACTCAAATTATCAGGGAAAGAGTTAAAAGCACTGACAGTAATATATACATAATTACAGTCCAGGGTTAAGAGCTTATTTAGATGAAAAGGACAGCTTGTGGCACTAAATGTCTCCTTTCACAGAGCCTGCAGGCTCCAGGCAGGCATTAATTAATCTCCTTTCGCTCCTGTTTCCCTTTGGAAAAACATCACCTACCTCCTCCAGCTCAACACGTCTCAGAGGGTCACTCAGCTGTTTCAGCTTTTCCACCGGGTTTGCAGCCCTGGCAGGAGCCTCTGCAGCATCCCTGGGATGGCACAGGAGGACAGGCACTGGCACAGCACCACAAACCAGGGGATCTGCTGCCCTACAAACACAAGCTCACCTGCAGGGGAGCCTGGAACCTATTTGGGAAGGGCTGGCAGGAGCAATGTGATTGCCCAGATTTTTTTTTTTTTCCTTGGGAAAAACGGGCTGAAATCCCATTTTTCTGGTTCCTACCTCTTCCCTTTGAAGAAAATACGTAAAATAAGCTCACATCACCTATTTCTGCAGCCAGACAGCGTTGTGTGCACCACTCAGGCACATCCCCACAACATTCTGGCTTGAAATTGTTAAATTTTCTTCTGTTTTTATTTTCCCCACATCTGGAGGACACCTCCCAGCGGAGGGGAGCCTGGTGGGAGGTGACTAAGCCTGGCACCTTGCTCTGCTCGCAACCCAGGATCAATCCAGCTGGATGCAGCCTTGTAAAAGGACAAAAAAAAGCTGCGTGCCCTTCTCCCACACCCTGCTTCCTCAAAACGAGTGGGGAAAATGCTGTTTGGAGACCAGGTTGGATTGAAATCAGTCAATTGAACTCAAAAAGCGAGATACCTCTCTCCAGGAGGAGGGAGAGAAAAAGAGGGTGAGGAAAAGCCGTGCCTTCCTCTGGCTCCTGTGGAAGCAGTTTTTAATTTCCACAGGCACAGCCGGGGAGCAGCTGATGTGAGGATGCTAATAAACCTCGTGTTTGCAGGCAGCAGCTTTCCCAGCAGCAGCTGAAGCGATCCCAGATAAAACAGCAAAACTGAGCAGACTCCGATATCCAGCTCCCTGGGGTCCGTGGGGGCTGTGGGATGCTCCAGCCCGGGCCCTTTGAAAGCTGCATCCTAAATAAATCCCCTTTTATCTGTCTACAACAGCTGCCCCGTTGCCCAGCTCTTGGAGATTCCAGAGCCTTCAGCTTTTGCACATGAAAGATTTTCCTGCCGCTGCAGGGCTGGGGGATGAGCGCCTCTCACCATTCCCTGAATTTAATATTTGGGGGATTGTGTAGTGTTAAACAGCTCCTGTTTGCTCTGGGAAATGTTCAGGTGTGCCCTTGCTTAGCCTGGCAGCAAACATTCCAGCCCAGCACTCCTGGGGGCTGGGTTCTGCTTTCAGCTCAGGATTTTTAAGGGAATCTGGGGGATTTTGGGTCCCCCCAGCTGGAGCTGCTCCTAAGAGACACATCCCAGCATGGCAGCTTGAAAAGGGCTTGGTTCCCAATATTCCTGCAGCAGCTTTTCCCTGGGAGTCAGCGAAAACACCGGGAAATGCAAAGGCATCACCCTCGGGTGATGCTAAATCACCTTTTTCCCAGTGGGAAAAGTTCCTCCTCACCTGCGATCTCGTTCTCTTCCAGGTCGATGGTCTCCAGGGCGGGGACAGTGGCCAGGGGCTCCGGGAAACGCCGGAACCTGTTGCGGGAGAGGTCGATGGCCCGGAGGTGCAGCAGGGAGGTGATTTCCTCGGGCAGGCGGTGCAGGTAATTGCCTGCCAGGTTGAGCTCTGGGAAGAGAGGAGGGAGGTGGTGGGATGCAGGGAAAAAGATGGGAAAATAACTGATGAGCGGCTTGATTTACAGACTCTGTCTCCCGTGGACTGCCAGGTCCATCAGTGGGATTCCAGCTGCAAAAACTGGGCTTTTATTTTGCTGTTTTCCATTGAAAATTTGCCCGCTGGGAATACCACATTTAGGAGCGATGCTTTTGTTGGCTTCCTGAGGCTTTGCTCATGAAATTGGGCAGCCTTTTGCAAGCAGGCTCTGTAAAAAATAAGGAATATTTCCTCTGAAGGTCAGTGCAATTACCTCCACAATGGATATTTGTCATGGCTTAGGACTAGCTCTCTATATTCATGTGCCATCCCTTCGGATGAATGAAGAGAATGGTAGAAGGAAGGTCTTAGGGGTGAAAAATAATCTGTTTTTCACAATTTACCCATCTGTGATGCCTCCCCATCCCAGAAATGAGGTCCCGTGGGGCCGGGAGCAGCACTCCTGGGGACAGAACCCGAACCCCACTGTCCCAGCGCCCTTCTCCAGTGACACAGGGCTTTCTGCACTATAAATACCCACACAAGCTGCCCTGGCCCTGCTAAGACCTGGTATTTATAGGTCCTGCCTTACTCAGCCTGTCCTCAGCCTGTCTCAGTCTGTTCCTGCTGAGCCCCAGCACAGTTCATGGCAGGAGTGATTGGCTCACTGGAGGAGCAAAGCCCTTGCTAGGAAACAAGGGCATTTTTTCCCCTTCAGGACTTGTTGTGTTGTCGAGAAAATGAAAATTGATTTCCCTTGCTGGACGTGTTTCCTTTCCCCAGCCCGGGGGTGTCCTCACAGCTCCAGAACAAGGGAAGCCTCCCCAGGCGCCCACCACGGTGGCGTTTGTGTGGTACATTGTGGGAGCAAAATTGATTTTAGAGGCTGCCAGAGCGTCCCCAGTGCCGTCCCCTGTGTTCAATACCGCGGTGCTGGATGCTCGGGATGCTTGCATGGCCATTTTTTAGCGGATTAGCCTCTGGCTGCTATCTCTGGGCTCCGTGGTGCTGATGATCGCTCCCATCTCCTGCTGTGATTAACTCTCACTGATATCTCACTAATTAGTGAGCCTGGATTGCCCTGTCTCTGCCATGCTCCGTTGTTATCCCCAAGCTGCCTTTCCTGTCCTCCTCCATCCTCAGCCCCATCCTTGGAAGGAGGTGGAGGGTGATGAGTGACCCTGACACCAGTTTGGAAGGGAGGGTGAGAGCAGAATCAGTGTCCTCGTCCTTCAGGGGGCAGAAAGCATGAGGCAAAATGGATTTTTTGGGGTCTGAACTGATGCTTGCAATGAGGTGTGAGCTCAGGGGACACTCTAGGGTGCTTTGCCCCCTCTGCAGCAACCTGGGGGCTCCTGGAGTGTCCCAGAGGATTGGAAGTGGCAGCCCCTTACCTGTCAGCTGGCTGAAGGTGGTGACAAATCGGCTGGTGATGGACTTGAGCTCGTTGTTGGCCAGGGAGATGCGGTGGATCCCCTCGGTGACGCTCCTCATGGCTTTGTAGATTCCAACGGGGAAGGTCATCAGTTTGCAGTTGGCCAGATCTGCACTCAGAGAGACCCAGGCAGGGATCTGAAAACTTCAGTCATCCCTCTCCCCTGTGTCCCTAATTCTCTGAGGATGCTTTTTCCAGCGCTGGTGGGGATGGAGCAGGGATTTCCCTGGGCTGGGTTTCTCACGGTCATGGGCGGCTGTCCCACGGCAGCCGGTGGAGAGGGGAAAAACATTTGGTTGCGCTTCTCACCTCGTGGCCTCCTTGCTTTGTCCTGGGTGGTTTCTGTTTCTCCTCCCTCCCAGGAGACACTAGGGATGGAAACTCTGCATCCCAGCCCCAGGATGGGCTCTGCCTCCCGCCCCCTCCCCAAAGGCACTGCGGGGGCTGATGGAGCAAGCTCCATCCTCCCACGTTTCTCCCGGGAGGATGTGGAGAAGCCTGAGCGATGAAGTTCTGTGTGCTGGTTTATATCCCAGGGCCGGGATTCCAGTGGGAATGAGTGGCTTTCATCTCTCTCCTTTGATGAACTGCATCCCACTCTTGGGTATTAGCTGGGAAATTGCGGGGAGACACAAATCTGACAACATGGGGAAAAACCTGCTCCTGCCACTGCTCGCAAGGAGGGGACACTCCCATGGGATTATACTCCAACTTTGCGGGGCTGAGGGCCCTTTGGGGAGCCTTTCTCTCCTCCAGAGCCGCGGGGAGGGAACGCCGACAGCTTTTTTTAGCCAGTGGCAGTGAAAAATCGAGCCCTGCTCCCGGATACCCGATCCTTGTCCGGGCCCCAGGCGGGAACCGGGACGGAGCGCCGGGCTTACCCAGGGAATCCGCTTTGTTCTCCACCGTGTCGTTCACCTTCCTGGCCACCCGGGCCACCGCCTCGCCCATCCTCTTGTGCAGGCGGGCGGCCGGTCCCGCCGGGAATGCGCTTCGGACTGGGGGATCCAGGGCTGGAGGGAGAAACCAGCCACTCTGGCCTCTGGGAGAGGGATGCTAAAAATAACCGGCAGGATCAGTGTTCCCAGGGGAGGGAGGGAGGCTGTGCTGGGGCTGGCGTGTCCCTCAGGGGTGAGGCTCCCAGCTCTCCAGGATGGTGCTTTCGGGGTATGTAGATGCATCCTTTTCCCAGGCTTGGGGTATGGGGATGTATCCCCTTTTCCTGGTATGGGATATGGAGATTCATCTCATTTCTTGGTTTGGGAAATGGGCATGCATCCCTTTGGCTGGTCTGAGATATTTGGATGCAGCCCCCTTCCTGGTATTGGATACGTAATTTTCCTGGTTTGGGATAGGGGGATGAATCCTATTCCCTAGTTTTGGGACATGGGCACGGGTCGCTTTTCCTTGAGTGGGATATGGGGATGCACGGCCTTTCCTGGTTTGCCATAAGGGGATGCAACCCGTTTCCTTATTTGGGGTATAGGGATCCATGCCCTTTTCCCGGTTTGGGATATGGAGACGAATACTATTCCCTGCTATGGGATATAGGGAAACAACCCCTTTCCTGGTGAGACAAATGACGGATTTGTCTTTACAAACAAGCTGGTAGACAAGACTAGCACTGAGAGAGAAAAGAAACAATGGGAAGGATTCCACTGATTGATGGATGGAAAAAATATATTTGCCTTTACAAACAAACTGTAGGCTTGCTGAAAAATGAAATTGGATATTGAAAGATAAAAGAAGCAATGGGGGAAAACCATGAATTCTGTAAGAATTACAAATTAAAAGGGAGGGTTATACATTAGAGGGGAATCTCAGGTACCAGGTGTTTGGGAAGTCTGTACCTGTCAAGTACCTCGGCCAATGGGGAAAGAGAGAGGAAAATGCAGCCGGGAAATTGGGATAAAAAGGAGGCTGCATCCTCCAAAAATTTGAGAGATGCCAGAGGAATGCCCCACGGTCTCTCCTTTTATTCAACTAAAGTGAAAGGACTCCTCTGTCTCCTTTCTGGACATAACCCTCCGGTGTTTGTGGGTTAATTTTCCTGACACTGGTTTGGCATGTGCGGATGCATTCCTTTCCCCGGCTACTTTATCCAGCTCGCTCCAGCCAAAACGTTTCGACCGAAAGAATCCTGGACAGGACAGAACAGAACAACGCCACCAAA
>VRYO01001366.1:21961803-21984111 GCA_009812075.1 Sialia sialis
AGATAAGAGCGGGCAGAGCGGCGGCGCGCAACCCCCCAGCCCTGCCCGCCGATCTTTGGCGGAGAACCTTGGCCCGTCCCGCTGGGAAACTCCTTCGGCAAACAAGCGCTGCCGAACCGGATTCCCCCACTCTCCTCCCGTCCCCCCGCCAGGCACCCGGATCATCTACGACCGCAAGTTCCTGCTGGACCGCCGCAACTCCCCCATGGCCAAGACCCCGCCTTGTCACCTCCCCAATATTCCCGGCGTCACCAGCCCCGGCGAGGCCGGCGAGGAGCCCAAAGCGGACGCCAACAACTTGAACCACCAGGAGAACAAGCCATCCATGGGTAAGGGACCCCCGAGGCGGGACAGGAGGGATTTGGGGTGGAGGCTGGCGCCCCTAACGCTGCTCTCCTTGCCTCTTGCCAGGAGACGATGCTCAGTTCGAGATGGATATCTGAGCGGGAACCACGGAGAGGCAGCGACTCCCCAGACCTGCGCACCCCCCATTCGGCTTAGCAGGATCCGTCCCGGCGAGGCGGAGGTGGCAGTGGTCCCCACCAGCGTCCCGTCCTCGCCCTCCTCCTCCCCCTCTTTTTTGGGGGGAGCGCAGCTCTGTCTTCTCTCCCTTTGCGGGTGACCGGTCCCAACATGAGCTAGACGGAGCATCCCTTCTGGATCCGGCCCTATTCCTCCTCTTCCACTTGCCAGCAGCCTGATCTCCGCCAGGCTTCTTTTTAAAACATCCCTTTGTCTCCTCTGCTGCCTCATGCCCCCCTCAAAATTCCCCACTTGTTACCCAAACCTCCCATTTCCAGCAGCTTGGTGTTCTGGAGCTGTGCCGTCCCCTTTGCCCCCTTCTCCTGGAAAATTTGGGCAGCCTGTCGGGAGGAGGGAGAAACATCACTGCTAAAATCATGCACCTGCTTGCACCCCGGGGAGGGTATTTTTTGAGTTTCCCTGGGATGTGTTGGCATCCAGCGAAGGACAACGTTGGGAGCCCGTTCCCTTCGGTGCTCCAGGGGTCCGATGTGGTCCCTGATGGAATCAGCCAGCGTGTCCACATCTCTCCTACCCGGATTTCTTCCATCTTCGCCCTCCAGCCAGGGGCTGTGTCCCCCACCCACCAGCCAGAACCACAGCAATGTAGCCATATGTTATAAAATCCTCTTGCTTTTATTTTTGGTACTAAAAAGGGGCACTTTACCCCCAACGACTTTTTCTGAGCTGGGGCCGAGCACCTCTGGGAAAGTTCTTTGTAGTGCTCGGGTTGTTTTTTTTTTCACCCCCCAGCCCTTTCAAATGTGAATCCTACAGGGGGGAAGATCCCTCTGGCACCGTTGGATGTCTCAGGAATCACTGGGTGTCCCTGGGGGCAGTGGGGCTCGC
Organism: Sialia sialis; assembly: GCA_009812075.1. Lineage (NCBI taxonomy): Eukaryota > Metazoa > Chordata > Aves > Passeriformes > Turdidae > Sialia > Sialia sialis. The sequence continues at coordinate 21,963,175 of VRYO01001366.1, forward strand.
CAGACACCGCAGGGATGGGTTGCTCTCCTCGCAGGATGCCATCCATCCTCTGCTCGGTTTCCAGGATGGGATTTCTCCCAGCCGGATCATGCTGTCGTGGATAAAGCATTTCCACGTTAACCTCCCCCTTTGCCAGCCTGGCATGGCGTGGCCATCTTGAACCTCCCCTGGAGATGGGATTTATTTTCCCCCCTCTCTCCGTGCAAGTCTTGCCCTGACGAGCAGCGGAGGGCAAGGCCGCAGCGGTGTCAGGCTGCGGCCCCCAATCCCACCAGCCCCCCCAGTTGTGATTTTTTTACAGCCTGTTGGGAGCCATCACCAGCTCCACAACCTTCTCAAGTGCCATTTTACCAGCCCCCACCTGCGTGCCTGCTCCACCCACCCTCCCTCCCTCGCTGGGGTCGCCCCCCACCTCAATACCCAGCCCTGGGGGTCCTGTGCTGGGGAGGGGGACATCCCACAGGCTTTGTGCACTTTCCATCCCGTAATTTATTTCTCTTAGGTGTGTTTGGCACGGGGCGGCGCTGGTGGCGAGCTCCCATCTTCCAGCTGCTTTTCTCACAAGGAGGGGGGGCTGCCCCCTCGTTTTGGGGGGGTGGGGGAGGAAGAAGCAAAAGCACAACCCCAGGGAATGGGGTTGTCTTTCCCATCCTTTCCCTCGTGTGGGAGGTGAGGTGAGCGTGGTAGCCCGGCCGCCGCAGGCGCACGAGTGAGTGAGTGCGAGTAGCAATATGTATATGCGTGTGGGTGGGTGGTGATGAGACACACACAAATATATATATTATATATAGATAAATATATTTTCCTTGAAGCGGAAGATCCTAGGAGGTCGGTTAGGCCCTCGGATCGAGGGAGGGGCAGGGGGCGAGGACATCCTTGGCAGAGCGGGGACGGCCACCGTGGATGCAGGGACCTGGCGTCCTCAGCACAGCTGCTCGTTTTGGGAAACCTGCTCTGCTAGCCAAAAATAATTCGACCATATCCAAGGACAACGTGACTTAATGGACAGGAGCCGGAGGGAAACCTTTTTTCTTTTTGTTGTTGTTGTTTATTTTTTTTTCCCTCGAAATGCCCCTTTTCCCAGCCTCCTCGTGTCTCTGTTCCCCATCCCAGCAATTTTCTTCCGGTTCTCTTGTAAGTGGGCTCGGGGCTGAGCAGGGAGGGAGAGCCTGGCCTCGCCGGGGCGTTCCTCTGCTTGTCAGGGGATCCATTTGGGATTTCTGTTGTTTTTTACCGTCTCTTCAAGCAGGTGTTTGGGAGGAGAAAAGCTCTCGCCAGTGGTTGCTGTTACAGTGAGATCAATAAAGATTTTGGTTCTTCTAAATGGAGGTGGTTTGGACTGTGATTCAGGGGGCGGGGAGGATTTTCCCTTCCCTGTGGAGCAAGTTCCCCTCATTGGAGTCCTGCCCAGAGAGCAGGGAAGGGTCAAACCCTGAACCAGCAGCTGAGGGTTAAATTGCAAAATGTCACACACAGAGTAAGCCTGATTTTCCCGTAGGAAAATAAACTGATCATTTGTCCTGTCTCTAGTGGCTGCCTCATCCCTGGAAGTCCTCAAGGCCAGGTTGGATGGGACTTGGATGGAAGGTGTCCACCAACCTTGGCCTGAAACCCTTAAGGGATAGGGTACTGTTAATATATGTTAATGTATTACATTGTAATATATTTTTATTATTTTTTAAACCAGGTCAGTCTCTTTTATACCGTTCACTGAAACTGGGGAGGGGTCTGAGCAGCAAGAGCCTTTTTCCCCCACTAGGGTGCTGCGGGATGGGCAGCAAGGGGATGTCTGTCCCCTCCCTCTGGCTACAGAGGGTGTTCCCAAATTTTTGTGGGTGCCTCAGCAAACCACCAGCATCCCTTGGGGATGCATCCCTTGAGGACACCTCAGCTCTGGATGTGAAATACCGCAGCAGCACATCACATTCCCGAAGCATTCAGATGCCAGGGGTGAAGCCGGGAGGGCGTTTCCGAGGGCTTGGGGGGCCTCTTGGAGCACCCTGGTTTGGCTGCACTCGGAGTGGTCCTGCCATGACCTCCCGTGGATTCTGCTCACATTGCAGCAGTTTAATTCTGCAGCGTCAGGGAAATTTGGAGCCTGCGCACGTACGGAGAGGAACACGACGAGAAAAATTGCTGACGAGGCATTTGGGAGCTTCTTCTCCTTGGATCTGGTTTTGCCCGTGCAATGCCATGGCAATTGGTTCCCTCCCAGATTTTAGGGTGTTTTTATGTGTTAATCGCACCTACTGAAGCCCTTGCAGTGTGTGTGTCCCTGGGTTTTGGTGTGCTCCTCCCTGAGGAGCTTCTAGATAGATTTGGGATCTTAAAATGGAGAATTAAAATCAATTTTACAAGTTACAAGCTTTCAGTGTGGGACTGTAAATGCGGCAGAGCAGCTGAGGGCAGGGTATTTTGGCTGAGCTGGATGCAGGGAGCCTGGCTAGGATCTCAGATCCCGACGAACAAACTTTCCAGCCCTTCTTTCCAGCTGTTACCATTTTCGGACTAGCTCTGGGCTGCGTTTACATTCCTGGCCCTCTTTCCTAGTGCCAGTGAACGTGTTAATGCCATTTTTCTCCTTTTCCTTCGCCCCGCTGGTGTCCTATAAACACTGATTTGGAGCAGCCCTGGATGGTGTTGGGTGGGGGCAAGGCTGTAATGCAGGGGTGGCTCGGGGGGAGGTGGGGTTGGGGTCCTACCTGGGGGAGCCACTGCTTTAACCCAAATGGAAAGTGGGAAGGCAGGTGGGAGCTGAAAGGATTGGGGTTTTGCAGATTAGATGAAATAGCACCTTTGCCGTGTGGCAATGAGGGAAGCCTGAAGTCGCCTGATGGATTCACTCTTGCTGTGGTGGACTCCGGGCAGGAGATGAGCAGAGCTGGGTGCTGGACCTGGTGAAGCCAGGGCAAGGTGGCTGCAGGGTGCTGAGAAGCAGCCGGGTGGGCAGCAGCCTTATTTCCCAGGAGTCTGAGTGGCCTGGGCAAGGAAGGATGGCTCTGAGACCTGGAGGGCTGGAGCTGTCCTGATGTTTCCTATGGAGACAGGCAGGGAAAGCAGAGCGTGTTCATGTGGAGAAGGCTCCAGAGAGACCTTAGAGCCCCTTTCAGTGCCAAGAGGGGCTCCAGGAGAGCTGGAGAGGTATTTTGGACAAGGGCGTGGAGTGCAGGGACAAGGGAGAATGGGCAGAGGTTAGGTGGGATGAAGGTCTTCCATCACACACATCCCTGTCTCCCATTGCTGGGAAGGAAAAGCACTTTTTTTGGCTTTGAGAGATGCCGGCAGTGCCTCGATAGCCCCAAAACTGTAAACCTGGCCGGAGTGGTGGCATTGACAATCCCCTCTGCGCCCCAACCCCTCTCTGGTTAGTCACCGGGAGATGATGGAAGGATCAGCCTGGTGGATGCTGGGGGTCCCCGAGAGATGGGGGCTGCGTGTCAGGGGTCCCTAAGGGCACAGAGCCCGCGTGCCGGCTGTCCCGGGGGTGCAGGAGGCGGTGCAGGGGGCGTGTCCCGGAACTCGGGGCGGTCCCGGACGCCCCTCGGCCCCGTCCCGGTGCCCGCCCCGGTCCCTCCCCCGCCGAGGCGCCGGCGCTCGGCGCGGCCGCGGGGCTGCGCTCCCGCCACCGCTCCCGCCGCCCCCATGGGGCGCCCGACGGCGCGGCCGGCCCGGCGCGGGAGCTGAGCCCGCAGCGCCCCAGGTACCGTATATCCGCCGAGACCGGGCATCCCCCTCTCCCAGCCGGGCATTCTCCCCCTGAGCTCCGGGAATCCCCTCCCCGGGAGCGGTGGGGGTTCTTTTCCCGGCCCGGTGCGGTGGGAAGGGGATGGAGGGGGCAGGAGCAGCCCTCGAGGGTGCCCCCCACCCTCCGGGAGGTTTGGGATGGGCACCCGAGGGGTTCTTGGGCGGGGTTGTGTCCCCCCCAGCCAGGCAGGAGGGACAATGGGGGGAAGGTTTGTTTTGCCCCTGGAGCACGGACCCCACAGCGTGGCCATGAGGTGCCCCAGCCGTGGCGAGGAGGGTTTATCCGGAGCCCACTCTGGGCTTCAAACCTCTGGAAAATAGATGGATCGCTAGTTTTGAGGCCCAGCGTGCGCCCCGCGGACGGCATCCTCCCACCTCTCCTGCCTTTGCAGTTGCGTTTCCTATTTAAAAGGGGCTTTTCTCTCTCTCTTTTGGCCTGGAAGCCAGCCCCACCGGGCTGGGAGCCCAGCACGGCTCTCAGCCGGTGCCGGCTGTGCCTGCTGCGGCTCGAGTCCCACCAGAGTGAGTGTTGGGATTTGCGTCTCTTGGCTGTGCCTCCCTTGCTCCCCCAAAAGCCGCCTGGGGAGCAGGCTCTGGAAGCGGGGAGGTGCGGCACGGCGGGAGGATGAAGATGGAGGAGGAAGAGGAGCAGATGTAGCCGAGGTGTGGGGTTTGGCTCGGCAGCCTCCCGTTCAGGGAGCGCGGGAGGAGCGGGAAGCCCGGGATGCGTTTCCCGCTGGCACGTGCGGGGGATGGCGCAGAGCCCCGTGGGGGACCCTCGCTGCCGGAGAGGATGTCCTAGGAGCAAGGCTGAGCTCCTGCCCGGCTCCTCGGGGCTGAAAACTTCCAGAAACCTCATCCAGGCTGCGTTTCCGATGGCTGCCGGACTTTTCCGGACCTGCTTCCCTGCCCTTTCCCCGGTGCATCCTCTTAGTGCTGGGGGAGCGAGCACCCCCTCGTCTTCCCTGGCCATGGCACCCCTCACATGCCGAGCTGTGCTCAGGTTGTTTTTCTCCCCTGGATGGGGGAAAACAGCGGGTTTTGGGGTGGCTGGGCTGGGAGCAGGCGGGCATTGCCTGAGGAGGAGGCAGACAGGCAGCGGTGGTGGGACATTTCCTTCCTGGAAGGCAGGAAGTGATTTATGTCTTTGCACGGAGCCTAAAAATAACGGGCAGGTCTCCGTTGTGTGCAAAACTCCCCCGGGATTTGCTTGATTTTTGCTTTATTTATGAAGAGAGCGGGGTGGGGGAGAGGAGATTTGAGAGCTCCGAGTCCTTCTGCATCCCAAACCACGGTGCTGCCCTGCATAAGGTGCTGCTTGTCCTGGGAAAGGTGTGGTCTGCAGCGCTTCCCGGCGTGGAAAAGCGGCCCCGTGTAAAAGGAGCCGTCCCGCTGCTCCGGCAGCCTTCCCCCCGTTGGGAGGGGAGCCGTGGTTAGCTATGAATAGCACAAAATCATAGCCCTCGCCTTCCCAAAACGCCCCGGCCGGCTCTGCGTGGCGCTGCCCATCCCGGGCTTGCGAGCAGGGGGTTGTGCTGGGGGTGCCAGCCCGAGTTCCCCACCCCTGGGGACACCCCGCTCGCCCCTGGCATGCGGAGCGGGGTCACACGGCAGAACCTCCGGCGGGGAGCAGCTTGGCAGATCTGGGCTGGGTGTGCGGCCGCGGTGCTTCCTGGCAGGCTGGGAACTGCTTGGCGTGGGACAAAAGCTTTGCCCACAGGTCGCCGGTCTCTTTGGAGATGCTCCCAGCCTTTATCTTCATGTTTTACGGCTTTTTATTTTGGTTTTTGCTTTGTGCTGCTGAAAGGAAACCCTTCAGGCGAGCGTGCTCACAGACCTTGAAACCACGGGCAGCGAGGTGACGGCGCAACCGGCAGCGCTGGTGCTTCCGAGTCAGGGCTTTCTTCCTCTTTCCTTTGCTGCTCATTGATAAAACCCCTCACCTCAACAGCAAGAGGCCCAAGCATCTCCTGCCTGCCCAAAAAGCGACACTCCAGGGATGGGTGGGATTTGTCAGGGAACCTGCCAGCAGGCCTTGGAATTTGGGGGGTGCGAGGCAGCAGTTACAGGTGGGGTCTTTGCAAAGCCCTGGAGTCACTGAATGGTTTGGAAGGGACCTTAAAACTCACTTAATTCCATCCCCTGCCGTGGGCAGAGATGCCTTCCACAAGCCCAGGTTGCTCCAAGCCCCATCCAACAGTTCCAGGAACACAATTCCTCCCAGGCTGAGCTTAGCAAGGCAGCTTAGTAACGCTGATTAATAATGCAAGCCAGGTTTGTGAAGAAGGGCTGCTGGCTGGATGCCATTCCCAATGGATACCAGCATCCTCCTCATGGTGGGGAGCAGATTGGCTCCCCATTTTTGGGGTGACTTCTTTTCTCCTCCACTCCCTGTCTCAAACAGCTTTCCCTGGCTTCAGGGTGAGGAGTTTTAAACTAAGTAACTGAAGGCAAGTTGCTCACATGGTGGATGGGAATGTGGCAATTGCTTTTCTCCCAAAAGACAGGAGCATCTTGGGGAGGGGGTGTGAAATGCATGATCCTCCTTACTCTGGATGCTCCTGCTTGGATTTGAGGGCAGGCATCCCACTGATGCTTCCCTGTGATGCTCGGTAGATGCTGATTGGGGGATCAGCAGCACAAATCCCAGCCTGATTGGGAAATTCCTCCGGACTTTCTAGGAAATGCTGCTTATTTAGTTATGTTTTTGGCCATCACCCCTGTCTGTCTGAGGAGCTTGTGAGGATGGAGGGCGGTTGCTTTTGCTCCTTTAAAGATATTAATAAATCAGTCAAGGCTTGTAAAAACAGAGCTGGCTGCTGCAATGTTGCCTTTCCGGGGCCTTTTATGTGGATTTGAGGCATTTTGGTTCTTTGCCTTATTTTACCCTCACAGCTCAGTGGGTGGACAACACGTTCCAAATCATCCGCAGCTTGATGTGTTATTTCTCACCTTTATTTTTTGTTTTATTGTGTGTTTTTAAGAAGCCAGGCGGCTTCCTTCCGGCATCACCTGGAACAACGGGTGCCTGGTTCCCATGCAGCCTTTGCTCTGGGATATCTCCCGGCACAGGGAAGCTGTGCCAGAGAAGATGTTTGTGCGTTGATTAATTTTCACTGTTTTTTTGGAAAAGAGGGTTAAGGAGCACACCGGGGCGGGGGGCTCAGCTCCAGCGCTTCCTCCGGGCTCCGCTGATGCCCCTCTGGCTGCCCCGGAGCTTCCTGCTGGCCTGCCGTGTTTCCTGCCTCCCTGCTTGGCTCAGCAGTGCTCCAGGGGTGCCCCTGGCTCCCTCGAGGATGCATCCATGATGACTCCATGCTGAAAAGCCACGGGGGCTACCCCACACCGAGGAAGGATGGATGCATTTAGGAGGATGCTGCCATTGCTGCTGCTTCTCCCCAAAGGGCTTTGCTTTTCATTTAGAAGAGCTTTAAAAGCTATAAAATATCTCGAGGATGCACGGAAGGAGATTTATTTGATTTATTTCCTGCTGACAATGAGGCGGCCAGGCAAGTGCACGCTTCCTCCTCGGCGCGGTGGCCGGGGCAGATGCATCCTGCAGCTGCAGCCCGGCCGCCTCCCACTATATTTAGTCCATTGTTTGCTCCAGCTTTGAGTCCTCGCCAGGTCCCCGGGTGTGGGAATAACCCCTATGCCTGGTGGAGGGGGAGAGGAGAGGTGGAAGGTGGAGGGCTGAGCATCGTGACTTGTGCGGGAGAGGCTGCGGAATCCGCACGGGATCTGTTGGGATGCTCAAGTGGAATTCTTGGGATGCTCCCGGTGGCTCCTCTGGTGGCTCCCTGTCCAGGCTTGGCAGAGCTGGATGTTTTGGAACAGGGTCTGGAGGGGAAGGGAAGCGCTTCTGCCTTGCCCACCCGGAGGCTCTCCTTTCTCATTAGGCAGCAGGAATAATTAATCGGCAGTGCTTTGAATTGAGGCGAAACACCTGGAGAGGAACACTGCTGGTTTGTTTGGTGGGATGCCCTTGTGCAGGGTGTTGATTCCTTGGGCAGCTGGGGAGAAAATGGGCTCTTTGTTCAGGAACCTTGGCCACGATTGATCTCAGGCTTGGCTTTGGGGTCTGCGAAGGGATGAGAGGCTGACTGAATATTTCTGGGGTTTGTCCCTGAAAAAGAAGGACAAGGTGCAGACAGGATGCTGTGCAGGGGGATGTTGTCACTGCATCCTCCCTCTCCTAGGAAGGAAACCCCCCAAATACTGTGTGGTGAAAGGGAAGGGATGCTCAAAACCAAGCCAACCAAGCCACCCAAGCTGATAGCTAATGCCATCATAAAATCCGTGTGGCTTGTTTTCTAGCCTCCTAAAATGTGACCGTAGAATCCCAGAGTGGTTTGGGGTGGGAAGGACCTTAGAGATCACCTCATTCCAACCCCCTGCCATGAGCAGGGACACCTTCCACTAGACCAGGCTGCTCCAAGCTCCATCCAGCCTTGAGCACTTCGAGGGCCAAGGCATCAACAGCTTCTCTGGGTGTGCTGTTCCGGTGCAGGAACTTCTCATGGTATTTGCTAACTGTGGCCAGTGATGGGGAAAAGAATATTTGGGCTAATCCAGAGCCATTTGGTAGGCTGGGCCCTGGGCTCCTGCTTTCCTCGGCTGGACTGTGATAGTGACTTTGTGGCATCTCTTCTCATTGGAGCCACCAGCAAGATTTGAGAAAGTTTTCTGCCAAGATAATTTAATCTGTTTTCCTAGGGCAGGGTTTTGCTTTCCTACCCATCCCAGTTTGTGTCCCAGCTTGCAGAGTGCGCACTTGGAGGGGAATAAATCTTCCTGCTCCCATCAGATGCAGCAATACCAGTAAATAGCTCCCACATGGATAACACCAGCACTTCCCTCTTCCCGTGGCTTTTTAGAGCAGTTCCCGTGGCTTTTTAGAGCAGTTCTCATGGCTTCCCTGAGCATCACTTTGGGTAATTTCGGTACTTTTCTTGCTTGGTTGTGCCTGCCCAGCCTAAGCAGGGAGTGGGGGAAGAAGCTGAGATGTGATTTCCTCTCTCCATTCATTTTGTGGTTTGAAAGACAATTTCCAAATCTGCCCGGTGTCTTTTATGCCTGTTATTTCTTGGTGCAGTTTGTCAGGAAAAGAAAATATCCCTGGGGGTTTTAGGGTGAAGATGGGTGTCTGTAGGGAGGGGAGAAAAGAAAAAGGAAATACAGAGGCTGCCTGCCTTGAAACTGGGGGTGGAATCTCCGTCCTCCAACATGGGGATGGCTGGAGCAAACCCAGAGGGATCGATCCAGCCCACTATTGAAAAGATGCACCCATTCTGAGCAAGATTAGGGAAAAAAAAGCATCCTGGCTGGATGCCCCATTCCTGATTGCTGCCTGAGCTCCCCAAAGCCACGAGTGCTTGCTCTGAAACACTCAAAACCTCCCTATATTTTTTTTTTGCTTTTTTTTTGCCCTTACCCTGTTTTCATGAAACAACCACTCAAGAGGACTTGGAGAAACGGCACTGGCCTGAAACAGCTGTTTTTGTTTCCCCCCCACACCCCCCTGCTCTAGTGTGTAAAAGAAACCAGGCTGCCTAATGGTGCAGAAAATTCACAGTAGAGCAACAAGTTTTCCTCGGAGCAGGGAAGGAAGAAGATGGGGAGGAGGGGAAAATGTGTGCCTGGGCACAGTTGTCTAGAAATAGCACATTTTCTGCAGGCTTTCCCCCCCACTGGAAGCATTTGCAGCTGCTGGGGGGCATCACATTCGCTGGGATTGCAGTAAGGATTGATCCTGTGCTGCCTGTAAGGCAGCAGGAGCAGCTGCAGAAGGATTTGTGGGGCTGGGTTAAAGCCATTCCCGCTATTCCCAGCGCTATTCGGAGCAGGTACCGTCATGCTGCCAGGGTTATTCCCATGCGGCACAAAGGAAGTTTAGCTGGGGACCATCTCGTTAGGAGAGGGCAGAGAGTTTTTTTGTTTTTTCCAGGCTACCCTTTTGCCGTGTCTGTCTTCATTGGGAAGCCAGGATCCGGCCCTGGCTGGTGCAGACAGTCGGCTCATTGTCCCAGCCCGCTGGAGTGTGGCGGGATGCTCCTGGCTGCCGCCAGGCCTGGCCCTTTTGATTCCATCCTCGTTCAGGGATGAGCTCCCTGAGGACCAAGCAGGGGCAACTTTTGGGTGCCCTGGGTGCTCCCCCCGGCTGCTCCAAAAGAAGCTTCCAGACTGGCACACACAGACCTGCTCCTACACCTGGAATTACCAGATATCCAGCAGCATGTGCTCTCTGTTCAGGAGTTTTCCATGTGGGAAGGGCCTCTGGAGTGGTTTGTGGGTGCTGGGAAAGCAGGGGATGAGGCTCAGGCTGCTCAGTGCCATGTGCTGACTCAGCAGATTTTTAGGCACGGGATCCAGCATTTCGCCCTTTATTTCCCTTCCCCGCTCCCTCCTCAGCCTTACTTTCACCTCCCCATGGAGCAAGCTGCATGGCAAGCAGGAAGAAAGCCTTTTGTGGGAGCAGGGAGGGAAAGGCTTGGCTTAGCATTCCTTCCCTGGCCGGCTGTCAGCAGGGGGTTGCCCAGTGCCTGCCTGGGATTTTCCCGTCCTAAATGAGGACCAGCTGAAAAATAAATTCCTCTTCCCTTTTTTTGTTTTGTTTTGTTTTTTGTTTCCCCTTTCCATCCCGGCACAGCTGCCCACGGATGATGGGTACCACGGCCAGCGCGGCACAGCAGGCGGTCTCGGCATCCCCGCTGGAGAGCCGGGCACCAGGAGACGGCAGCATGGAGGACCAGCACTCCCTCAGCATCCACTCCTTCCAGACCCTGGGGCTCCACAACAGCAAGGCCAAGTCCATCATCACCAACAAAGTGGCGCCCGTGGTCATCACGTAAGTCCTCGGCAGCTTCCAAAATTCTGGGTTTCTCCACCCTCTTCTCTAAGTGTTGGGGTTTGATTCAATCTTGACCCATGCCATTATTTTTTTCCTTTACCCACCTGTGTGTGGCTCTTGCAGGTACAACTGCAGGGAGGAGTTCCAGATCCATGATGACCTGCTGAAGGCCAACTACACGGTGGGACGCATTTCTGAGGCCACACTGGAGCACTACCTGGTGCAGGTGAGAACCTCTGCCACCGCTTCCATCCCCAGCTCATTTCAGCCTGGGCTTTGGGGACCTCAGGAGTTATTTGGGGGGTTTTGAAGATCACCTAGAAAAATCCACTTAGCTGTGTTGAGGTCCCACCTTGCTCAAATCCCACCTTCTCTCTTTCTGACGTTTTGCAGGGGAAATACTTCATGATCAGGGATGTGTATGGAAAATTAGATGTTTTGAACACTACTGGCAGCTGCGGCGCTCCCAATTTCCGGCAGGCTAAGGGAGGTTACGCCGTGTTCGGGATGGGGCAGCCCAGCCTCAACGGCTTCAAGCTCGTCCTGCAGAAGCTGCAGAGGGACGGCCACAAGGTTGGTGGGAGGGTGGGGAATTGGGGTGGCAAAAAGCCAGGAGAGAGCTTTTGGACATCCTCTCCCACACTATTTGCAGGAATGTGTCTTCTTCTGTGTCCGTGAGGAGCCGGTGATCTTCCTGCGGCTGGAGGGGGACTTTGTGTCCTACACGCCCCGGGGCAAGGAGAACCTCCACGAGAACCTGCAGCGCCTGCAGCGGGGTGTGCGGGCGGAGAGCCTGGAGCTGGCCATCCGCAAGGAGGTGAGCTGGGACGGGAAGGGGGAGCACGTCCCTCTGGGCGAGCAGCGAGCGGAGGGGCTGTGACGGGGCTTTCCCGCCTCCCGCAGATCCGCGACTTCGCGCAGCTGAGCGAGAGCATCTACTACGTGTACAACGACATCGAGCGGCTGCGGGATGAGCCCCACACCGTGCGCGTGCAGTGTGATGAGGACATCCAGGTCACCGACGAGGTCTACCGCAGGCCTGTCTTCCTCCAGCCCTCCTACAGGTACTTCCCTCCTCCTCCTCCTCATCCTCCTCATCCTTGGCGCCTTGAGCCGCCGTGGTGGTGGGGGTGAAGCCCCTCCGTGGTCCCATCCTGAGGAGGGTTGTTCCCATCCCGGCAGGTACCACCGGCTGCCCCTGCCTGCTGAGGGAGCCCCTTTGGAGGAGCAGTTTGATGCTTTCATCCGCTTCCTCAGGGTGAGCTGAGGGAAAGCACCTTATCCGTGGGGCCTCCTCGGGGTGGGATTTGCTCCTGTGCTGTATGGGAGACCACGACTTCCTGAGAGCATCTTCTGGTTTTCCTGAACTGTGCCTGTTAGAGGATGCCTGTGCCTGCAGATCCCACTCCCCTTGCTGTAGGATGCTGTTGGAGAAGCTGTTCATCCCTACGCCCTGGTAGAAATGACCACCTCCAGGCAGCTCTTCCCTAAGTGGCTTTGGCAGGAATGATCTGCCTTTGGTGCAAAGGATTCTGGAAGATGAAATCTCAGTGGGTTGGGCATGAGTGGTGGGAACATCTCCAGTGGGGTGGGCAGGCTGGTGGGTAGAGAGAACACTGGGCACAGAGGCATTCAGTGGGTGGGCCACCCATTGTCCCGTCCTACTCCATCCACCCCATCCCCTCAGCAAAAGGGAGATCCCTCGCACCCCTTCATGCTTGGGCATGGCCCTCACCTCCATCCCACTGATGGGGCTCTCCTGGAAGCCACTGGGGTCTCCATCCATCCATCCATGCATCCCTGTGTCCCTCTCTCCTAGGAGAGCCCCAGCCTGCTGCTGCGGGACCCCGGCCGACCCCCGCCCGCGCTGCTCTTCGGCTGCCAGACTGGCGTGGGCAGGACCAACCTGGCCATGGCCATGGGCACCCTGGTTCTCCACCACCACCGAGGAGCTGCCCAGAAGCCTGAGTAAGTGGAGCAGCCTCCAGAGCAGGACTGGGGGGACGCCCATTCCCCCCGGGACTGGTTTGATTCCCTCCTTCTCCCACCACAGCTTCCCCCACTTGCCTAAGACCGCTCCTAGGGACCGGCTCCGGGTCATCCAGACCTTCATGGAGATGGTCCCCAAAGGCCAGCAGATAGTGGAGGAGGTAAGTGGGTGTTGGTGAACCCTTCAGCAGGGTGGCTGGGAGGGAGGGATGCAGTTTGCCTCCCAGATCTGAGGCTTATGGAGCAATTTCCTGCTTGTTCCTCCCGAGGTGGATGGTGCCATCGCCTCCTGCTCGGAGATGCATGACATGAAGGAAGCCATCTACGAGTACAAGAAGAAGCTGGAAGGGATTGGGGAGGATTATCAGATCCAGGTAATTAGAGGATTGCTTGGATGCGAGCTGTCAGCACCGGGAAATTTATGGAGCTGTTTTTGTGGCGGGATGAGAAGAATGTAAATTCTGGAAACCCAAAGCTTCCTGTGAGCTGGAGATTTCCCAGCAACATGAAACCTGGAAGGTTGTGGAGTGTCTCTTTTTTTTTCTCCCCCAGTTGTTTTGAAAGCCATAAAATGGAGCAGGCTAGGGTTGGGGGGAAAAACAGAGTGGTTTGGGCTTTGCTGGATGACCTTGGGGGCAAATAATATCCTGTGCCCTGATTTAATCAGCTCTAAAATTGGAAAATCAATATCAGCCTGGATGGTAAAAGTCCTTGGGAGGGATCATTGCAAATACAGTCACCCAAGGTCAGGCTTTTCTAGTTGTTGATTGATGTTTTTTCCTGTTGTTTTGAAGAGCCATCAGGGCTGGAAAAGCTGTGGTCTTCCCTGCCCAGCCAGGGGGCTCCTTACCAGGTGATAGAAGAAGGTTAGATGCTCAGGTGGAAGTGCTGCCCTGATCTCAGTTTCTTTGGAGATTAATTTTCCCATTTAAATTTGAATGCGGAGTGGAAGTGCCAGAGCTGGTTGTGAAAGGTGATCTGTGGCAAAAAAAAACACCATGAAAATGATTAAGCAATGGGAAAAGAGGGCATTTACTGTCACTTTTTTGATGTTTAGTGGCAAATCCCAAGTTTTATGCTCCCCTGTTCCCTTTTGAGGTGGATTTGGTGCTGCTCATGTGCTGGCAGGTCCTCTTGCATAGCAGGAGAAGGTTGGGCACGGGACAGGGATTTTCCCATTGCCTTGAAGCCTTTCCCTGACTTTTCCCTGCTGGGGAAAGCTGCTCTGTGTCATCCTGGGCTCCTGCAAAACAAATGGCTGGGGGACTGCGGTAAATAATCCTCAAGGAGTGTTTATTTGAAGTCTTTGTGAAGCAAGAGCAGGTTTAAACAGTGGCAAGGGGCCAGGAAAATGTGCTGGGGACACATGGAGGGTGAGGAGGGGAGAGGGGATAATGCTCAGTCATCGGAAAACCAGCCTGGACTTCTTGGTGTTGGAGTGGAATGGGTGAACTGGTTGGTTTGGGGGCAGGAGGGGCTTTTTTGGGCATGGAGGAATGATGACTGTGGGTTTCTGCCTGGGTTTGGGGGAGCAGAAATGGAGATTTTCAAGTGATGGAGGTGCAGGTGAATCCTGATGTGGGATGCTGAGCAGCCAGACTCCCGCAATACCTGGCTTTCCGTGACTGAAACACGAGCAGATCATTCCCCTTTCCACCCATAGCCTATTTAAGGGGGATTTTAGGAGTTTTGCCTTGGGTGAAGTGCTGGGATGGATTTTTTTGCAGGAATCCAAATGCTCGGGAAGCAGCACCGCTCTGCTGTTGGTGCTCCCACAGACCTGGCACGGCTCCATCCCCACAGGCTTTGTTTTACATTTCCAGAGCAAATCCCACTGCCTTTCCTCTTGATAAATGACTGCAGGCCGGATTTCTCTTGTGGAGAACAAGTAAATATTCATGAGTCAGCCATGTAATGTCAGGGATGAACAAGCCCTCCTCTCCGAGCTGACCCCAGACACAGCCCCTGTCTTAGAGGGTTTTCCATCTGGGAATTGGGTTCCAACAGGATTTTTGGGAATGTTTGTGGGTGCCATGCTGGGGGTTCCTTACCTGCTGCCAGGTTGATTTGTTGGATGGGATGCTCAGAGGTACAAACACCCCGCCCTGAGGTTTCTGAATTACGGAAAATCCCGAGGGTTTGAGTTTCCTTCCTGAGAGGGGATAGTTGTGGTAGAAAATATGCCTGGATTGTGGAGGTGATGATAAAAGAGGAGGAGAGCTTGGTGGAAACATAGGCATCAGGATGCTTCTGGACATGGAAAGGGGAGGATGGACATGGAAATGAAGGATGTGTGTGGCTGGCACAGGCCACTCTCTCCCCAGGGATGCCACTGCCTGAGCATTTCATCCAAAGGCCGTAAAGATGGCTGGAATGAGGGCAGGACCTTGCATTTTCCAGACCCATCTCCTTGAGTTTGAACCTCCTAGCTGGACAGTGTGTCCATGTGGCATCATTGACTGGTTGGAACTGCTCCTAATGTGTCCTCGCGCTAAGGGGAAGCTGCTGTTTTGAGCTGAAATGTGAATTGATGCCTTTGAGCATCATTTAATGTGGGAAACTGGAAATGTTTCATTAAAAAAATAAAATAATAGGTTCAAAGTGTCTGTAGGGCTTTTTCCAAACCTCCTGGTCTGCTGGGGGCTGCAGCACTGAATATCACAGGTTCCCTGTCCTTTGCTTCCAGGGCAGCAGCACCAAAGAGTATTTCCTCCAGAGGACTCTGCAGAGCCTTGAACGCTATTTCTACTTGATTGCTTTCAACTACTACCTTCACGAGCAGGTAACACCTGCAGAACAACCCAAAACCGCCTTCCCTGCCCTCTTTTTTTTGGCACTGGTGGGCGAGCAGAGGCTTCCCCCCTGGAGTTTTCCAAGCAGGTTTTCTCGGTGGGGTGGCGGGCAGGGGGAGCAGAGCCCAGGCTGATGGTGCGTCCCCCCCCCGGCAGTACCCCCTGGGCTTTGCCCTCAGCTTCAGCAGGTGGATGTGCCGGCACCCGGAGCTGTACCGGCTGCAGGCCAACATGAACTGCTCGGAGCTCACCGTCACCGCCGAGCTCGTCACCAAGGGCACACGAGTGCTGGTGAGTGAGCATGCTGAGGTGGGAGTGTCACCTTCACAGAGGTGTGGTGGGGTGGGAGAAGCTCCATTGTCATGGGGTCGTGGGTCTGGGTCCTGCTGGAGCCCTCAGCGAGGGCAGAACTAGATGGTTTTAAATTCCCAATGCCACCCAGGTGAGGATAAGTGTGTGGCCAGAGATCTCTGTGCACATGGATATGTCTGGAGCGTTGTAATTGTTTGAAAGCAAAATCAGTGAGAGACTCCAAGTCAGAATTTAATAGGAAAAAAAAGATAAAATACATGCAATAGTACAAAAGAAAATGGACAGTTAGAATACAACCTGACACCCCGCTAGATAGGGTGGTAGTAGCAGTCCAGACAAAGTGCTCTTGTTGAAGTAGTCATCCTGTAGAAAGGTCTGGTAGCTCTTGTCCTCTGGAAACCGGTGGGTAAAGGCTGTCTTGGTGTTCCAAATCTCAGTTTTTATCTCGGTAGGAAATGTTTGGCTCCTCCCCCTGTGTGGAGCATCTCCCAATGGGATGATGTGATTTTATTAGTTGTACAGTGGGACTCAATGGTCCATTAACAGAAGATATCTCCCTGGAGCAAGAATGGGTCATGGAAAAGATAAAGAACTGCCCCACCTGGTTTTTAACAGATGGCCCATTAGCAGAGGATATCTCCCACAGAGATAAGAATCACAGCCCCACCTCATTTTAGCAGATGGTGATAGAATACACACTTTTGGGCACATCTTTGCATTGTAACCTCGGACAGGCATCCATCTGGATGTCTGCCCATCCATCCTGGGCAGCACCTCTTTGGTTTCTGGGTGGGATGAAGGAGGCTGGGGCTGTTGGTGCTTTGTGCTGCAAGAACAGCATGTCCCACCTTGGAAATGCAGTCGTGGGGCTTTGAGCCCTGGATGTTGCTCTTGGAATGGTCTGGGGGCTCATCCTGAACAGGCTCCATGGGTTGTGGAATGCTGCAAACCTGAGGGTGGGAAGGGGCAGGCCTTGCCTGGACACTGCTCTGTTCCAGGTGGCGGATGAGCGCTTCTGCCCGGATGTGCTGAGCACTGCCAAGGAGATGAGCGTGGCCAACTTCCGAAGGGTGCCCAAAATGCCCGTTTATGGGACGGCACAGCCCAGCTCCAAGGTGAGGGACATATCCCACATTGGGCAGGGACCCCACATGGTGCTCCCAGCCCCACCATCACCCTTGCCCACCCTTTCCTCAGACCCTGGGCAGTGTCCTGCGGTACCTGACGGATGCCAAGAGGAAGCACTCCCACATTGTCTGGATCAACCTGAGGGAGGAAGCGGTCCTGGAAGGGAACGAGCAGATCTATACGCTGCGGGAGCCTGGGCTCCTGGAGGAGCTGATCCCTGTGCCTGCTGCCTCACCCCAGCAGCTGGAGGTGAGCTCTGGGAGATGCTGGATGCTGTGGAGGTTTCCAGGAACCCTCATGGGTGATTTCCACGGGCTTTGATAATTCCTCATCCTCTGGAGCTGCTGGTTTTGTTTTCCTTTGGAAGCAAGGGAGCAAAGCAGAGATCTACCCTGGAAATACTTCTGGCATACCTTGAGAGCAAGGGTAAAAAGCATCTGTGGAAAAGGGAGTGGGTGTTTCCAGCTGGATTTCTGGGAGAGACAGGCAGTGGAGGAGCTTGGCTGCATGGTGGGAATTGATGCTCCTGGGGCTCCCATCAAAGCACAGAGGGACCTGGGCAGAACTGCTGACCAGAACCTGGTGTGGGGTTTAGGGTGTTCGCCTGCACATGAAAGCGTTGATTAAAATCCTGCAAAAATTAGGAGAGGCAGGTGTTACAGTGAGGATTTCTCCATCCTCTGCAGAAACTGGAGGCTGCCCTGAAGGGGGACCTGCTGAAGTGCCAGAAGTGGCTGGAGGTGTACCTGGAGGCAGAGAAGCAGATGAAGATGTTCAAGAGCTGCCTGACCACGCAGGAGATCTTCAGCCAGCAGAAGAATTCCTTCCAGGGGCTCACCTACCGCCGCATCCCCATCCCTGACTTCTGTGCTCCCAAGGAGCAGGTACCCCAGGGAGGACATGGTGCTGCTGCCTCCAGCCCTGAGGCTGTGCAGGAATGTCACTTGGGTGCTCATTGCTGGTGGGGTGCTTGCCAGGGCAGGGGGAGATCTCCAGGAGATGCTGCATGCAGAGGCTCTGTGCCTTCAGGTGGGCAAGGATGGATCTGGCAGCAAGGAAACAGGGATTTCAACCTGGAGGCTGTAGGACAAAGGGGACCCCGAGATGAGGATGTCCCGCGTCCCTAAAAACCCACTGGCTTCATCCTGGCAGGACTTTGACCGGCTGCTGGAGGCCATGAAGAGCGCCCTGGCCGAGGACTCGCGGACAGCCTTCGTGTTCAACTGCTCCAGTGGCCGGGGCAGGACCACCACAGCCATGGTCATTGCTGTCCTCACCCTCTGGCACTTCAGTGTGAGTACAGGGGGCTGCAACAAGCCCTGCTGGGGCTCCTGGAGAAGCTCTGGAGAGCCCATGGTGGCTGTGTCACAGCCAGAGGGTTGAAAGGAGTGTGGGCAGGGCCAGGGTTGGGGTGGACATCTCTGTGTTGTCATTTGCTGTGTTGTCATTTGCATGAGCTCCAGAAGTCTGGGGGAATTCCTGGTAAGCCTTAAGCCTCTTCCTGAGAGCTCCTACCCCAGGATGAAGGGTTAAGGGCAGGGGAGATGATGGAATTGTGGAATGGTTTGGGTTGGAAGGAACATTAAAGCCCATCTCGTTCCACCCCTCTGCTGTGGGTGGGGACACCTTCCACCATCCCAGGTGGCTCCAAGCCCCATCCAGCCTGGTCTTGGACACTTCCAGGGATCCAGGGGCAGCCACAGCTTCTGTGGGCACCCTGTGCCAGGGCCTGAAACAGTCGTCTGTCTGTCTAGACATGTGGACAGCGGTAAAATTTTCATGTTCTGTGCCTGGCAGAGGCAGGAGGTCCTGGTGGGCTGGGCACAGGCTCTGCATTTTTGTCCAGCCCATAATGACCCAGTCACCTCTGGCCACCCCAGGGCATCCCTGAGATGAGCGAGGAGGAAATCGTGAGCGTGCCTGATGCCAAGTTCACCAAGGGGGAGTTCGAGGTGAGTCCTGGGGTTTCAGGGTGGGTCCTGAAGAGGTTTCAGAGCCCTCCCTCTGCTACATAAGCTGCCTGTTTGGAGGGGCTGGATCCTCTCTCGGGCTCCTGGTGAAGCCCTGCTGCTCCTGCCCGTGCTGCAGGTGGTGATGAAGGTGGTGCAGCTCCTGCCTGACGGTCACCGGATGAAGAAGGAGGTGGACATGGCCCTGGACACGGTCAGCGAGACCATGACCCCCATGCACTACCACCTGCGGGAAATCATCATCTGCACCTACCGCCAGGTGAGCCCCTCTCCCGCGGGCAGCCCTGCCCAAGCTGGGTCATTTCTCGGGGTGCAGCTCTCTCTGTGTCACCACAGAGGTGCCAGGACTCTTGTCACGGTCGCCCAGAGCTGCCTCAGATGCTGCTGGTCCCTCGCTGTCCTGCATCCCACATCCCATCCAGCCTTCCTCTCCTCCAGCATCCCTTCATTTCCATGCCGTGAGGTGCAGCCGGCAGAGGGCAGGGCTGGTCTGTCCCGCTCAGCTTCCAGCCCCAAAGGCTCCTCCAGCTCCTGAGTTTGGGAGGCAGATTCAGCTTTGGGAAGGGGAGCTGCTCCTGGGACCAGACTCGTCCAAAGCACAGCCCTGCTTTACTTGGGAGGCTCTGTGGAGCTGATGAAGAAGCAAAAAGGATTATTTTCATCAGATTTGGGATGTTTTCAACCTGTGCAGCTGTATCCTTGGGCCTGGTGTTATTCCTGGAATGGTTTGTGCCGCATCCCACCATTAATTCCTGACTTCAGCTGTCGCTCCGGCTGCCATTGATCCGTGTTTTCAATTAACAGCCGCCCAATGATTGATGGAGGGAAGAAAAACCAAAATGTTCAGTCACCCAGGAACATCTGCAGCTTCCTGGGGATTTGCCTCCTGGTTCCTGAGATCCTCTGCATTTTCTGGGGAGCTGGGAGAGAAAACCTCTGGAGACCTAACTGCTGCAGATGTAGCAATTATTAATTATTTATTAATTTATAGTCACATAAATTTTTATTGATTTATTTTTATTTGGGATAAGTAATTTAATTTTAATTCATCCACTCCCTCTGCTCAAGGAAGAGCCTCTTGTCACAGAGCTTGTACTTCCCTTTTTTCTGCTCCATCCATCCCATCTGATTTGGCTTGGCCCTGAGCAAATGCTTTCATTTTAATTTATTTTTTGTTTTTTCTTCAGCGATGGGCAGCTTGGAGAAGAGAATGGTGGGAATTGTTGGGGTTTTGGGAGCTTGCTTGGAGATGCTTTTCAGGGTTAGGGCAAACAGAAGGGAAGAAGAAGGTGTTTTGAGGGGTTGGTTTGGTTGATTCCGACCTCTTCCCACCCTAGCTTGGAGGAAAAAATAGGAAAATGTAGGAAAATACAAATAATGGGATAAAAGATAAGTGATAGGATAGATAAGAAGTAAATAATAAGATAATAGAAGAAAATTAAATGGGATAATAGAATAAAATGATAAGTAACAGAAGAAAAAAAATAATAGAATAAAACAATAAATAATCGGATAAGAAATAAATAGGATAATATAAAACACGGTCAATAATAGGATAAGAGAATGAAAAATAAATAGGGTAATACTGTACCAGGATAAATAACAGGATAATAGGATTTGCTCTCTGCAAACACTGGCACACACTGGTGGAGGAGACAGCTTTTCCCAAGGGGAGAGCTGGAGTGAGGGAATTGCTGCTTTTTGGGATGGTCTGTGGTATCAGGGCTCTGATTTATTAGTGTTTATTAATTCCTAGAAAGAGGAGTGTGCAGGGCTTAAAATAATGGCAATAACAACACTAATAAAAGTTACTGTGTAATTACATACAATATCTAATAAAGCAACAAATATAAATAATGAATGCATCGGCATTATTGTATATATAAAACATATAAAAGATATATATATATATATATATATATAAGAGATATTTATAATTTATATCTATAAATTTGTGCTGGGAGATGTTATAGCCACCAACCTCAGAGCTTCTCTTCCTCTGGAAACAGAGGCTGAATCCAGGTGGGAACTTCTTCCAGGGAGATGTTTTCCCTGGGGGAAGTGCTTTACAGTCCAGGAGATCATGGTTTGGGGTACAGCTTGTGCTGTTTGTCTATTCCTGCTCCTGCCTCCCACATTTACAGTAATTTCA
>VRYO01001366.1:22000095-22023309 GCA_009812075.1 Sialia sialis
CCTGGCCCAGACCCGGCCCCCGGCCCGCCCCACGCCGCCCGGGAGGCGGCAGAAGCGGCGGCGGCGGCGGCGGGAGCGCCGGCGGCCCCGGCGGCGGCGGCGGCGGCGGGGGGAGGCGGTCGCCGGGAGCCGCCCGCCCCGCATCCCGCATCCCGCCGGCCCCGCATCCCGCCGCCGGCCCCAAATGGATTATCTGCGGCTGGTGCTCTCCTGCCTCGTCCCCCTGCAGGGCTGCCTGGCCGCCGGCAGCGCCCCAGGTACGGTGGCTGCCCCGCGGACGGGGGGCCCGGAGTGGACGGGGGATGGAGGGGCTGACAGGTGGCTGCACCCCGGAGGATGGGGAGAAGGGAGAGGGAATCCGCTGGTGGGGGGGCTTGGGTTTCAATGGGAATTGAGGGAGATAGAGGCTGGGCGAGAAATAGTTGGCGTGCTTGGCGTGCGAGGGGGACGTCAGCCCGAGTTCCTTCTGCTACGTTGGACGCACCCGCTTAAAACTACAAAGCGGAGCTGCGTGGGGACGGCAAAGCAGCCGTGGGGTTTATCGAGCTCGCCAAAGGCTCCCGCGGTCGGGTTGGCCCCCGCGGTCCCGGCGCCCCAGCGGGATGCTCGGTGCCCACGGCTCGGTGCTGTCCCCGCAGAGCTCCTGCTGTCCGGCAAGCTCAGCGAGTATGGAGTGATCGTCCCGTTCAGCACCGACTGCCGGGGTCGCTTCCTGTCGCACGTGGTGTCCGGCGAGGCGGCGGCGGGGCTGGGCCAGCCCGCCTGTCCCCCGGACCCGTCCCGGTCCCGGTCCCGGTCCCGCCGCGTCCCCCGCAGCCCCCCGGATGAGTCCCCCCAGCGCCGCCTGCTCTACTTCAACGTCACGGTTTTTGGGAAGGAGCTGCACCTCCGGCTGAGGCCCAACCGCCGGCTGCTGCCCCCGGGAGCCGTGGCAGAGTGGCAGGAGGATTTTGAGGTGCTTTTCCGGGAGCCCCTCCAGCAGCGGTGCCTTTTCACCGGGGACATCTCCGGGATGCCCGGAGCTGCCGTGGCCATCAGCAACTGCGATGGACTGGTAAGCTGGAGGCTGGTGGGGCGCTTTGTGTGTGCTGCCTGTGTTTTGGTGTGCATTCCTCTTCAGAGGTGAATCGTGGCGTCCTGAAACTCAATTCTCTGGAGGCGCTTTAGGTGTCTGTGCCACGTGTTGCCAGCAGCAGGTCCCCTTTCCCCATGTGGCCCTGAGTGTCAGCTACCTACTCCATCGAGGTGGTCTGTGCACCAATATTTATTTAAAATGATTGGAAAAGTTGCCAGTCCTGAGCTGCCTCCTGTTCCATCTGAGCCTCTGGGACGGGGACCCACCCTCATGGTGATGCTGTCCCCTCCTTGCCCCACCCGTGTTTTACCTCGGGACTGCACCAGGAACTTTTTCTCTGCGTTTCCCACCTCTTAAATGATGCTGTGTGAGCTCCAGCACCTCCTGAAATCACTGTTAGCTGCAGTCTGGCTCCCACCAAGCATCTCTTTGCAGGAGGACATCGTTTTTTTTTCTTTTTTTCCCTAATCACTGAAGGGCTCGGAGGCTCTTGGCTTTCTGAGCACAGTTCAGCATCAGTAACTTGCTGCCACAGCGCTGTAATTCCTTTAAATGGCTCTGTTACCTCCTTATCCCCGGCATCTGCTCTGCCTGTGGGCTTCCTACCTTTGATACGCTTGGGGAAGCGCTTATTTTTTAATACCCTTGGCCTGCTGCCCTTCAGATTTCCTTTGAGCCAATTCAAATCTTGTTTTAGGTGCCAGAGTTTGTTGTTTTCTCCTGGTACCACTTAAAGTTAGTGCAGGGTTGGAATGTCTTATTTTGTGCCTTTAAAAAAAAAAATTAATGTATTTCTTTTTTAGTTGCTTTGTTCTTGGAGTTCCTTAAGCTAATTTTGGCCACCAGCACAAACAATTTGGCATTCCTTTCTTTTTATACAGTGCCTGGTGCTACTGTGCGAGCAGAAATGATAGAGCAGCATAGCTAGAAATACATATTTCGCCTACATATAGAAATTAAATTTTTTTAGCACGTAATTCACACCTTTTGAAGCATCCTTTTGGGAACTGAGCTGAGGCTGTGGACTTGCAGACATTTCTCCGGGACACGGATTGCGCTGGGGCTGGCGAACGTGGGCAGGCTTGGAAGCTTTAAAGGCATTTCCTATATTTCCAGCAAATAGTGCTGAGTCTGGAACAGAGACCAGGGTTTGAAGCGTGCAGGTTATGTGGCAGATCTCATCCCAGCAAAGTGATGCTGGAGGTGATCAGCAGCTGATCTGCGTTCTGCTGTGGCACAGCTTTGGGGAATTTTCTTCCCCAGAGCCCACTCTGTTGTTAATGTCAATCCCAAGCAGGCTTTAATTTAACTTTTCCAGGCTATCCTCAGCTTTAGCCCCAAATTTTCCCATCACAGCACATCTTGTTCGTTGGTTTGCCCTTGTTCCCGCTGGGTTAGGATGTAGCTTGTACCACAGGATGCTTTTCCATGTGGATTTATGCTGTATCCTGCCACCCATGGTACCCCAAGCTCACCCTTTTAACCCTGTGTAAAGGAAGAAATGGCTTTTCCCCCAGGATAAGGTTTGTGTTTTTTCCTATTTCCCACAATAAATTTGTGGCTTGGTGGCCAACAAATCAATATCCTGGTTTCAACCAGGAATTTTTCATGGTGTGGTGAAGGACATGAGGCTGAGGGGACAAGCAGGTGCTCGGCTCCCTTCTACTTATGATACATCCAACAGCACAGTTGGTTTCTCTTTTCCATGGGTTTTCTGCCTGTATGGTCCTCTGGCTTAAGTGAGTCCCACATCTTCAGTCTGCTCAGGATCCCCCCGCTTTGGAAGAGTGGAGAGATCAAGAGGATTCCAGAACAGCAGTGAAAAGAGCTTGATTTTGGAGATGGAGCTAAATGGAACCCAAACCTGGTTCTAGGTGTGGATAGGATGGGAGGATGATGTTTATGACCTGTCAGAGAAGCAGCAGAGCATCTGGGAGGGATGTACCTGGTCTGGAACACTGCTAGTGGGCTGGAGGTAACTCTTCCATCAGCAAGGACCCTGGAATTCCTGTGGACTTTTGCTGGAAGTTGTCCACGAGCTTCGGAAGGGGTTTGTGGCTTTGGCATCCCGGTATAGCGCGCGTGGGAGGCGCAGGGCCGCGCTTGGGCGCCGGATCCTGGCCAGAGGAAGCGCTCTGGGATGCTGCGGATGAGGGCTGTGTACACAAAGAGATTAGACCGTGTATAAATGGAGACCGAGATTATAAATAACGGGGTGGGGAGGAGTGGAGGGGAGGAAGAATAAAAAAACAAAAGAAACAACAAAACCAGAACCCAGCTCTCGAAAAAAGAGAGTCCACCCAAAGTCTTTCCTAAATCCGTATTTAGCCATGGAAGCCAGGCAATGCTTTTCCCAAATCCATGGCACCTTCCACAGCCGCTGTCATTCGCCGTGGGCATCCACGCGTGAGAATCTCTGGCCTTTCATTTTTTTTTTTTTGCAAGGGTGTCTCGTACCGGGGTGGGAAGATGCTGTCGCCCATAACGTAATTTCAAAGCTGATCTAAGCCACCAAATTCCTGACTGGTAAAGTAGCGTTAGGCAGGAATCTCCGCCGGCGGACACGTCTCGCTGCAGTGGAGGCATCCCAGATTTTCCCCCGCCGGCTTTAGCAGCGTGTGGTCGACCTTGCTTCCTTCCTGCTTTGCTGGTTGCAGGGATGGGTGAAGGATTAACACCCACAGACACCATGTTTGTGTGCCTGCCTTTTCCCTGGGGTGATTTGCCCTAGCACTGCAAACTGTAGAGCCAGCGTTTTCCATCCCCGTGGCCCTGGTTTGCTTCAGATGGGTGGCAGCAGATAAGCAGAACACAAAAGTCCTCAGAAACTGTAATTAATAGGGAACCGAGGGAGCAACAGCCCCCCAAAAGGATGCCCCACTGAAAAAAGCGTAGCTTGGTCTTCCAGGATTTTCCTTGCAGTTCCTGAGCTGTCGAATTAACTTTGGGGAGAAAAAGGGTGTGAGATGTCCCTTTGGTCATGTAGATCCCACTGGCCTCAGCTGGTGTGGGTGTTACATGGCTATGAGGGCTTTTATCCCAGGTGATAATCCCAAGTTTTGGCAGTGAGAGGCAAACCAAGCCCTGTTTGGGCTAAAAACCCAATTAATTAATTAGTGCTGAGTGAGTGTCCATGTCCTCACTCCACCAGGAGCTACATTTGAGGCCTGGCTCAGGTCACCTGCAAAGCCTGGCTTGTAGCCACCCCTAGAATCTCTCACCTCAGCATGAAGAGCCGGGAAAAGGAGTCAAGGAAGGCAAACTGTTGTGTTTGATGGGCTGCAAAGCCTGTGCTGCAGAGAGGCGTGAAAATAGTGATGGAGCAGCTCTGGACCATGCCTGATGCCCTCTGGATGGAAGGGGAGCACTGTTATCCACGGTGTCTGTGTTCACACTGCCCGGTTTTCAAGGACTTCTTGTCCAAATTATGTGTGAATCTTATAGGAAAAATAGAAACTAGGCACGCAGCTGGATTCCCCAATCCTGTTTGCTTCCCTGGCCGAGTACAGCAGCTTTATTAATTTTTCCACATCTCAGCTGTGTTCAGTGTCAGAATTTCCTGAATTCCTGTGGGAGTTGGAACATTTTACCCAGCAGTAGAGTTTCTTACTCAGGGTCTTGGGGGGTCTCCCTTAGTGAAGCTGGAGTTCATCTCTCCCTCAGCCTGGGGAGGCACAGGAGAGCTGGAGAAGAGACTTTACCCTCTGTGAGTGAGTTTGGTGTATGTGTTCTCTCTTTCCAGTGGAATTGTCTTTACAGGGCCATCTTCTAGTTTGGGAATACCTTCCCTGAGAGCTGCAAACAGCATCTCTCATGTTAGAAAGAGCAGTGATAATAGTCCCACCAATTGATTTAATTAGATTCGGTATTACTAAACCAAATTAAAATCAAGGCTGGGAAGCACATGGCTAATTGATTGATG
This sequence comes from Sialia sialis, assembly GCA_009812075.1. NCBI lineage: Eukaryota > Metazoa > Chordata > Aves > Passeriformes > Turdidae > Sialia > Sialia sialis. The sequence goes on from VRYO01001366.1 coordinate 22,005,093, forward strand.
AGGATGGGATTGAACTCTTGGAAAAAGCCCAAGAAAAGCTGAGTGGGACTTTCTGGGTGGCATCTGACCTTTTCTGCTGCCTCCCTACTGTTACAACCCTCCCAAAATGCTGAAACACAACCTGAGCTGCTCCCCTTTGCGAGCGAGCAGGTTGGTGCATGCCTCTTGCAATGTTTTTTTTTGGTTGTTTTGGTTTTTTGCATTTATTTTTGTGAATACCAGGGTGACTGCTGCAGCTTCTGTTTCATTTCTTGGGCTGCTCTGATCAGATGGACACAAAAATCCCTGCGTTATCCATCCCCTTTGCTGTCGGTCATCCCCGGAGCTGGCGGCGCGTTGCATCCCGCCTTTGGGAGAAAGTCTGGGCTGCTTTATTCCTTGAGCCTGATATAATTAGTCACGAGCTGTAGAGCAGCTCAAACCCAAGTGGGCTGTGGCTTGGGACCAGGCTCTTTCACATTTTAATCCAGCCTTGCCCCGGCGCGGCGGCACAGCTTTCCTCCGGCCGCCTGACTCAGCAAGTCCCGGCTTTGGCCCTAAACCCGTAAACCGGCTTTGGGGTGCCTGGTCCTGACTGAAACGCCCCATGGAAGGGCTGGGAGGGGGTAGTGGTGTCCCAGAAGGGCTCCTCCTGGGGCAGGGGCTGCTTCTGCTCCTTCTCTTATTGTATAATAAAGAGCAATGTTTTGGAACTGGAAATTAGGAGAATTTCTTCATGGAAGGCGTTGTCAGGCCCTGGCACAGGCTTGTATTCCCCATCCCTGGAGGGACTGAAAAGATGTATAAATGTGACACTTGGGGATGTGTTTTAATGGTGGCCGTGGCAGTGCTGGGTCAATGGTTGGACCTGATAATCTTGGAGAGCTTTTCCAACCAAAAGGATTCTGTGATTCTGTGCCCTGCCCCATCATCATGGCCTTCCCCAGCCATCACTGAACCTGACCGGTGGTTTGACTACCTGGCTTGTTCTCTGCTTCATCACCACCACCCTGCCAGGTTAAACCTGGCTGTGCTCTTCATCTCTTTGGCTGAGGGTGGGGGCCCAATCCCTGGCTGCCCTGGTGTGGCCTGGATGTCTCCTGTGGGAAGAACCCACAGAGATATGTGTGTCAGGCAGGGACTTGGATTCCTTGGGAAGAAGGTGAAACAAAACCAAAGCAAAGCCAAAACCCCGCTTTACAGCACAGTTAAGCATTTAATAAAACCCAAGTGGAGCAGGAAATTTGATGGAATCCAACAGAGCTAGGTTGGCTGTTGCCTGATGAATCCAAAGGGACATGAACACAAAGGGGACCCAAAGAGCCAGGCAGGTTTGGAGGAGCCCCAGCGTATATCTAAAATACCTTTCTGCATATATTTCACTTTTATTTCATTTTATTTGATGAGAACCATCCCAACAGCCTTACAAGGACTCCAGTAGGTCCATGCTGCTGAGGCTTTGCTCCAAGAACAGATCCATGAGTTCTGCTGGCGCTTTCCAGGCAGCTCTTCAGCAGCGGGCAGCACCGGAGGAAGGAACGCATGCGTGCGCCATGGAGGGAGCTGGGAAGAATGCCGAGCTGGGGGGGGGCTGCCTGTGGGATAGAAGCCAAATCCCGGTGATCCTTTTCCTTGCCTGAGGTCTGAGCCGGCCGGCGCTGCGGGGTGTGAGCGCTCAGGCTGATGTAAGGGGGATTTGATGGGAGCTTGGTGTTAATTAGGAACAGATCGGTAGCCAGGACAACATTTCCAGCGATGTTTGCCCTGTCATTCATCTTCCCTGTGTTTGGGAGGTGGAGTTGTAATGCTTTCCAGCTTCTGCTCCAATGGGATTGCCCTGTGTTAATTCCCAAGTGCTTCATGAGGCAGAGAGAATGGTTTGTCTTTCCTTCTTCTTGTCGCAGCTTGTAGTGTCAGTGAAATGGCAGATATACCAATGGCACCACAGGAATGGAATGGGGAGGGTTCAGGGAGGCTCAGGAGTATCTTGGGAGCCCCTTCAGCCTTGTATCCCTGAGTTCAGGGTCCAGCACAACTCATGGATGAGACGGAACAAAGTTTTGTGGCCATATAAAGACACAACTTGAATTGCAGCCAGTTTGGATGGTTTTTTTGGTTGCTTGGTTTCTCCTTCCTTTTTTAACTTCTTTTCCCCATCTACAGGAGAAATTGAGGGTTGTCATAGATGAGCATGGTACTAGAACCATCCCAGTGTCATGGAGTAGGATCAAGAGAAGATAATTTTGGGATGCCTTTCCCCTTTGTACGTGCTCTGCACCAACCTTTCACGAGTCTATTGAGCGTGCATGTCCCCCTGCACTTATATAAACCCACACCATTTTCTCCCCCTCTTTTCCTTATTTCTTTATGGAGTCCAGGCTGGCCTGATTCGGACAGACAGCAATGAGTTCTTCATTGAGCCCCTGGAGAGGGGCCAGCAGGACACGGAGGAGCACGGCAGGGCCCACGTGGTCTATCGGCGCTCGGCCATCCGCCAGGATGGTGCTGAGCCGCGCCACGACCTCCATCCCCAAGGTAGGGGCTGCTGGAATCCACTCTTTCCCAGCAACTGGCAATAAATATTTCATGTGGGGAGAGGATTTCACCTTCCATGAGTCCGTGTACGTCTCACCCTCTGGCTTTAGGCTCAGTGTAACTGGCTTTAGGTTTGGTTTAACTGCTAAAGTCAAGGAGAAGGAAAGGAAATGCTGGACTGGAGGTGCTGCTTTGGTCACCTCTGTGTTGTGAGAGTGGTGAGGCACTGGGAGTTGTTATCCAGAGAAGCTGTGGCTGCTCCATCCCTGGAAGTGTCCAAGGCCAGGTTGGACAGGGCTTGGAGCAACCTGGGATAGTGGAAGGTGTCCCTGCCCACAGCAGGGGGTGAGCTCTAAGATCCCTTCCAACCCAAACCATTCTGTGATGATTCTATGAAATGTAGCCCTGATTTGACTTTTTGACAGCTCATAGGATCATTTAGCATGGAAAAAACCTTTAAGGTTCTCAAGTCCAATCATTTGGATCGGTCTTCACAATTCAGAGCCATTTTCCTGCCACAGAGCGAGCTGGACCAGCAACCAGCCGCAGCTCAATATCCTGTCAAAGTTAAATCCCTTACCTATATTCCTTACTGAATTTCTACTTTTGTGGAGTGACACTATGGTGACAAAGGCTCTTTCTTATCCCGCCCAGTGCCTGGGGTGCAGGTGGGCGAGCTCCCAAATTCCCTGGAGCTGATGGCGGAGCGGCTGGGGGATGCGGAGCGCAAGCGGCGCCACGCCAGGAAGGATGACTACAACATCGAGGTGCTGCTGGCCGTGGATGACTCCGTCGTGCGCTTCCATGGCAAGGAGCACGTCCAGAACTACGTCCTCACCCTCATGAACATAGTAAGGCTCGGCTTTGCAGGGTGAGGGTCCCACCCTTCCCAGGGTTTAGCGCTGTTCTGATGCTGCAAATGTGTTATCCTGGGAAAAGAAATGGGTTTGGGAAGGGGAGCGGTGCTGCAGGAAGGGCTGTGCCTTCACACAGCCGGCTCTGGCATTTAACAGCTGTGGGAATTGGAGGGGTGGAAAGCAGAGCCCTTTGATGTTCATGTCCATCACCTTCCCCTTGCCAATGGCAGGGTCTGGTGTTGGTGGTGCTGTCACTGTCTGTCACTTGAGTCCAAAAGTTTCCCCTGGCTGAGACCATTTCCTCCTTGTCACTGAAGCTTCAGCAAATGTTAGAAAAGAGAATGGTCGTGGCTTACCTAGTTAGAAATGACCATATTTGTAATTTGTGTTGCAATGATGATGTTTGTGATTAATTCTGAATACTATTTGTTGGTAGAGAAAATATTTTTAGAGCTTTTCAGAAGTTTTTGGAAACCTGTGCACCTGGATAACCATTCAGGATATGTTTGAAAAGAAGTTTAGAGCAGCTTTACAGTTCCTGCACCTCTCCTCATTCAAAGGCATGGGACAGCCTGTTTCCTATACCCCTTTAAATTCCTTTTGAAGATAAAAACTTCCGTATTCCTGGAGTCCTGAGAGATATGAAGGGATCAATGTTTATTCATCCAGTCATCTTGATTGAGGTTTGCTCCTCCAGCACCTGAATCTCTGCAAATATGTTCTGTGCTCACAGATCTCTTTCTCTCTCCCAGTTTCGTTTTCCATGCTTTATCCTCACATCTATTTATTAATTTTTCTTCAAGTGTGATTTTACACAGTGGTGGAAAATATTCAAAAGGCTCAACCAGCTCTGGAATGGTCAAGTTATAAAGATGCTTTTGGGTGCTTGGTTGTTGCTTTGGGCATTATTTCTGCCATAGGGCTGGTAATGAAGGGGAAATTATCAAATGTAGGGGAGGATTTGTGGGATTAGAGGGTTGATGGTGTGAAGGATGAGTGAAGTGGCTGTCCCAAATAGGGAAAATGTTGAAGGAGCAACCACCTTAATCACAGAGTTTTATTCTCTGGCGTTTTATCCTGATGCCTGCGGTCTGATGCTCTCGGCATCACTTACAGTAATTTCACTGTTATAAGCCGCACCGGAATATAAGCCTCACCTCCCAGTAGCTGGGTAGACCACGGGATCTGTCCATATATAAGCCGCACCGGAATATAAGCCGCACCTTTTTTCTTTTTTTTTTTTAACGAGGATCCATGTGTAACAAAGTAACAAATTAGTAACAGAATGGCTGCCAGCTGGGTTTGGTGTCAGGTGCTCAAGTTGCAACAGTTTTCATGGACCAGAGAAGCCTTTAAAGGCAGCCCCAGGCACCCTTCCCTGCCAGCTCTCACTTCCGGGTTGGCATTTCACTGGGATCTGTCCATAGATAAGCCGCACCTGAATATAAGCCGCACTACTGGGGTAGGCTGGATTCTTCAATGAAAAAGGTGCGGCTTATAATCGTGAAATTACTGTAAATTCACTCTCTGAGCGTGTATTAAATCCTCCTGCCGGGGGGAAGCTGCAGGGTTCCCTGCTCTGCCCTCTGGCTCTTCCCACGTTACGGTGGTCGGAGATGATGTCATTTTTCCTTTCCGATCCCGGGGGAGGGGGGATTGTCAGCTCTAATCAAAAGGTCGGTTTTCAGGCGCATTTCATGGTTCCTACCCCGCGGGCAGGACTTTTCAGGGAGTGAATGCTCGGGATGCTGCGCTGGGAGAAGGGAGGACCCGCTGCCCATTCAATTAAAGGCGGCGACTTTAATGAGGGGGGGAAAAACCCCAGGATAATACAGGCAACAAATACTTCTCCGCAAGTATTATTTCCTTCTATATCTAGTCCCCCCACCCCCTTCCCCTTCTTTCTTTCTTTCTGTTTTTTACTGCGTTTTCTTTCCAGCTTTGCCGTGACCTCCGTGTGCCTCCTCTTCCCTCGGCGCCGCCTCGTTTCCTTAGCGGCTCGGATTGCCTTAAAACACACGATTCAGCAGAAAAAAAAAAAGAGAGCCCTGCTTTCTGGCCTGGGTGGCAAAGGGAGGGAGAGAGGAGGATGCCGGGGAGGAGCCTGCAGGGACCACACAGCTGAACATTAATCCCATTAGTTGGAGGCGAAGGGAAGAAGGATGAGAGGCTTGGCCAGCCCTCTAACGAGGAGAGGACTTAAAGTTTTCCCTCTAGGAGCTCTCCTATCGAGATAGATCCTGTCAGGAAAATTAATCCACAACCACCAGAGGTTTGTGTCCAAAAAAGGAGACAGAGGAGTCCTTTTGTTTTATTCGAATAAAGAGAGAAGCCATGGGGCATTCCCCTGGGATCTCTCAGATATTTGGAGGACACAGCCTCCTTTTTATCCCAATTTCCCTCTCTCTTTCCCCATGGGCTGAGGTACTTGATAGGTACAGACTTCCCAAACATCTGATACCTGAGATTCCCCTCTAATGTATAACCCTCCCTTTTAATTTTTACTTCTTACAGGATTCATAGTTTTTCCTCACTGCTTCTTTCATCTTTCATATCCAATTTCATTTTTCAGCAAACCTACAGTTTGTTTATAAAAGCAAATATCTTTTTTCTTCCATTCATCAATCAGTGGAATCCTTCCCATGATTTCTTTTATCTCTCAGTGCTAGTTTTATCTACCAGCATACCCACGGCTTGTTTGTAAAGACAAATCCGCCATTCCTCTCAATCCCAAAGAAAGGGGGTGAGTTTGGAAGTAGTGATAAACTTTCCTGTTTTTTTCTGAGGTCTCCCCTGAGTGCCAAGGGAGCAGTGGGACACGGATCCCTTCCCAGCGCTGCTGTAGGTAGGGTCCTGGGGCTCTTCCCAAGACACAAAACCCTTTATTAGGAACTCTGTGTCGACTGAAGCTTGGTGATAAATGATTTGTCACGGAGAAGGTTTTTTTTTAAAGAAACAAACCCTGCAGCCCTTATTTCACTGCCAGAAATGTGGATGCTTTTCAGTGAAGGGCGCTGTGTCCATCCCAGGAAGCTGACATGAGGATGACTGCTCCTTTTGTGCACCTAAGAGCTTCCCTGCAGGCAGGCTGCCTTCCCTGCTAGCTCCCAGCCTGCATTCCCAACCTGCCCTTCCCTTCCTGGCTCAGATGCTGCCCAGGAATTTGGGGTCGGGTTGGAGTGAGTGGGAAAGGCACAACTCCCCCTCCGTCATCAGTCACTGAGCTTATCTCTGCTCTGAGCTGAGCTTTGTTGTGTGCACCTAATGAAAACCGGTCTGTTGGGCTCTTGGGATGAACATTTGGTGATATGGCTCTGGAAAGCCATTCCCCTCTTGCTTGCTGCCTGTGGCAGGGATTATGATCTTACAGAAGGAAAATTAGGATCCCCCATCCATGATGACTACTGAGATCAAGGGCTGGGAAGCAGGAGGGGATCCAGCACCCCAGAAAAGGAAGAGGATAGGAAATATTTAGTGCTTTGCTCTTAATATTTCTGAATATTCGGTGCTTTGCTCTGCTTTCCAGTCTCTTGCATTCAGGGAGTCGGGCTTCTTGGTTTTCTCTGCCAGACTTCCCACTGCTCATCCCTGATCCTTTCCATTCTGGGGATGGCTCCACTTGGAGGGGAGAAACCAAACTATGGCTGTGTTAAACCTGGCCCTGCTCTCAACTGTTTTCCTGGGCTTTTGTGGGATATTGCCCATGATTTGGTTAAGGATGCAAAGGTACTTGGTGTTTTCCCATTGTTTTGGGTTACTAGGGAAACCCCATGAGTCAGAGCCCTCTCCAGGCTGGGACATGCCTGGCTTCAGCTGAAATTATTGTTCCCAAGGGCAGAGCAACAAAGAATGCTACTGAGACCCCACAGAAGAGAAGGTTTGGGGACAAAAATTAAACCTTCAGCTTTAATTTTAGCCTATGTATTTTTATTTCTTAGGTGAGGGGTTTGTGAGCCACTTCCTTGCTAAGTGATGATAACAAAAATTCCTCTGATGTCTGTCATGTGTCCATGCACTTTTCCTTCCCCTCTGTCTCGGCTTACATGTTTGTTGCTATTTTTTGGGACAACATGCCTTGTTCTGTAGAGAGCTCTGATCAAATCTAATCTTGCCCTGCAGAACAATTCTCCCCTTCCTCTATTCCTCCCCACAGATAATGTGGGTCAGCCCTCACAGGGGTGACATTATGCTTTATGCAAGCCCAAAAATGTGGTAAGGGAAATTTTCCCCTCCCTTCCTAACCCCCCAGCCCCGGCAGAGGGGCTCAAGGTGAATCCACCAGCATAAAAACCAAGCGGGGGAATAAAAGAAAGGAGTTTAAAGATGACTTGGCTGTTCCGAGTAAGCGATCCCAGCGTTTTGAAATGTCAGCTATTCTGCTGGTTTGGCAAATTCTTCTCGTGTCTCTCCCTTTGTTTTCCTTCCCTGAAGAACGGCGAGGTCTAGACCTCGTTGCCAGTGCGGTTTTGCTGTCGGGATCTCACGTCTGGGGCTGCAGACTCAGGGCTGGCCAGAGGTTTGCAGGGATTTAGGGAGGCAGCCTGCCCTGTAATGTTCCTTTCATTGTAAAGCATTGCCACTGTCTCCTTGTGCTGCAGGGTTGGGGGGAGTCCTTTGGGGTGCCTGTTCCTGCTGGTTTGCCCTTAACTCACAGTGAACATTGAAGGCTGGGCTGTTTATAGGTGGGAAAATCCCATTTTAAATGAAAGAGGAGAACATTTCTTGCCAGGTGACCGGTGTGAAACAGGCTGAGCATGGATGAGAGGGATAAGATCTTTATCCTGTGGCTTCAGGGATGTGGATCCCTCTCCTGGAGCCCTTTGCTGAGCAGGTATTTTTGGGGGAAGAAGTTTCTCTGAAGACACTGACTTGCTTGATGGCACCTGCAGAGGGCAGGGGGAGTTGTTCCAAGCCTGCACGCTGCTCTCCTGGTGAATTTCCATTTCCAAAGTGATGCTCAGGTCCTCCAGCTCCATCCCCACTTCCACAGGCACTGGAACACTTGGGGGAAGCTTGCCCTGCTGATGTTCCCCCTCTGCCCCAAAATTTGGGGCCTGCAGGGTTGCAGCCCTTGCAGCAGCCAGTGCCAAGCCCTTTTGATATTATTCTTTCCCCCCCCCCCTCAATTAATTATTGATATCTGGCTGTGAGGGGAAGTCTATAGCCTTGGGCAGTCTGGTTCCACATCTGCTTTCTGAATTAACCCTAAAGGTTGCTGCAGAGCTGGTATTGGTTAGGTGCAGATCTCTGCCTAAACCCTGGACTAAACAGGGGCTGGGCTTTAGGTTAACTCTTCATTTCAGAGGCTGGAGAGAGGGAGTACCAGGTCTCTGCAAACTAGAGGAGAGTGGGATTTAGCACTGCTTTATAAGGAAGATTTATGGAATTAAATCCATCTTGGGAAAATACAGCAGGGTCTGCTGAGCATCCTGCCAAAATATTCTGTGCAGCTGGGAGGGGAGAGGTCTGTGCTGCTCTGCTTGAAGCTCTCAGTCACTGCAAGGTCAGGTCATGTCTTGTAGAGAGATTTCTAAGGCAGGCTTATCCTGATGGAATGAAGGATCCTTAGAAGCAGGCAGCAAGAAGCAGAGCACTGGTGGACAACCATAGAATCCAAAAATCATGGAATGGGTTGGGACAAGATTGTTCCAAGCCCCATCAAACCTGACCGTGGACACTTCCAGGGATGCAGGGGCAGCCACAGCTTCTCTGGGCACCCTGTGCCAGGGCCTCACTCCCCTCAGTTCCCTCACTTCCCTCAGTTCCTTCCCAATATCCCATCTAACCCTACCCTCTGTCAGTTTGAAACTCCAGCTTCTGATGAGTGCTGGGGTGAAGATTTGGGAAAGTGAAGGAGATGGTTGTTTCCTGTCTTGTTCCCCAAACCACCCCCCAGGTCCAGCTCTTCAAGCATAGTTTAAATTTCTCCCTCACTCCCCACTTTCCCACCCTGCCACATTACTAATATTATTGTTAGGGATCAAACTTATGATGTGGGATTTCTCTGGGATGCCTAAGCCTCCTACATCCTAAAACCCAGGGCTGAGCCTGACATCCCTGGGGAGTTGCAGCTCCTTACTGGGCTGGATCCTTTATACCTCAGTGGGCCTGAGTAATGTTTGCAGCTGCAGCACTGTGTGACCTTCCACCCTTCTGCGCACAGCCCCCCAAAAAATAGGGTTGGGCTCGGAAAAAATCCAATTCTCATTATTCTTACAGAAGGGGGAGGGTGAAGGAGCATCCCACCCACAGCAAGCAGGGATGAGCTGAGGGTGGGTTGACCAGCCTTTGGTTGCGTTATTTTTCCACACTGATGAATAAAATACCCTGCGGCTCCTGCAGCTTCTGCATCCAAAGGGATGCATTAATGGGGATGGACTGGCAGTTTATTGATTGATTTTAATTTTTTATAATCGACTTTTCTGCATTCAAGGCTCGGGATCTGCATTACCTCTCTGCATGGCTCGGAGGCACCCCACGGGAGTGTTGGTTATCATGGGGAAAAGGTTAACACTGAGTTTTTGTGTTTAAGACTGGCCTGAGTGGGTATTTCAAATGGAATACCAGGCTGGAAATTGGGGGGCTTGTAAAACACTGGGGAGTGGCTGACTTGGACTCAGGCAGCAGTAAAAGGGTAGTTGTCACCCAATTCTTGATGTAAGATTGAAAAACCCCAAAGGAATGGAGGAAAAAAATAGAAAAGATCCATAAATCTGGCTTTATAACCAGATTGATCTAGTCTGGAAAGCTGTGATAGAGCTGAAGCAAAGTAGGGCTCCCTTGGGCAAAGCTGAAAAAGTAGATTTTAATTAAAACATGAATTCTAGTCGATACTAAAAATGGTCCTTACTCAGTCTCCTCAACTGGGGCAGTGAACCCCCATTTGTGTAACTGCTCGTTTGAGAGGCTTTTTGGGAAAAAGAAAGTCCCATTCTCAAAAATCAGGGTATTTTCCTTCCCTGGGCTATGTCTTCCCACATGCTTTGCAGGAGGTTCAGGGTCTTATGTGGGTTTGTGGTTGCCCTCTCTTCATGTCACTGGGCTCAGCTCTCAGAGACATTTCCCATCTGGATGTCCCTCTCTCTCTTGGTAGCATTTAGGAGCAGAATTTGTTTATTCATCCTGGAAATGCAGAAGGAAAAGGTTATGACTGGTTCTTTCCTTTGCAAGGTCATTTTTAACAGGCGAGGATGGTGCAAATCTCATTGATTCATGAGCCCTCCCTGCTCTCTTCATTGTGTTGTCTTCTCCTGGGATTTCTGAAGCCATGGGTCAGGTTTGACTCACTGATGCGACTGAGGAAAGCCCTGGCTTTGGGGAGAGGCAAAGGATAGGATCAAAAAGCTGTTTTTCCTTTGGATGCTGGAATCTGGAGCATTTCCATCTCTCTGAGGGTTCATATTCCAAAGGCGCAATGGCTCATTGAGAAGTGTGGTGGAAGAAACGCAGCCCTTGATGGAGATAGGTGATGTCATTGACCATCTGAGCCATCCTGGGGAAGTGTTGGCTTCTTCCAGCTTGGCTTTTTGACTTTGTGCTTGTTACACATGGGAAAATGGAAAAAAAAAACTCCCCACGGCGGGACGAGGGGGATGAGATCTTTGCACCTGGTCTTGGAAAGCCTGGAAGGGTGTGGAACGTGGGAGCATGGAGGACAGGAGGGGCTTGAGAGCTGGGATGGCCTTAATTTCTTCCCTGTTGGATTTCTCTCCCTTCTTCAGGTGGATGAAATTTATCACGACGAGTCGCTGGGCGTTCACATCAACATCGTACTGGTCAGGATGATCATGGTGGGATATCGTCAGGTAAATCCTGCGGGACGTGCTCTAATATTTATTTAGCACTTAGGTAGGCTGGGGAAAACCTGGCAGTTGTCAGAGCCCAAATGACCAGTGTGCTGAGCAGGGGTGGGTTTGAATCCTCCTTAGCCTGGTTTTTGGGAGCTGAGTGCCTGGATAGCTCCCTGGATAGCCTAGGAGGCCCTTTAGGGTGGGTGGGTGTGATCTGCTGTAACGTGCTCTGGGATGTGGGGAAAACCGCAGAGGCTTCCTCAGAGCTCTGTAGATGATGGGATAAAGGTGGCTTCCCACACTGAGAGGAGCTGGACATCAGTGAGGAGAAGCCACAGCCAGGATCTCCTGTACTTGGCTCTCTGGCTGTCCTGTAGCCGTCATGTGGCCTGGGCATGGCCAGGAAAAGCGTGGGAAGGTTTCCTGAAAAGTTTTCGTGTGGTTTCTCAGGCTGCACTTATTTTTCAAGCACAGCAGCCAGATTTTTCTTTCAAACAATGTGTGACTTTCTGTACTTTTTTGAGGCATGCCCCTGTCCCACAGGAAGTGTTCTAGCAAGGATGTTAATGACTCAACACAGTGATGTCTCTGTGTGTGTGAGATCCACAAAGAAGACCGGTTAGGTCTTGGAAAAAAATTCCTTATTATAGAAATACGCTTGGCTGGCAGAAACCCAACACACCCTGGAGATCCAGGGATGGTCCTGAGGAGCTAGGATAAGGATGGAGGCTGGCCCATTTTTGGAGGCTTCCATGGGACCAGGAACATCATCTCTAGCTGAGAAAGCCAACAATCTGTCTGGCTTTCTCCCAGCGATGTTTGTGCTCTGGGCTGGAGGTTGATGTGTGGAGGGGAAGGGATTTGGAGCTGTGGTGATGTGCTGGGATGGGAGCTGCCAGGCTCTGTTAGGGATGATTTCTCCTCCCCAAAGCCAGCTCTGGAAGCAGCTGCTTTGTCCAGCTATGGCACTTCTCAGGTTCAGGGGACAAAGTAGGAAATAAGGAGCAGATGTTTGAATCCAGGAGCACTCTCAGCTCACCACTGTTTCTGAGAGAGTCCTCCTGCAGCTTCTTGCCTCCCACTTGGGATAAAACCTCTTTGGCTTCCAGGAGGAGGGCAACACCAGTATAGTAGGACCTACAGCTGTTCTGTGGGTTAGAGAGGGTTAATAAATGAGTTAGTTTCGATAAGTATTCTCTGACCAAAGCTGTTGGCGTGGAGACCAAGAAGAGAAGAAGGAGAAAAAGAAGATAACTTATAAGAAATTGTAGGTGGCAACGGTGGGCAGGACGGTTGGGACAGATGGAGAGATCTCTATAGCCAGGTCTTGGAACTTGTGGTTTATTGCAAAAGGGCGTGGGTGAAAAGGCCCTACTTGGAGCTGCCAGCTGCAGCTTGGAGCAGGGCAGAAAGAGAGTGAGAGGTAGTAAGATTTTAGAGGACTAAGGTAAGAGGGTGGTAAGAGAGCAAAGTAAGAGATAAGAGAGAGAGCTAAGAGGAAAAAAAGCTAAGAGCTAAGAGCTAAGAGAAGGAATTAAGAGAGTGAGTTTCCCATTACAATACAATAAATCTTCTTCTGTGTTGAAAATTTTAATTTCCACTAACCAATTTAATACAAGATACAAATCTTACAGCATTTACATACAGCCTGTGAGAATCATTACATTACCATACTGTGTGACACTTTAAACCCTACAAACTACTCTTTTGGGCCCCTTCTGCCAAGCTAGCAGGGTCTTCTCTGACCTTTGGACCTGTCTGCAAGCAGAGGGAATTGTTCAGTCATGGGGGGATTACTTTCAGCCGGCCATTCTATTGTTTTCTAGTTATTTAGTAGCTAAGGTTTAGTATCTCAAAGATGGCTTTTGTTGCAATCTCGCTTATGGTTTCCATATTCTCAGAATCTTTTGCTAGGCAATCATATTTATAAGATTTTTCTGATTCATCCTTCCCAACAATAACTAGGGGAAAAAACCCCACAGCTGCGGAAAGTATTTTTAGAAAAGTCCTGGGAAGAATAGGGGTGGAGAACTTTCCGCCAATGACTGTTATGTTGACTAATTGTGACCGATGAAGAAAGTGTACAGTAATTTCACAACTATAAGGCGCACCCTTTGGACTAAAATTTTTATTGAAATCCGGAAGTGCGCCTTATAATCCGGTGCACCTTATAAATGGACAAAGTTTGGAAATTTGCCAACCTGGAAGTGCGAGCCGCGAGCCGAGCCCAGCCATGAGCCGAGCTGCAAGCCGAGCCGCGAGAGCCGCGTCAGCTGATGCTGGGAGTGGGTGGGAATGCTGGGACCCCTGGTATGGGGAGGGCATCTGGGGCTGCATTTAAAGGCTGTGCTGATCTGTGAAAAATGTTTGCAAATTGAGCACTTGCCAGTAAACCCCGCGATCGCGTGATTCCATTATTAATTTGTCACTTTGTTGCACGCGGCTCCTCGCTGGGGGGAAAAAAAAGTGTGCCTTATAGTCCAGTGCGCCTTATATAAGGACAAAGTTTGGAAATTTGCTGACGACCCGGAAGCGTGCCTTATAATCCTGTTGTGAAATTACTGTAAATTGTGGAGAGGGTATGAAAGATGGTGCAGAGTTGTAATAAACAGATCTTAGTCTTCTGAAGCACGGTGTGCCTTTTGTGTGTGGCACTCTCAACAGTGGATTTCCCTTCTCCCCGCAGTCGGTGAGCCTGATCGAGCGGGGCAATCCCTCGCGGAGCCTGGAGCAGGTGTGCCGCTGGGCGCACTCGCAGCAGCGCTCTGACCCTGCCCACGCCGAGCACCACGACCACGCCGTCTTCCTCACCAGGCAAGATTTTGGGCCTGCAGGTATGCAAGGTACTGTATTAGTCTCGATCAGGTATGTGCAGTTTGCTGGGGGGAAGAAGCCAGCCAGGGGTGAGAGGATTGCCTGCAAGCACAGTCTGTTTCTTGGCCAGCAAGATCCAGAAAAAGGTTATAAAAATTGGTATTTTTTTACTTCACGTGTGTTCTGGTTTGGAGGACAGATGTCTGCTAAGAAAGGCAGGAGCCTCTCTTTGAAATGGAGAATGTAAACCCCCTTCCCTCCAAATTATTATCTTTTCGAAATTAAGAGGCTCTCAGGCAAAGACACGGGAATGAGGAATAACAATTCTTTACTAGGAAAATTAAAATAGAAATAAAGTACTACAAAGAACAAACCCCAAACACTGACAGAGTCAGAGTACAACCTGACACCCCATCAGTCAAGGTGTTGGCAGCAGTGCCATTCAATGGTGGCTGCAGCTCTCTTGCAGTGACAGATGTGGTTCAGTTGAAGCAGTGCTCCTGTAGAAGGGTGGAGTTTCCCTTTAGAGGTCCAGTGGTGATGTGGAGAAGTCCAGTTTCCCTCTGGAGTCCAGTGGAGAAAAGGGCTCCCTTAGTGTCCCAAAACTTCTGTTTTTATCTTAGTAAGAAATGTTGGGCTCTTCCCCCTGGCTGGAGCAACTTCCAATGGGATGAAGTAATCTTATCAGTACCACTGTGGGACTCAATGGGCCATTAGCAGAAGATACCTCCCTGGGGGAAGGATGGGTTGTGAGAAGATAGAGAACACTGCCCCACCTGGTTTCAATGGATGGCCCATTAGCAGAATATCTTCCACAGAGAAGGATCACTGCCCCCATCCTCAACAGATGGTGATAGAATAGATACCTTTTATCACATCCTGTATTGTAACCCAAGACAACATGATGCAGAAGAGAGAGACACAGAGAATTCATGGAGAGCATCAACCTGAATGGATAAAATATATTGATTTATTTAGTCTCCTGCTCTTTGATTTCATTTACCAGTCCTCCCCTTGGCCCAAAATGCCTTAGAAATATAAAAAGAAGATAAAAAAAGATGAAATACCACAGGGAGCCCCATGGGGACAATCAATTTGTTCTGTCCTCTCAAAGACCTTCAAAACCTGTTTTTGTATGGGTTTATCTCTTGGACATGGGAGCATTCAATAAACCCTGGGCCAAAGAGGAAGTTTTACTGCAGGAATCTTTCACCCTCTTGGTGCAGAGATTGTGCTGGTATGGCCTGAGAAGTTGGAGGCCTTGCTAATGAGCATTTTCAGGAAAATCTTCTGATGTTTCATGGTTCCATCAGGAAAACAGGTGCTTTGGTGTTATCACAAGAGGTGACTTTTACCATTATGAGCCTGCTACTTCCAAATTCCCATCTCCTCATTTCCACCGTGGTGGCCAGGTCTGGAATTCCATCAGGAGGCTCCATTTGATGCTGTGATGGGGCAGGTATTGTCATCCTGATATGTAGCACAGATGTAGTCCTCCTGGTGTGCACAGGAGGAAGGAAAGGTGGAGAAGGAAGCCTGTCCTAACTTGGACTACCTCTCTGAAGAGGATACCACTCAGCAGGAGATATCCAGCGGGAAACCTTCCTGAGTGTGCTGTGGCCACCAAACAGCAGATTTTCGCTTGTGACCTGCCCTGGTCTCCTTGTCCAGAGTCACATAGGTGAAATACCAGATTTTGTTTCATTTTTCTAGACCCTTCCTGGCAAAGTGACTGTGTCCAAAGACATTCATTCATGAGAGGACCTTTTTTGGCAGAAGGGGGAGATTCCCTAGGCTGCCCCTTGGTGGGAAGGAGTTGTGAGATTGATGGAGTAGCCCTGCTCCTTCCCCTTTTCCCTGCAGATCTGGCTCTCTGCTTGTTGCACATCTCCAGGACTTTCTGCAGAAGCCCCCATGGTTGCCCTGTCCTTGCCTGGCTGTGCTGCATGGCACAAGGAGTCCCTCATCCACTGGGAATTCCCTCTGCTTGGGCTGCTGGAATAGTAACACTGTGCTTGCTCTTGTCTCTTTTTCCCCAAAGTAAAGTCCTTGCGGATCCCTGACACCCCTGTTAAGCTCAGGGACGTGTAGAATGAGGGGTCAGAGCATGCACCCTGCCTTTGAAGAGAAAAGCAGTGGACAAGATGGGTTGTGAATTGCTGCTGTAGAGGCCTTGTCAACACCCAAAGAGTTTCTGTATCCCTCTGCAGTGGGTGGCACAGCGGGGTTTTCTGGCCTGGGCTGAATGATGTTTGTGCTCAGAAGTAAATATTTTCCAGGGAGTTGCTTCTCACCATCATTCTCCTGTGGAGAACCTTTTATACTCCTTCCAGTTCTTACTGGAGTCTTCATAACAAAAAACTGCTCTTGTGAGCATCCACCTTTTCATATTCCTTTGTCCCATCTCCTATCCATAGCTTCTTTGGTTGGGAATTTATCCAATTGTCATCCTAGACAAAATAAATTTGCCCTTTCCTTGTAGAGAAAGCTTCCCACAACTTTATTCTTTTTTGTGGAAGGCTTCACGGGGGAAAAAAAGTATTTTCAAATTATTTATCCAGGGCTTGATTTACTACTCTATGTTTAAACCCCATTATGGGAATGATTTGGATGGATCAGGTATCCAATAATGATGGGGGGGTTCTGTGGACCCTGTGGTTTGGGCAGGGTGGGTGTAGGGATGTACATCTCCCTCAGCTCATCAGCACCCCTCTCCTGCTGCCTCACTGAGCTCTCCTCTTCCACCATCCCAGTCCCAGGGCATGGTTATCCAGCATGGTCTTGCCCTGCTTTTGCCTCTCTGATCTGTAAGTCCTTCCTTCACTAACTCCCTTGATGCCAAAAAAGCGTCAGCCTCAAAAAAAACCAACACACGTAACAAACTTGGGGGAGTAAATTCTGGAGTGTGCCAACAAGTTAATTGAACTGGGCAGAAATTAGGTGAAAAAGAAAAGGAAAAGTGACCAAAATGGAGGTGATGTGTTGCTGCCTGGGGGGGGAAGATTCCTCTGCCCACAGCTGCCCCACTGCACTGCACTTGATCGAGGGCTGGGGTCTGGGGCTGGGCGGGTGCATGAGTGGGTGTGCCCCGTGGGGAGCAGGGCTGTGGCTTTGGCAGGGCTCTGGGGAGCACCTCACACCTTCCCTTCTCTCTCCTTTTCCTTCTTTATCTGTTTTAAATGAAGAAGAATGTGGGGGATGCCGTTCCTGGGCTGGGAATCGATGGCCAGCCACACTGACAGGGGGTTGTGGGTGCTGGTTCTGCCCTCCTGTCTGCCCAGGTGTGTTGGCACAGGGGCACAGTGGTACCAGCAAGCCCCAGAGCAACCTCTGCTGGCTTTCAGCGGTCACACTGCTGAGCAAGTCCTTGCGCTGCCCTCCAAGTGACCTGGACCTCTCCTCTTCAGCACCTTCTCTCTGTTTTCTCGTCTATTGCAGTGAAGCCAGGTTTTGTATTTGTGGGATGTTTTTTTCCTTAATTTTTAATTTTTCCTCCTCCTCTCTCAAAGGTTTTCTCTCTCCTCTTTTCCCCTCTGTCCCTCCCTGCTCTCTTTGGCCCAGGCTACGCTCCGGTGACGGGGATGTGCCACCCTCTCCGCAGCTGCACCCTCAACCACGAGGACGGCTTCTCCTCCGCCTTTGTCGTCGCCCACGAGACCGGGCACGTGTAAGTCGTGGGGGCAGAGCTGGCTGTGCTGGTGCCCCTTTGCAGAGGGGGCTTTCTGCTGCTGCTGCAGGTGTGAATCCCTTGGGATCTTCCCGCCAGGTTGGGCATGGAGCACGATGGCCAAGGCAACCGCTGTGCTGATGAGACCAGCATGGGGAGCATCATGGCACCGCTGGTGCAGGCCGCCTTCCACCGCTACCACTGGTCCCGCTGCAGCAAGCAGGAGCTCAACCGCTACATCCAGTACGCCCCTTCCACTGGGAGGGGATGTTCTCCCTTCAGACTGGTGGCTTTTGGTAGCCAGAGATGCTCCCAGGGCTGGAGACAGGCTGAGAGAGCTGGGGGTGTTCAGCCTGGAGAGCAGAAGGCTCCTGAGAGACCTGGGAGCGTCTTCCAGTGCCTAAAGGGGCTCCAAGAGAGCTGGAGAGGGACTTTGGGCAAAGGGCTTCCCACTGACAGAGAGTAGGGTTAGATGGGGTATTAGGAAAGTGTTCTTTCCTTGAGGGAGGTGAGGCCATGGCACAGGTTGCCCAGAGAAGCTGTGGCTGCCCCTGCATCCCTGGAAGTGCCCAAAG
>VRYO01001366.1:22026575-22048782 GCA_009812075.1 Sialia sialis
TTAATTAGTGGCTTGTCTTCATTTTCTTCTATCTTCACTCAGAGCCAGGATTAAAAACACGAAGGAGACGAATTTTCTTGTGTTCAGGCTTTGTTATTTATTAAATCTTATCTAAAGTACAGAGAGTTCTGCAACACTTCTAGCTGCCTGCTAAAAGCGAGCAAAGTGGAGCTATATCCAGCTAGTTACAAGGTCTTTTAAAGCTAAACAGTTCCATAAAGAGCTAACAGCTATATTATTTATACTTTTGACCCAATAACTAAACTTCTGTGACCCACAGTGCAGCACTAACTATCCAACCAAAAACTACTGCCTGAAATCATGAAGAAGAAGGAAGAAGACAGAAAGAGACAATGCCCAAGAATCTCCATCTTGTCCCATACCTATTACTATATTCTAAAAATCCCAAATTCCAAATCCTTCACCATGTGAAATCACATACTTCTATTCTAACTACACACCAGATGATTCTAACTCCATCACTCAAATTTGGAACCCTTCTCCAAGGCCTGCAGTCAAAAGCAGTGTTCTCATGGGGGTCAGTGTCAGAAAGCACAGAAAGTTCAAAACTCACAGGCTTCTGGGTTCCAGCACTAGTCCACCTCTCCCTTCACCCTTTCTCAACCCTTTTCTCATAATTCCCACCAAAGAGAGTCTCGTTTAGTAATTCCCATCCTCCAAAGTGAGTGACCAGAGGGAATGGAAATACCTCTTTTCTCCTCCAGCTGTTAAGAATCAGGCCACGGGGAACTTCATCCTGAATGCCAAGGACAAAGAAGCCAAAAGCCAAGTGTTCATTGAGATGGGCTTGGAGTGGGAATACACTGTGGAGCAAGGCAAGGAGAGCCTGAAAACCAGCGGTCCCCTGCACGAGGCCATCAGTGTTTTGGTAAGCCTGGCTGGCACATGCTCTGGGGGGCTTGGGGATGACTGCCACAGACAGGGGAGGTGGTCTGAGGTGTGATGTGGCAGGTGATGGAAGGATGTGCGTAGAGGAAGAGTGTGGGGCATGTCATTAAATCCAGGGAATGAGCCAGCCAAAAGCAGGGGGTGATGAGCTGTGTGAGGGAATGGCACGAAGTGCTCAGGCACTTGCCTTTGAGTCCAGATGCATTTTGCTCTGCAGCAATTGCTTCTGACTCCAAATCCCATTTTAGTTATGCTGGTATGTGGAGAATTAGAGATTGGGCTCCCTGGACATGCAGGGTATGGCAGGTCTGGGCTCCCATCCCTCCCTGTGTTCATCCCCAGTTTTGGGCATAGGCCACTTTGCCATGTCTTCCCTTTCCCATGGCATCCTGCTTCCCCCTCTCTGCGCCTGCAGGTCATCCCTCAGGAGGAGGAGGTGAGGAGCAGCCTCATGTACAGGTACATCATCCATGAGGACCTGCTGCCCATGATTGGAAATAACAATGTCCTGCTGGAGGAGATGGATTCCTATGAGTGGGCCCTCAAGAGCTGGTCCCAGTGCTCCAAGGCATGTGGAGGAGGTAATTTCCTCTTCAAAACAGCCTACAGAGCATGCTTGGGGGGATGCTTGTTGGGACATCTCTGGCAAGGAGAAATTATTGCAAAGCAGTTTGAGAGAGCATTTTAACTGGATTTCTTATGGAAACAGGGCTTGCATGATTTTGTGTGTGTGTATCTTTGTCTGTCTATCCGTGGACCTGCTATGATTTTTTAATTCCTTGTCTGATTTTAACTGGATTTGAGCCAAGAAACAGTGATTTTGAAGATGACCACTACTAAAGTTTACACAGAAGTAGGTGTGAGGTTTGCTGGTGAAAGCCTGGTTTCCATACTGCCACTGAGATCTGAGCCTCTGATCATAGGGAACACCTTGTGCTCTGGGAATCAGAGCGGTTTGGGTTGGAAGGAACCTGTAAAGATCACCTGGTCCAAACCCCTGCCATGGGCTGGGACATTTTCCATGAGCTGTGTGCACTCCACAACAACCTGGGGGACTCTGGGGGGCAGTGAGGGTCCAGCAGTCACATGAGCATCCTCAGCAAACCTTGGCTGGCATCTGAGAGCAAATATCCCAGCAGGGATGCAGGAGAGGGAGCTGGGGGAACCCGGAGGGACTCCCAAACCCATCACCTCCCCAGCCACGCTCTGCCCCCTCAGGCATCCAGTACACCAAGTACGGCTGCCGTCGGAAAAGCGACAACCGGATGGTGCACAGGAACTTCTGTGACAACGGCAAGAAGCCAAAGCCAATCCGGAGGCGCTGCAACCTCCAGGAATGCTCCCAGCCCATGTAAGTCCTCTCTTGGACCTCTGTGTCCTCTCCCATCCCTCTCAGGTGGGGGCTTGGGGTTGTGTTGGGAGCGTTCCCGGCCGCTTCCCAGCGCGAGCATCGCCTCCAATGCCCTCTCCATGTCCTGGCAGGTGGGTGGCCGAGGAGTGGGGCGCCTGCAGCCGCTCCTGCGGGAAGCTGGGGGTGCAGGCGCGGGCAGTGCAGTGCGTGCAGCGCCTGCAGGACGGCACCAACCGCACCCTGCACACCAAGAACTGCCCCGGGCAGCGCCCCGAGACACGCCGACCCTGCAGCCGCCTGCCTTGCCCCGCACAGTGGAGGACAGGAGCCTGGTCCGAGGTGAGGAAACCCCCAGAGGGAGGGGTGTGGGAGCGGGCTGTGAAGGCCAGGTGCTTATAGGGGTCATGGAGTAGAATCGTGGTCAA
This sequence comes from Sialia sialis, assembly GCA_009812075.1. Lineage (NCBI taxonomy): Eukaryota > Metazoa > Chordata > Aves > Passeriformes > Turdidae > Sialia > Sialia sialis. Next base: position 22,029,261 of record VRYO01001366.1, read on the forward strand.
GAGGGAGCTGTAAAAGTCATCTAGTCCAACCCCCCTGCCATGAACAGGGACACTTTCCATTAGACCAGGCTGCTCAGAGTCCCGTCCGGCCTGGCCTTGGTGGAGATAAGGGTACAAGAGGTAGGGGTGTTTTCACAGAATCCTGGAATGGTTTGGGTTGGAAGGAACCTTAAAGCCAATCTCATTCCAACCCCTTGCCTTGGTCAGGTCACCTTCCACTAGAGCAGGTTGCTCTAAGCCTGGCTTTGAATACTGCTGGGATAAGGGTACAGGAAAAAATGAGAGAGGGGAGAGCATCCCTGTGCACAGAGCATGGAGTTTGGGAGACAGGGAGGGAAACCCCTTATCAGAAAGCCATATACATCTGGGGAATAGCCATCAGCACATCCTAGGAAGTGTGGGGGCTGTCCCATGCTGTCACTGTCTGTCTGTCTGTCTGTCTGGGTGCAGTGCTCAGTGACCTGCGGGGAAGGCGTCCAGCAGCGGCAGGTGGTGTGCAAGGGCAGCGACAGCAGCACACGCTGTGAGGGTGACAAGCCAGAGGCCATCCAGGGCTGCCACATGTCCCTCTGCCCAGGTGAGAGGAGAATGGAGAAGGTGGCACTGGGATGGGGATCAACCCCATGAATGCCTCCAGCCCGTTGTGGCTTCAGGGGTTGCCAGCAGATGAGGTTGGGTTGAACGTCCCTGATGCTGCTGGCAGTAAAAAAAAGTTAAAAGCCAGCCAAAATATTTCCCTTCTCTGCTCTTAGCCCTGTCTGGTTTTGGGTTTTCTGTCAGTTTGAATGTGAGATGAGCTGATGGAGGTGGGCATGATCGAGTTTATCTTGGGTGGGGTTTGAGTGGCTTAAATGCTGGATGCTTAAAGGATTTAATTTTTAAGGAGATCCCTTAAAAGAAAACGAGGTATTTTGAGTGCTCTCAGCCTCCCCGTGGCTGCTGGGCATCGTGGTGCTCTCTCTGCAGGGAAGCTCTCCGGCATCACCGCCAGTGCCGATGCCGGTGACCACGGCACGACCAAAGGGCAGCGGCTGCCCCAGGATGGAGCCAAAAACCCCGTGAGCAAAATCTCCTCCAGTAAGTGCTCGTGTAAGGGCTGCACTTCCCAGGATAACCCTCCCGAGGACTTCTGCACCTCCCTGCGGGAAGTGCAGAGGTGGGAGCGCATCCAGCAGCGCTCCTGGCGAGTTTTACGCTCCGCCGCTGCTCCAAAGCCCGGTGCTCCGTTGCCATCTTGTGGTGGATGAGATCTTGCATTTTCCGTGCTGCACTTCTCCTCCCTCCCGGTTTTTATGTCCTTTCCTTTTTACCTTGGAATTTTTTGAAGTAGGGAGATGGCTTTTGGTTTCTCTCCCCTTGAAGTCCTTTTTAACTGGGGCTCAGTGCATCTTGGTTTTGTTTTTTCTCCATGCGCAGAATCCGTCAGTACTTCGGCTTCACTTTCCAGGTCCCTCTTGCCCTCTTCCAATGTGAACAGGCAGCACCCTGAAAGAGTACCTTGTTCCCTCTGGAAATCCCATGGGAGCCTAATGCCACCTTATTCTGTGCTGCTGTGTCCCTCTCCAGGGGAGCCTTGCCTCGGGGACAAGTCCATCTTCTGCCAGATGGAGGTCCTGGCTCGCTACTGCTCCATCCCTGGCTACAACAAGCTCTGCTGTGAATCCTGTGGGAAGAAAGCCTCCTCCAGCACGGGCTCACCCCCTGTCACCGGCATTCCCCCAGGAACCACCTCTCCCAGCCCTGCCCCGGTGCTCTTCCCCTACCCCACTACCCCAGCTCGGGGGGAGCCTGGTGGGGACCCCACTCCAGCACCTGGGATATCCAGCAGTGCTTCCCCAGGGGAGCTGCCAGCCTCAGGGGAGCAGGGAAGGGGCCAGGGGGCCAGGTAACCTGCTCGGGACCACCTCACCGTGAGCCTTTCTCCCTCCTCCCTCCCTTTCCCCCCATCTTTTTCCTCTCCCCCAACTTCCAGCGATGGTTTTCATGGATGGCGCTGCCAGGTTTGGGAATGACCTGGCTCAGCACCCAAAAATTCCTGGGAAAACCACTCATTTCTCATGATCCCACTTGCCCTCCCAGCCCTGCCATGGCACTTTTTGACAGTGCCATGGAAAAAAAAAGGAGGAAAAGAGCAAAAAAAGCTGTGGGTAGACAGGCTGCTTCCTCCCAAGGTGCTAAAAAGATGTGGGAGGGGGATGGCTTTAATGTTGCATTTTCCTTCCCCCCTGCTCCAAGCAGCAACACAGGAGGGTCCTGGCTTGGTGGTTCAACCCTGGCGCTTGGGATAGCAATGGGAGGATCCTGGGAATCTGGGGAGGGTGGGGAAACTGGAGGGAGATGGTGAGGTGAGGAGACGGGAATGTGGGAAATCCCAAACTGCTACTCTGGGCTGTCCCTGTTGGGGTAGAGAGTTTGGGAAAAATGTCTGTGGGATGGTGGAACGTGACAAGCATAGAGCTGCTTCTGTCCTGGAGGCAGGAGATGGTCCAGGAGATTCCTGGAGTGAGCAGTGAGATCCACAGAAACCAAAAATTGATGTCAAAAATGCCTGTCACCTGGGAGTGACTTTTTTTTTTTTAGCCAATACTGCACTTGGCCAACCTTGAGCTGATACTGGATGCCCAGCCTCCCCAGGATCACCAACCTCATCCCTGCACCCTTGGACCCAGTGCCTGTGGGGCAGCCACAGCTTCCAGGGGGAACTGGGAGTGACTGGGAAGCCAGGAGTGGATTTTAGGGGCAGTTAGAAGGAGAGGAGAGAGAGAAAGATTCATGTGCATGTCTCATTGCTTGGGAAGGGGTGGAAAGGGGGGGATTAATGCCCTTACAAATGATTGTGCCAAGTACTACATGTTTGCACAGCACTTTAGGAGCCTTGGGCTGCCCTCTCCTTGCTGGGTGTTGGGCCAGCTCTGGGCACAGGGTTTTGTCCCCAAAAACCTCCTGACAAATGTGTCCCTGAGGGGGCTTCCACGGTTTTTTAGGGCACCTCTGGGTGCAGTGGCAGGGGAAGGGGGGCATCTGTGGAGGAGGAAGTTTTGGGAAAGGGGAGGTGGAGTCCCAGGAAGGCAAGGCTTGGCAGGTAGACTAGTTTGGCATTGCTAGGTGAGATGTCCTTGGGAACACATGCGTGGTGTGGCTGCATCTGCTGGCCCTGAGGGTTCCCCAGTATCCAAGGAGTAGGATGTGGCATCCCCAGGGACAGTGTTTTGTAAGCTCTGCAGGTACCCAGGGCTTGCTGGGGTGATTTTCCCTGCCTGGCATGGATTGTGACAGGGTTGCTTTGACTGGAATGGATGGAGACCCCTCTGCATTCCTGATGTTTTAAGCATTGGACTCTGCATTGCTCCCCCAGAGCTTCCCAACACCCTCCTGCTGCTGAGTCACGGCTGGACGAGCATTTTCCCAACTCCTCTGAGAGCACCTGAGGCTGGAGGTCCCTGGGCTCCTGGTGCTGCCCTTTGGCATTGGGTGGGCATCCTAAAACATGGAAGAAAGCCCCCCCGTCTGTCTGAGCCACACAGCTGGCACACCTCGTGGCAGTGGGCAACAGGGAGGGTGCCTGTGGAGTGCCCAGATCCAGGACATGCAGGTATTGCCACCCAATGCCACAGAGGATCCTGTGGGGATACCAGAGTGGCATTCACTCCTTGGAATGCTGCCACCACCACCGTGCGCCTGCCAGCCCCTCCATGGGAGTGCCAGCATTTATTTATTGTGCCAAAGAACGTTTTTTTAGCTCTCCAAGGAGCATAACAAAAAGACCTTCCTTCCCCTCAGAAATGGGCTGTGATGTCCTTCCCCTGAAATTCCCAGCTGTGCCCCTCCCTTCCATGCTGGCCTAGGCTTTGGTGCTTTATAGCTTAAGGAATCTTTGCAGTGGCTCCTGCTGCACCTCGGGGCAGAGCTCGGGGCTGTCCCAGCTCCTGGCACCCAGGGGCTCCCCGGGCTGTTTGGGCAGGGGGCTGCACTGCAGGTGCTGATCCTGACCTCAGGCTGGGGTCTAAAGCAGGGTGTGATAACCTCCCCACCCAATGGAGCTGTGGGTGCTCTGGGGTGGTGATGCTGCAGGGCTGGCACCCGGCACCACGGGATTCATGGAATCCTGGAATGGTTTTGGTGGGAAGAAACTAAAGCTCGTCTGGTTCCAGCCCTCCTGCCATGAGCAGGGACACTTCCACTAGACCAGGTTGCTTCAAGCCCCATCCTGGCCTTGAACACTTGCAGGGATGGGGAGTTCATTCAGCTGAAGGCAGCTGAGCTTGGCTGTCTCTGGTCCTGTCTCCAGGAGAGGAGCTGACTGATTCCCTGCACCCTCCTAAGCCAGGAGGATGCACGGAGTCGTTCCTGTGCTGTAACCTTGTCCAGTGTTACCATGATGTATAAAGTTTTGTACATACGAGATTCAGAGCTTTTTAACTTTTAATATTTATTAATTCTGTTGAGTTCTTTTTTTTTTTTTTTTTGAACTCTAACATAATGTAAAAAAAAAAAAAAAAAAAAATCCACCAAAAAGTCTCTTGCTGTTGATCTGTTTTGAGGATGTGTGTGTGGAGGGGGAAATATGAGCATGACCCGTGTATGGTTGTTGAAATGGATTTGCTTTGTGTTATTTCAATCCAGCCCCTCCTCTTTATCAGCCAGAATTTCAGAATTGCTCTTTTGAGGAGGAAGAAAATCTCTAGATATATACAAATACAAATACACACACTTAAATAGTTAACCCAGTGCACAAATATTGTTGTCTTACTGGTCCAGGCCAGAAAGAGCCCCTGATGCCATGGACAGGTAAAAAATGTCAAGTGGTGAAACCAGAGCAGGGATGAGGCCAGAGAGGAAGTGTCAGGGTGTGTTTGGGCAACCTCTCTTTTCCTGCTTGATGCCAAAATCCTGCTCCTGTTGCTGGGGTTCTTAGGCAATCTCTCATACAAGAGATGCTGTAATTCCTCAAGAAAGGCTTTGCTTTCCTCTTCTCTGATTTACACCCTTGTAATTGTCTCCTGCACACGTCTGGTTCTCAGGGTGATGGTGAAACCACTCCATCTTTTGGCTCAGTCCCTCCCCTTATGTTTTTAGTGGTCCCTCTTAAAGTGTTAAACCCAAACCCTACCAGGTCATTCCTTAAAATGCAGCCACACTGGATTCCTCTGGATCTTTGCACTGCCTGATTTTCCAGATGCTTTGAAAACCCTGCTTGGATTTTACCATGGAAAAATTCTTCCACTTGTCCATTGGATGCTTCCCAGCCACACAGCATCACTGCAGCTCATCACACCTTCAGGTTTTTAGGCTGCAGCAGCCACAGCATTTGGGCAAGGAGGGATTTTTGGGTTCATAAGGGATAGGAGAGACTTCAAGGCTTGCAGCTGGTGTGGTTGTGGCTTTTCTTGATGGGATGGTCAGGCTAGATTGGGGCAACTTATTCTGGTGTTCATGGCAGGGGGTGGAATGAAATGAGATTTAAAGTCCCTTCCAACCCAACCCAGCCAGGGAATTTGTGTTCCTGTGAGATGGGGCAGAGCAGGGGCTTGTCCCCATGGTAACTGGGATTATGGCTGTGTCTCCAAACACCTTCTTCACTGCTAATTCTCCTACAGCAAGTATTGCATCCCTTCAACAGTCACACTTTTGGCCAGGATGGATTGGGTGGAAGAGTTTTCTAGGAAAACTTCAGCTTTCTTTCCCATGGCTTTTGCCAAAGGATTTTATCTCAGCCCTGGAGCCTTGTTGGCTCAGCCCAGCCTGACTCACCAGCCCTGGCCCTGAGCTTTCCCCCCAGCTTTTCCTGCAGGGATCTCCTTGTGGCACAGCTGCTGTGGTTTGCCCAGCTGTGTCCCATTGCAGCTTCCCAGTTTTCTCCCTGCATTCCTGATTGCTGGGCAGGCTATAACAGCACCGCTGCCAGCTGCTGCTCCTTGGATGTTCCAGACGGATTCCAGGGTGCTGTGGCTCCCAGATAACAGAGTGTGCATGTCCCAGGAAAGCTTTGCAGGGATCCTGGTGTGATGTGCATGTCCCAAGGCAGCTGCCAGCTCTGCAGTGGAGGTTTGGGATATGCAGCTGCAGCTTTATGTGAGGTTTGCTGTTGCCACAGTTCAGTGCTGGGGTTTTCACTGCTGCTTTGGTGAGTTATAAACTGGGTTATTATTTCTTTTATTATTTTGGTGGAGTTTGGGGAGTCTCTGGGGCTGGGGAAAGGCAATTCTTTGTATTGTAGGCTGCCTAGGAAGGAGAGAGCAGTGGCTGAGCAGAGTTCTGTCCCAGCATTTCAGAGCTGCCTCTCCATTAAATTCCCAAGGAGAGCCAATCCTCTCCATTCTTTCAGACACATTCCCTCACTTTTGTGCACTCTTTCTCCTGGCAGTTTTGTCTCTGCAGGCCTCTGGAATAGACAGGCAGGTAATGTTTTATTGTCCCATTTGGTGATGAGGGTCCTGTGCTCTCCTGAGGGATGTCCTGGCAATAGAGTGATTTGCAGGGGTTAAAAACCATGGGAAACTGCTTGTGCTGGCAAGCCAGGAGGGAACAGCATTGCCACCCAAACCCGGGTCAGAAGCGTGAGGGGCTGCCAAGGCTCAGCCCTGGTCCATGGCAGAAATCCCTTGACCTCGTGTGCTGCCTGTGGAACATCCCTGAGGAGCAGGAGCGGATGGATTTGATCCCAGGATCTCCGTCGGGTCTGGCTGCGAGGTCACTGCTGATCCGCAGCTCCACCGCTCCTGGAGAGCCCGGCTCCACCTGCAAGGTTCCTGGGAGATGGAGAGTGGGGACTTCACCAGGAGTCACAAAACTTCAGGATTCTTTGGCTCAGCAGGACAGCAAAGATTCCAGCAGCAATGCGAACTGGTGAAATCCCTTTTCAAATGTCCTGACCCCTTCCAAAGTGTCTGGAAACACATTCCCATCTCCAATCCCAGCTACACAACCTGGTCCCTCTGGCAGGACAAGTATCCTTTGGGACTAGAAGTTCAGCTGATTTGGGGTAAAGATCAGCTGAATGGAAAATCTGCCCTTGTCAGTCTCTAGAGGAGGAGAAAGAGGAAAGGGAGCACCCTAAATACAGATCCAGAAAGCAGGTTCCTGCTGGAAGTGCCTCTCCTTTCTTCTCATCCATGTGTCCAGGAAAGTTAAGAGTCCAACAGAGACAATACAAAAATACACGGAATTTATTTCTGCACATAATAAAAGTGCTTGTAATTGGTGTCTCCTGATGGAAAACCAGGCAAGGCTCCTCCACTGAACCAGGAGAGTCAGTGGTAACATTTCAAGCTCATAATTAAAAAACATATACTCCACATCCCTATTTTCTTTCCTAAAAGGTTATTTTGTGACACAAACACACACACACAAAAAAATGAGGGGGGTTTAAAAATACTTCCAAGGCACATTATTATCGGGAAGGAATGGAGAAATGCTGCTTGTTTCTCACCAGCCTCCCTCTAGTGCTGGAGGTGTTGGATGATAACAATTCTACCTCCCAAGCAAGGAAGGTCATTTATTCCTTCCACTGGGGACTTTCAGCTGCCTGCAGATGTGTCCCCTCCTGGCAGCTCTGATAAATGAGGACAGAACATGGCATTTTGGGATGGAGTCTTCCAGGAGGGTTTCTTGGGCTCTCAGAAACTCACTGACTTGCAAAACAAGGCTGTTTTTCATGAGGAAAAGCTTGACTTCCAGCAAGGCCCTTCCCCATGAAGGGGAGGAGTCCAGGAGGAGAAAATCTCAGCCTTTGGGGTGATGTCCTTATTGCAGCATTTTTCTAACCTAGAGGTGTTTGTGAAGGAGAATTCCAAAGTTCTCTGATTCCTTACTCTTTTTCTGCAGTCAGCAGGAGCTTGCAGACCTTGGAATTGGTTTGGTGCAAGGCAAATTCCCTCCCAGGCACGGAGCCACGCCGGCCTTTCCGAGCAGTGCTGCCCTGGCTCCCGGCAGACTGGGAAACTGTGAAGACTTCTCTGAGGGACAAAGTTTCAGCAGGATGGTCAGGAGACTGTGGTGGATCTCATCCTTCTCCTCCCAGACCAGTCACTTGTGGATGGTGCTTTCACCCATATCAGGAACTTCCCTCATCCCTACCAATTCCAACCCAATAAGTACAACCACAAATTCTCTCCTCTTCCCACCAAGTCCTCCTTTATCTCAAGCCCACCAGGATGTTTCTACAGGATCTGGCTGTACCCAGGGATTACCTGTACGGGACCTGCTCCTCTCTCAGCTGCAGGCACATGAGCACAGGGCTGCTGGAAAACCTCAGCTTGGTGTCAAAGTGGATCGAGGTCTCCACCTCTGTCTGGCTCCTCAGGGTGGCTTGGAGGAAAGGGGAATCTAGTTCTGCCTGGAAATCCATGGCAAGGCTTCCCCTGGGAGAGAGAATCATGGAGGGTCTGGTCACAGAGCAGTGGCCTGCACTGGGCACTGAACAACTCCATAAACCCCTCAATTAGAGATCTGGCCATGGAAAATGTGTGTGCAACCACCAGGAAGGGCTGGACCCACCAGGAGAAGAGCAGGGAGCTGTGGAAATCCACCCTCACACCCCAGGTATTTCCATTCCCAGAGACAAGCTCTTTCCTTGGCGCTGACCTCGCACTGACGCTGGTTTTCAGCTCCTGCTCCCAAATGCTCACGTCCATGTCAGCTGAAATGTCCAGCCCCAGCCCACCCTGGAGTTTGATGGTCACTTGGAGGCCACACTGCAGGGGAATGACCTGGGAGATGGAAAAGCAGAGCTCCCTGTCACCAGGCACGGGTCTCCCATGGCAGAGCCATGGTAAAGCCACGGCTTTGCCAATCCCAAGTCACATCTGGCAGTGCCACCTCGCTCTCAGATCTCTCTCTGTGGTGTGTAACACTTCACTGGATTCACTGGGATGTGGTGTGGAGACAGGTCACTGCCTGCTCCCCATGCAGTACCTGGTGATGGTCCATCAGCAGGAGGTTCCCTCTGAGCACACTGCTGGGCCCTGCACTGCTCAGCAGCACCTTGGCCATCAGGTCTGTGTATCCCTGGAAGAAGACAATTGGCCGCAGCTGGACGTCGAAGAAGGCGGCCGACATCCCGGCCATGAGCTCTGGCTCCTCTTCCCCTTCCGAGAGGTTTTCTCCCAGCATTGACTCCATCCCTTGTGCTTCAAAGGTGACCTGGGAGACAGAAGGAGGGACCCTTTGGAGCAGGACACTGCTGATGGAGTGGCTGGGATGAGGGATCTGAGCCACCCCTGAGCACCCTGAGCTCTCAGTGCTGCATCCTCTGTTTTTGGGGGCTCCCTTCTCCGGAGCAGGAGTGTCTGGTTTCATTCTGGTGATTTGGGAATTTGCCTGTTTCTGATACAGGACATGCAGAGCGCACAAGGAGGATCAGAGGGGACACAGGGACAGCAGTGGCATCGCTGGGTTGGTGTTGTCACCCTCTCCAGCCCCTCTCCCACCTTTGCTGCACGGAGCCGCTGGCCGTGGCTGAGCAGGGAGAAGTCAGAGACGCTCTTCCTCAGGAATCCACCCTCCAAAAACAGCAGGTCCAGTCCAAAAGTGGAAGTCAGGTCCTGGGTGACTGAAGGCAGAGAGAGGCCCATGAGCAGCCCTGGGTGTCTGGTGGAAGGGGGGTGTAACAGGATGATCTTTGAGCTCCCTTCCAACCCAAACCCGTGGTGCCATTCTGCATCTCCTCCTTTCATTCTCACAATACTCAAATGATTTAGCATTACAAGGTTGGTTTTTTTCTCCTTGGCTACCCCACCTTCACTGACCCTCTGCAAGGCCAGACTGAGCTAATTTGGAGAGGGACAGAAGTGAGAGCTGAGGGATGAAGAATTCAGCAGATATTTAGCAAGTGCTGCTTTCTGCAGTCTCTGAAGTTTGATTCTTTCTTTTAAATCTCAGTACAGGAATCCTCCTCTGGGAAGATTTTCTTAAAAATACTGAAGGAACTGAGGAATGGAGTGGAATATCTTGTCAGGGAAAGCACAGAAACTCCCACCAGCAATCTGCTCTTGGCTTCATCTCCAGCTGGAGCTCCTCTTTCAAACCAGCAGGATGTGGGCAAAGTTTGTTAGAGAAGGGTATGTTCATATCTCAGGTGGTGGCAGCCAGCTGTTGCTGGGGCACATTCTCAGAAACCTGCCCAAGATTTTGGGGCATTCTATAGAGCTGAATCCTCCTCTGGAAGCTGCCTTTTCCCACCAACCCGTCCTTTAACCCTCTGAGGGCACCATGGGGTCAGTGTCCTCTGCCCTGTCACCTGTCAGAGGTCCTGAGAAAGAAGAGGAGATGCCGACTTTAGAGAAGAAGTTGTAATTATTTATGCGTGGGTCTCCCAGGATGTCTTTCATTATCTTCCTGGAAAAGAGGGAAAGGACATGTCAGCACTGGGAGGGAGGGGAAGGAAAAGGCCAGTGCTTACTACAGAAGGAAATATAATTGGCCAGAGTATTTCTCATGGTTGCTGACTGCCCAGAGCAGAGTAAAAAACTGAAGCATTAGACCAGGGCTACCCTGGAATTTCCCTTTCCTCTGGCTTATTAGGATAAACCAGGCAGATATTTTTGTGCAGTTTTTGCTTAGCTCTGAGAAATGTGAGTGCTTGGTTTGTTCTGTGCAGACAGGAGGATTGATGCAGGTACAAATTGTGCACTGCCCTGGGAGCCAGAGCTTTGGCGTCCAAGGGCTCTGCCAAAACCACAAGCCTGGGTCCCGCTGCCATGGGACAGGATAACAAGGAATGTCAGGTTTTGCCTGGCATCTGCATCGCTTTTGTTACTCCAGAAATGTCCAGGCAGCCCCCATGAAGTGACGCATGTTTTAAAGACATATTGGTCCAAACCCCACTGGATTGTGGAGGAGGAGGAGAAAAAGGTGATGTAGAGCAGAGGGAAAATGCACCCGTCCCCTCAAGCCCCACTTTGCCAGCTGGTGGTGGTGGTCACGCAGGCTGTGCTGGACTTTGAGCAGCAGGAACGTGGCCATCTCGGCCTCCATCTCGCTGGTGGCCAGCAGGATGTTGATGACATCCATGGGCGAGGGCTGGTTATCCAGGAGGATTTCTGCAGCGGCCAGGCGACAGGTTTTGTCATAACTCCTCCTCTTCTGGTGGAAAATCCTCCTCATCACTGGCTTCACCTGAGCAGAAGGGGCAATGAAAAGAGTGCAGATGCACCCCAGCAGCTTGGCTCTCAGTGGGGAGGGGAGCACCAAACTTCAGCAACTTCCTCTCCTACCTTGCTGGAGATGAGGGCAGCAGGGAATCGCTGCAGGGCAGAGGTGGCTGCGGCTGTGACAGCTGTGGCACCGTCCTCAGCGTGCTCCAGGAGGGTGGGGATGGTCTCAGGGAGCCTGGCATTGCCCAGGGCCAGCAGGTAAATGACCACCTCGGGCTCCTCCTGGGCAGCCCTGAGCCCCCTGAGGATGGTTTCCACCCCACGCTCCACCACCTGGATTTGTAGGAGGAGAGGGAGGTGAGGGACAGGAGATTTTCTGGACACTCCTGGACTTGGGGGGGTGTCCCAAGGGATTGCAGAGAACCCACCTGCAGCCCACAGAGCTTCTGCTGGCACAGCTTGCCCACCAGAGAGCCCACAGCAACTATCCCTGTCTGCCAGATCTCAGGTGCCAGCTGCTTCCCATCCAGCTTGTCCTGGGTATCAGGAAAGGGGTAACAGGCAGCAGGAAAAAAAGAAATGAGGGGAATTAAAAAAAAAAGAGAAGGAGTATTATTTATCACTTATCTCAAAGTGTTTCCTGATCAAGTAAGGCAAAACTAGCTCACACCTGCCTTGAAGGAAGCCATGTATGATTTAATTGGATAAAATGCTGTGGCTCTAAATTAGGATTTTATTATCTCTAATGCACTGATATGAAGCATTTTCTGCTGGATTCTCTTCCTCTGAGGAGCATCTGTTCCCATCACCAGTGTCCCATTAAATGCACACAAAACAATCCTGTGAGCAGGAAAATCTATTTCTACAGAGACATTTTCCTTGTTCCATGGTGTGTGGATCCATCCCAGATGCAGGACCCTCGGGGAGGACAGAGAGATGTCCATACTCACTAAGACAAGGTGGAGAAGCTCTCCTGAAGGCCGGGGAGAGAAAGCTGCTGCATAGAGAAACGTCTCCAGGAGGGACTTGGGCTCCTTGCTGAAATCCAGGAAGTCTGAGAGCGCTGCCAAGGAAGGCACCGACTGTGTGGCCACCGCTGCCTGCACGAGGAAGGGGCTGGAGCGGGAAGAGGGAAGTCATCAGTGGCATGGCCACAAAATCCATGCAGGGCTTGGACAGGACAGGCATTAGGAAAAGGCAGAGAACACTGCCACTACTCAGGATGGCTGCCTGGAGCAGGGATGGAGCACGGAGCAGCACCAGCTGTCCCTGGTGTCTTGTCCAGCGCTGGGAATTTTGGAGAGAGTCCCAGGTGTTCTCACCATGTCTCCTCGGGTGCTCTCCTCAGCAGCTGCAGGACATCCCTCTTCTTGGCGCTGCGCAGCATCTGGATCAACCTCTGGAACTGCCAGGTGGTCGCCACCTTCCAGGTGTCTGTCTGGACTCTCTGCCTGTCCAACGCCTTCAGGAAGGCTCTCAGCTGCAAAGTGAGCTTTGTTAGGTGGGAGTGAGCCTCTTTTCCCATGTTATCATGGGATAATGTTTACACAAAGCAGCAGTGACCAGCCCCTCCAAAAGCACCACTGGGGTTTAACCCCACACCCTACAAGTGTCCAGCTGGAGGGGGAGCCCCTGGTGAGTTTTGGGGTCGGGAGCATCACTGACCGAGGGGCAGTGGGTGCAGACCCTCCTGAAGGGCAAGCTGGCCATGCCCAGGGGCTGGGGCCGTGCCTCCCTGCTGGCCAGCACATCCTTAAGGCTTTGTCCAGACACCTCTGCTGGCCCAGGCGCTGCAGGGGACACCAGCTGGAGCTGCTGCCTGTGAAGGGACAAATTGTCAATGGGAAGTTTGGTGATTTCTACCCTCCGTGGTTGGGACCATCGCTCACCTCGAAGTGATCCTGATGCCGGAGCGGGATCTCAGGGCTGGTGTCACCTCGTGGCTTTCCTCTGCCAGCACTGACTGGAGCAGGTTGTCTTTCACCACGTACTGGCTGCTGCTGGAGGGCTGCCACTCGACTCCAAACATCTTGGAAAAGCAAAAGCAAGGTGAAAAAAATGCAACCTTTTTTCCCCTTTCCCTCTCCCCAGGAGATTTCTCTCTCTACATTAGCAGAAAAAAAAATAAAATTCCAGCTCACAAAGCCACCTACCTCACTTGCAAAATGTAGGAAAGGAAAATCCATAAGAGCCTGCCTTCTTCCCAGAGGTGGGAGACGGCAACACCAGGTGAGGACCAGCAGGGGATGCATCACCCGTGGCTGATGCAGGTGGGCAGAGTGGTGACACCACAGGGGCTTGCACAACAAGGTGGTGCTGGGACCCCTGCCAGGGCCTATGTGGTCTCTGTGGCAGTGTCCATTTTTGTATTGAATTCAGTAGAATTTGTATATTAAAAAAACCCTTAAATTTTGGTTATAAGTGCATTAAGACCCATGGGATCCCATCTGTTTATATCAGGGCTGAACACAGGCTGCTGTTTTAAGCAGAACAGAGTCCTGTCAAACTAATCCCCAACCCAATGAGTCTGAGAGCCAGGAAACATCCCTGCATCTCCACCTTCCCAAGCAGGATCAGCTGACAGGTCAGAAGTGATAACAAGGGTGGGGATGGGGTGACCCAGAGCACCTTTACTGCTCCAACCACCTCGACACCACAAGATCCTCCTGAGGGATGCTGGTGCATCCCACTTTGAGGATGGGTCTGAGAGCCCCATCCCAAGCTGGTGCAGGAGGCTGAAGCCAGCTGGGAATGGGAATCCAAGCCCACCTGCTAAGATTTTAGGGATGGCCCTGCCGTACTCAGTGTGAGCTGAGCCCCCCACAGTGAGAGCAATGGACTTGCTTTGTTTAGGGAGGTGAATCCAGACTTTGGCTTTGAGCAGCTGAGGAGATCTTTGGTCTTGGTGATGGAATGGTTGGACACGGTGTAGGTGACCTGGCAGCTTCCAGAGGCATCTTCCTGAAACACAAACAGGAGGGACCTGAATATTGAATGGTCTGTGGGGAGGACAGACACAAAGGCCAAGCTAACGAAGAGAACAGCACCTAAAATCTAAAAAGAGGAGCAAACCAGGGGCTGGCTGGAGAGCTCCAAGTCCATCTGGGCATCTTTGCAAAGTCAGGCCAACACCAGCAGCAGCATGTCAGTGACTGCATTTGAGGCTCTGAGGTTATTTTGTGTTGCTCGCAGATTCTAGCTGGCTGCTGGCAGAGCAAATCCTGCTTGGCAGGAATGCTGGTGGAGATTTGTTCTTCTGTTCCTACTGTCCAGGGAAAGGCTATGATTTTGTAAGAGTGCCTATTATTTTATTTCAACTCCTCTGCCTTTCCAAGAGTCACCCTTGCTCACAGTCTGGTTGGAGCAGCAGACCCAATGCTGTTTATCCTGAATTTTGCCTCCTCTGCTGAAGAGGCTGGCTAGGTTCCTGGGCCAGATCTCCTGGTGCATTCCTGGATTTTGGGCAGATGTGGCCCCAGCTCTGGACCTACCTCCACTGTGGTGCCAGCATGGGTCTGAAGCTGGAACAGACTGATGATGCCACGTTTCAGGTTGGAGATCAGGATGTTTTCTGCTTCATTCCCGTAGAAAGCTTTGACCTGGGAGGGCAGGAGGTGGTGTCTGGATGAGGGGACGTCCCTGGGGTCCCTGCCCACTCTCTGCTGCCTTCCCTGACAAAAGGGAACCTGAGAACACCCTGCAGACATCTGAGGAGTTTTCTCAAGGAGGACCTCATCCCTCAATAGCATGAGGTCTGTGGATACAAGCCCACAAAATTTCCCTTTCCTTCCCTCCCTGGAGTTCCATAGCCTCAGAGGAGAAGGTCAGAAAGGAGCTTATATCCCATGGTTAGGACTGAAGGGCTTTAACATGAGATTCTGCAGCTCCAGCTGAGTCCTTTTGGAGGATGGGGCTCCATGTAGGGTCCTACATTGGGCACTCTGTCCAGTTCCTTGTGCTCTGAAACCAGGGGTGGAGCAGGAGCTCCTGCGGGCTTCATAGCCAAGAGAACTTAGGATGAGGACAGGAGTGCTTTGCAGAGGGCATGAACAAGCCCAGGAGTTTTAATCCAGCTGACCTTCCCACTGTTCCAGGAGATGAACACTGGCTGCTGGAGCTCTGCCTGTGCCTCTGGGCTCAGTGCAATCTCTGCAGGGGAACCTCTGTTGCTGTTCGGGCTCCTCTCCTCCTCTGGCTGGTGTTGGACCTTCAGGTCATGGATCTACGACAGCAGAAGATGGCAGAAAGCAGTGACCAAGTGCCTGCTCTAAAGCTGCTCTGCATTCTACCTGCAGGCAATGGGTTTGGTCAGAGAGTCCAAAAACCATTTGGATTTTTCAGCTGGCATGGGCTAGAAATGGGAGGGGCTGCAGTTCCTGCAGTGTTCCCAGCAGGAATACCTGGCTCTGAGGGCTGTTCCACCCCACACACCTGCACCTGGAGCAGCTCTTCCCCTCCCGTGTCCCTCCAGAGCCGGTGCAGATGGATCAATGTCTCAGCCTGCAGCCGGGCTCCCCACGGGGATGGCGTGGACGTGTGGTGCAGCTGCACATCCAGGGTGTGCTGGTACTGATACAGGGTCCTGGGCTGGAAAGAAAGCAGCTGCAAATGCCCTGGGGAAAGATGGAAATGTAGAAGGTGTGGAGTCATGCATCACCTCCACTTCCTGAACCCGGGAACCTCCATCCCAGAGGGCACCTGGACTTGCAGGGATGCTGAGGGCCTGGGTCACTGCACCTCCTGGGATGGAAGTCTAGCTGATGGGAGGGTTTTCATGGGGAATTGTTGGTGCCTGTGCTTTGGATATTTTGTGGATATTTGGATTTTTGGTGTTCTCCAGGCTGGCAGCTGATTCCTGCTCGTGTTTCCAGCCCTGCCTGAAAAATGATGGCCAGAGCAGGGGCTGTGCTTTCTTTACTTTCAGAAATGCCAAATAAACACACTTTAATTCTGAAGGGAAGTTTCCTGAGCATGCCCACAGACAGGAGGGATGACTCCAGTGCCTTTGCAGAATTAACTGGGACACAGTCAACATTTTTTGGGGAGAAAAGAAGCTGAATTCTTCATATCATCAGTTTTCCATCAGAACCTCTGACTTGTAATTAAATCACTGTCTCTGTGCTAAGGCAAAATGAAGTTGGTGGGATGGCTTTAGAACAAAACTCTCTGCTTTAATCTTATTTCTCTAGATTTTTTTGGAATCCCTTCTCTTGCTCATATAAACAGTGATTGAAGGGAGGAGGGTTTCCTTTGCCATGACAAAAAAATTAAGACTGTTTTCTGAAGTCACTTGAAATTCTCTTGCAAATGCGATGCACTTGCTGAGCTTCTGAAATGTTTTATAACTTTGCTGCTTTTAACAACAAAGGAATCAATGGAAGTCCAGCTCAGTCCCTGGGGCTTTGCTCTGTGAGACAGACTGAAGAGTTTTTACAGCTCTGCTCTGTCTGCAGTTTAAAAAGCTCCATCTCTCTGGTTTTCCTCATGCCCCCAGGAAGGATTTCCACAATCCCCAGAACTTCCCAGCCTCAGGAGATGCTCGTGCTGTTGGCAGCTTCCCAGCCCCTGTTCCCTGCTTGGCTGCAGACGGGGCAGGTGAGCGCTGGGATGAGCATCCAACCTCTCCCGGCACCCAGACCCCGCCGAGTCCCAAATCAGCCCAAAGTCTCTCTTACCTTGTGCTGCTCTCAGGAGGGAAAAGCAAAGCAGGCAAAAGCATCCCCAAGCCGCCTGCGGCTCCATGGTGGGCTCTGGGAGCTGGGCGGGACTCGGGGAAGGAAGGGGGTGGGAGAGAGGGACCGTCCAACAAAAGGGAGCGAGATCAGTGTCGGGCGATGGGGCCCGACCTTCTCCCCATCCCCGCCTCACCCAAGAAAAGGCGAATAATCAAACCTTTGTACCAGCCCCCAGCAGCCCCGCAGGGTTTGGAAATCAGCTGAGGTTTGCCAAAAGCCGGCGGGAGGGGAGGAGAGCTGGAAGAAAAGAGCTGCCAGGAGCATTGCGGGCTGGAGAAATTGCCCATTTGTGCTGATAGGGGAGGGGATGCTCAGAAAGCTGCTCTGTCTCTTGGTGATCTCTCTCTTCCTATCATGGGATAGAGAACAGTTGTTTCCAAAAGAAAAGACCAGAAGGAGGGAAGGGGGGAAACAGCTTTTCCATCCTTTTAGTTGGAGCCTGGGATTTGCAGCTCGGAGGCTCAAGTTACTTAAAGGGCCAGGCTGGAGGGGATGGGGAGCACTGCTACCCCCAGAAAGAAATGGGAAAGGATTTAGGAAATCCGTCTTGAAATCCCTTGGCCCACTAACCATAATTTTTTTTTTTTTTTTTAATGCATGAACTTTCTGATTGCTGAATTGAATTGTTTTCCAAAGACACCAAAGTAAGTGGTGGTGATGCAGCTCAGGGTCCTGGGAAGGCTTTTGGCTAAAAAGAGTGGGGGAGTGGAAGAGGGGGGCACTTCACGTGTCATTGTGGAAGTGATCTGAATATTACAGTGGGATCAAAGCCCCAGGACTTTGGTGTTTTGGCATTTTCAAGGGCACATCTCCCAACTCTGCATCTGCACTGGGCTTTTGGGCCGCTGCTGTGATCAGAAAACCAGAGCAGAACCAGCTGAGAGCAGCCTGGGGAAACTTCAGTTATTGGTTTCCCATATGTGGTGTCTTCACTTGGTCTTCATGGACAAATACCCCATATTGAGCTTGAAAAATATTCTTCTCTTTGGTATTTTCATTCAGCTTTTATAGCATCACAGAATGGTTTGAGTTGGAAGGGACTTAAAGACCATTTTCTTTCAATCCCTTGTCATGGGCAGAGGAGCTGTGGCTGCCCCATTCCTGGAAGTGTCCAAGACCAGGCTGGAGGGGCTTGGAGCACCCTGGGACAGTGGAAGGTGTCCTGCCCAGGGCAGGGGGTTGGAACTGGATGATTTTTAAGGTTCCTTCCAGCACAAACCATTTTATGGCTCTGGGAGATTTGTGCCCTGCAGTGCAATGTGAGAGCAAAGCACAGCAGAGGATGGGAGTCCTGCTGGAAAACAAACAAACAGAACCATACAAACAAACAAAACCAAAACTAAAACTAGAAAGTTTTAGTTCTTTATCCAGGCTGGGGAAAAAGGACGTATTTCAGAGTGAAGTGGTTGTGGAGAGGTTAAGCCCTGAAGGTGAGGTCCCAGAATGTTTGCTGACTGCAGCTCAATGAAATACCTGGAGAGGAAAAGCAAACAGAGATAACCCGTGAAAAAGTCCTGCTGATAAGGAGGCCTGAGACTGAATCTGAAATTTTTAGGTTGGTTATTCAGGCTTGGCTGCCAGAACTTTCCAGGACTAGGACGTGGAAAACAGGGAGAAAACCTGGTTCTTCCTTCTGTCACTGAGAGAATCTGTGAAAAAGAATAAAGCAGAAGAAACCAGAGGGAGTTATGAAACTTTGTGAAGCATTTTTCTCAGATCCATCTGGGGTTGCCATGACCTAGGAAAGGTGCCTTATGGAATTTTGGACACCTATGGACAGATGCATGGCCCTAAAATCAGTGCTGCTGGAATCTTGGGTGCTCCTCCAGGCCCTCGTGTGTCACCCAGAGGAAACATGATCTCCCATTTCTATCCAGAAATCCATGGGGGATTCCAGCTGCAGTGCCTGGTCTGACACCCACGGGCAGAGCAGAGCAGGGGCAGTCGGTGTGACCAGGTCACCATGGCCAGGTCAGAGAGGCACGCTGGGACCTTGCCAGAGCTGTGACACCGAGGTGGACTTTGGCAAAGGGTGCCCAGGCTGCACTGCCTGGATGGAAGCAGGATGGAAGCAACAGGGGCTGTTGCATCAAAGCCTGCAAACCTCAATTCTCTTCTCTTCTAAATGATCTTCAGCTCCAAAAGTACCCCCTGCCCCCCAACATCTTTTCCTGCCTTGTCCCCTCCCTTTTTGCCATTGCTACCAATGAACTCCACCAATCCTTCCCTCTAAGACAAAAACCGAAGGGGAATGAGCAGTTGCCACATGATTGTACTGGTGGCACTCAAAAGTCTCCAATATCCCTGCACAGAGAGATTTCCTGGGGCTCTGTGGCTCAAGAGGCCCCAGGTGTGTCCAGTGAGCACCTGAGGGCCCCAATGAACTTTAATGGCCCCAATGAGCCTCACCTGAGCTCTCCACCCACGCCCATGGGCTGGGAGCCCATTGAAGCTCAGCCTTGAGTTTGGGTGGCCTTTTTAGGCTGTGTTACAGTCCTGGTTTGTGTTCTGTTTCTGCTGCTTCTGCATGGATCTGAGGCTTCTCTGTGCCCTTGGTGCCCTGGAGTGTTGATGGAGATTTTTGTGAGGACCCAGCCCCAAATCTGTCTCAAGAGACCCTCTTGATGAGGGCTGTACTGCCAGTGCTGGGCCACCCCAGCTCATTGCCACCTTGACAGTGCACCGCCGGCAGTA
>VRYO01001366.1:22092387-22109074 GCA_009812075.1 Sialia sialis
TGTCTCTGGGATTCCTGTGTTTTCCCCTCATATTTCCTATCCTTTTTCCTCATGTTTCTCACCCTTTTCTCCTCACCTTTCTAGTGCTTTCCTGCTTCTCAAATGCCAGCTTTCCACCATTATGCCATCTCCATTATTTTACTCTTCCCCACCTTTTCTTGTTTCCTTGCTTTTCCCCATTTTTTGGCCCATTTTTTCCCTGCCTTTTTTCCACCACTCTTTTTTGACCTTTTTTTTTTCCAATACTTTTTTTGTCCTTCAAGTTAAACTCTCAAATGATGGAATTAGTGGGGGTTTCCATCAACTTAAACTCCAAACAATAAGGCACAGAGCTTCTCCGTTAATTAAACCTTAAAGATGATGAAAATGGAGGGTTTGCTCTCATTTCAGACTGATAAAATTCCACCATACTGTTCCTTGTTTTATTTAAACCAGAATATCAGGATTCAATTGATAACCCTGAATAAATGCCCAAAGCAAGTTTCTTTTATTGATATCCTTAATGTTGCAGGGTACAGAATGCGGATTGTCCCAGTTTAAACACAGACAGTAAGGGAAAATTAACCACTTAACTTCAGAATATATTTCAACAGAAATCTCTTGAAAGGGAAGCCCTAATTAATTCCATCAGGCTTCCTTCACTCTCAAAATTAAAAGCAGAGATGCCTCGTGTGTGACTTCAAAGCAGTGGAAGAGGCAGCATAGAAATGCTTATTCTTCCATGGCAAACTCTCCTGGGAGAGCCTGGAAGGTCTCCACTGTGAAGCTGCTGAACAAATGTAAATAGCTGGAATGAGCATAGCCCTGGAGAAATCACAGTCCCACTGATGGAAAAGTGAGATTATCCAAGCAGCAAGATCAGCTGGAGTGTTTCCAGAAGAGCAGCTTTGTTCTGAACCTCAGCTTAGGAGATTTCCTCATGCACTACAAGAGTCCTTCAATCTGTTTTGGCCTTTTGTATAGCACTGGCCATACAACAGTTAAATGTGATCATGTTCTTAAACTCAATTATTTTTGAAGTATCTAAACTTGATCTAACTACTAATCAGTGGAGAATTTTATGTAGTTTCAGTTTTAACTATCTTCCCTGGTCAAACACAAACCCTTTCCAAGGTTCAAGCACCTCTGTTTTCCACCACTAACTGCTCATTATCCTTGTCTAAATTAAAAAACCTTTGTTAACCCCATTTTCCCAGCACAGATTTGTCTGAGTCTGCAGTCCACCTCACCTCTCAGCAGTCTAAATTCCTTGAAATTTAGCTGAAACTTCCTTACATTTCCCAGCTCTTGTTGTCCATCTGTGATCCCTGTCCAGCCTGCCAGTATTCTCCATGAACTGTTGACAAAGTAAATTATACAATATCAGTGCAGGACAACTGATTAATTGCTGCATTAAAAATAAGAAAAAATAAGAAGCTGATTGGGACCTGACAGAACTGCATTGTTGGTGTCTGTAAATCAAGAATTTCTATGGACTTTATTTAAAATTTATCTTGTTGGAATTAAATTGTCATATTGAGAATAGATTTTTCTTCCATGTGAAAGCAACATGCTGCACAGCTTCTAGACACATTTTCACGGAAAAAACCCCAAACTGTTCAACTGGCTCACATACAGCTACTGCTGGCAGGATGCCAACATTCAGCAATAATGGAATTCAGAAAATTATCAATTATCAAAATGCTTTCACTCTAAGAACTGATACTTCACTGAGGAAGTTATGCACACCTTAAAAAAAATTCATAAATGAAGTTGTATTTCTGTTTTTATTAATAATTTTATTAATATTTTTAAAAAATACTTCTAGTGAATATTTACACATTTTATTCAATTACTCTTCAAATCCTTGTGCTTAATAAGGAACAGTCTCTTACAGAAATTGTCAGAAGTTCTTACAATGCAGCATTGTGCTTTTGGGAAGGATTCAATGTCTGCCCTACATTTAACCAGCATTCCCAAATCCACAAGACTTTTCCTGTAAGGTGGTATTTCCCTGCCTCTCCCTGAAGGCAGCAGCATTTTCAGAACAAGAACTGCTTCCCAAGTACTGAAACCACTTAGCAATGTGTAAAAGAACACTTTGGAAATTAGGCAAATTGGATCACTGATTGGAAAAATGGAAGAGACTTCCTCATAAGAGTTTCATTTGAGTCACAACATCATTTTTGAGTTTTCTGAAAATGTGTTAGCATTGGGAAATTCTCCTTTCCATCCAAGACAGTGTCCAAACAGAAGCTTTTGCAGGTAAATTCACTTTGCTGAAGTGACACATAATGAACAGAACACTCAAAATTAAAACCTTTGGCCTCTTCCCCATCCTGCTCTGTCTCTCTCTGTGCTTTGTTTCCCCACCAGCCACGTCCTGTCCAAAGTCACTCACTGCACTGCTCAGCTGCTGGAGCCAGTGAGATCTGTGTTCTCAGGTAAAGTCACCCCCATGCTCTGCAAAATGTTCGAGCTGGGTCCTGCCAGGCCAGCCTGGGCACTGTAGGACTCCAGCAGGTTTGCCACCAGGTTCATGTCCACATCCACGGGTGCCAGCTCAGCATCCTCAGCTCCAGAATCAGGGCCAGCACTCTCAGATGTGGCTGCTTCAACAGAACCTGCCTACAGGGAGCACAAGAAGAAAGGTTTGTCAAATTACATGAGCAGATTTAAGGGCAAAAAAAAGAGAAGCCATGAAAGAAAAGAAACAACAATTCTGCAGCCAACAAAGTCCAGTACATTCCAGAGTCTTGACAGACAGGAATTCAGCTAAATGCTCACGCCAGCTAAAAATCATCGCTGTCCATTACCCAGATTAACTTCCAAGAGAAGGACAGAAAGTGTTGCTGAGTCCTGGCTCAGCTTCCCACAGAAGCAAGCTACTACAGGAACTCAAAAGTCAAGCTGCAGCTGCTCGCCCTACTACTGAAAACAGGGAAATGAAATAATCTCGAAAAAGATGCACAAATTCAAAGATTAAGGAAGGTTTAGTTTCAAAAAAGACATTATGGTGCAACTACAGCACACTTTGCTTGCATGTGGGAAGGTTCTGAGCACCTTACTCAGAATGGCCACTTTCAGCACATTTCCTGTCTGGAAATTCCTGCTACAAATCAGAGCTCAAGGCACACTTACCCCTCTCTTTTGGGTGGTGAAACTTTTCCCAATGTTGGTCTGTGCCAGCTCACGGTCCATCTCATTCATGTACGACCTGAGACTGCCCACGAGCTCCTCAGGAGACACCTTCTGCTCCTGCCTTGGATTTCCAGCATCCAGGTCTTCATCATCTTCTTCATCTGAGAAATCAAACTCCTCCTCTTCATCCAGATCATCAGAATCCAGCTCCTCCGAGTCTGCTCCTGGGTGTTATTTTGTGTCAGTACAACACGAAAGAAATAAGTGCTGGGACTTGTTTCAAATAAAGAAGCAATCTCACCTAAAATTCTGTCCAGTGCTTTTGTAAAAGAATCCACATCAAAGGTAACATGGGATTCATCAGATGACCTGAAATATAAAAATATTTTTAAATAAATAAAGCTTTTCTGCTTGCATAAGCCTGACAGAGGCACAAGCCATATTGATTTCTCTCAAGCCAGGATTGAAGCTGGGGACATTGGAGCTTAGAAGTCCTCAGAATTTTGAAGTCTGTATGGATTAGTCAAGAAACAATGAGTGCAGGAATTCCTGGAAGGACAGAGAAAAATTTTGAAGGCCACAAAACCCAACTGAGGGACAGGGAGCAGCTCAGCTTGCAGCACTTTAACCTGCCCCAGTGTCAGAGTGATACCAAGCTGATTTCAAGCAAGTGCATCTTCACTGCTATGGGTTTGCTTCAGGCCCCTGCTCAGCACAACACCTTCAAACTCTGATTCTCTGCATCACAGAATCAACCACAGGGCTGCAGCAGAGTGCAACATTCTACACCACACCCCAAGCTCAAAGTGCTACTACCATGGCATTTCTGCTCCTTCGTGTGTGGACACTTTGGACACAAAGGCCTTCATGCTCTCAGCAACTGCTTCCAAGTCATATTTTTGCTCTTCCTCATTTGCGGAAGGAAGGGACTCACTTCTTGCCTCCCTCAGCATCTGATCCAGAGCATCTGGTGTAATATCCAGCCAGCTGTCATCTGAAAGAACACAGGACAGATCTGTTACTCTGCACTAATCTGCTGCCCACAGGGCCCAAACCAGCTCACTGACAGGACTGCAACCATTCTGCAGCTCATTTTTGCGGTTAAGTTTTTTGTGCTGATCCTGCGTCACACATAAGGCAGATAGAGGCTGAGAAGAAGAGAGTGGAGATTTTATTTCATTACTTTAAAACTCTGCTTTGCAGACTTCAAACTAGGAGATACCATTCTAGTCACTGAGAATCCTTTGGCCACTAAGTGGAAGAAGAAAGGCTTACTCTAAAAAGGGAGAGCCAATCCTGTATCTAGTCTTAATGAAGGTTGGCTTCATGATAAATGACCGGCTTTCTCTTCACAGCTGTCAACATTCCCACAAATAATCATCTGTGGAATGGTAATAGGAATAATTCCCCCCAGCCAGCTCACCATCCTCTGGAGGAAGACAAGCTGCTTCTCTCTCAAATTCCTTCATATCAATGGATGTTGTCTGTAGTAGTGTCAGGATTTCATCACCTGGGCTCACTTCAACAGAGCTAGAAGAAAAAAAATCAGTTTACTGAAATGGATTCAATGGGATCACATGAGCTGCATTCAGCTTGTCACTCAAATTCTTCATTTTTCCTTCTGTGCAAGCACATTAAAAAGGGAAATGAATCCAGGGGAAGTACCAGAGTACTGCACAGAGTATTGGCTAAAACAGGACACAGTCAGTCCCTGCAATTCCCAGCTGATGGCTGCAAAGCCCATTTGTCATGGCTCCTTTTCTTTACATTTATTTGGCCTTGGTAAATATTAAGATTGCCAGATCCCAAACACAACAGACTGTAAACTCAAAAAATCTAACAGTCAAGATATTGTGAGCTGGCAAAGCCTCAAATAATTTTGTAGTGATTTATTTTTTGGATTTGATCTTTCAGAGAAATCTACAGCCAGCTCCTTGAGCAAACGAGTGTATTATTCAGTTTCCATGAAACTTTTATACACTTCCTACAGTCAACCAAGTAAATAATGCTTTTTAGTCACCTTTTAACTCCCTTGGAAGAGCTCAGCATTTCACCAAACTGAGATAAAGAGTTACCCAAGCAAGAACAACTCCTAGTGGAGTATTCTAGAGGAATTAGTACCTGCATTTCCTCACCACAGGACCCATGTTAAATGTACGATGGAGAAAAGGGTTCAGGATTTTTGTAAGAAGGATTTTAAAGGTCAGTTAAAACATTTGTAGGCAGGGTATGTGATACTCGTGAATTTCAAGTAGCTCCTACCTTTCTGGCACATCAACTGATTGCTGGAAGTGATCTTCTGCCATGTGCAGCAGTCCCAGGTACTTTGCAGATCCTTCCATTTCTCCCTATTTAATGCAAGACACAGGCATGAATCAAAAACATTCTCCTCCCCTTCCTCTTCACAGTCAAGCTTCCTAAGGATGACTGTTGGTCACACAGAAATGCTGAGACAACCAAAACAAATAAAACCTCTTTGCCCTGTACACTTGGAACTGAATACAGCAAAGGGGCATTTTTATATTTGAAGTATATTGATGTATATTAGCCTAAGAATTTCTATAGAGTTGTCCAATTTTATAACCTTCAAATAAGTAGCTAATTTATGCCCAACTTATTAACTTCAAATAAGTAGTCAAAGGTATCTTTAAAAAAACACCCCACAAAACCTCACCAAAACCCCCAGAACCCACAAAAACCACACGCACATAAAAATTGCACTTGCATGGGCCCAAATAGATCTACGGTGTTATGCATGAGTCTTGAAGAAATTAATTCTAGAGGGGTGGAAATGAAATGTAAACCAGTGCAATCAGTTACACTTCACACAATCATGTGGTGTTTTTCTCCACTCAAATGCATTTCTCCCCTTTCTTTAGATGATGCATTTCTCCCCTTTCTTTAGATGAATGAAAAAATCCCCAAATCTCGCCTTTTTCTTTTTAATTTCCAAAAGAAATTACTTTCAAAGGGGAACAAACTGCAAAAACTCCCCTTTGAGGACATTAATTCATTTGACATAGAGATAAGGATTCAGGTTCTTGCCCTGATGCAACTCCTTACACAAGTTCAAGAGCTAAAATCTATTTTCCCTGGAATGTTTAAAGGCCACAGACACACTGCTTCACCTTGAAATAATCTTTTTCCTTCAAGCTCCTGAGGAATCTCTCCCACAGAGGACCACTTAACACATTTCTCTTGGCATCGGGAGCTACTTTACTGCTCTTGGAGCACAGAATTTCAAAGCCATGAGCCTGTACACAAAAGATGAAACAAGAAGAGGTTCTCAACGTGGGATGGACTCTGCTCACATTTTTCTGGTCATGAAGACAACTTCCAGGTAAAGACTCATTCCCTGGACACAGATAAACCAAGTAGAAAATGCACCACAAATCATTACCAGTTTCATGCCCAGCTCGTAGGCTCTGTACTGAGGATGAGATGGGGCGGGCAGGGTGTATCCACTGCGTCTGTCTGCAACAAACTTCTGCTGCACCAGCTGTGCATATAAACACCGAGTGAAAGTGACCTGAAATGGCAGAACAAAAACACTCCCTGCAGCGTGGCTGTGCTGTGGACAGGCAGCCAGCTCCCACCAGGAAGTGTTTTTGAAACACACTCAAGTGTGTTTGAATGCACACATATTACAGGCAATACCTGAGACTGCATCCAAAATATATCCTAGATAGATTTTTCTGATTAATTGCTTTCCAGGCCTTACAAAGTCTGTTCCAAATTGAAGTCCCCAAGCAAACAGAAACTTTCACCAGTCTAAATACATTAAGAACAGTCCTCAATAATCTATATTTGCATCAACAAGGTGTATTTTCAATTGAAATTAAATTCGATTAAAAGCTGAGATATTTGAAACAGTTTAGAAATCCAAAATTTGGCTCTAAAGCTTCTTTTCAGGAATCTAGTGGTCCAAGTCTAACAAAATGCATCATATGCAATAGTGCTTGGACAGTGCTCATAAAACACTTCATAAAAGCTTTCACAGAGCTGTGTGAGTACAGCTGACAAGATGAAAAGCCCTGGAGTGAACCAGTGGTTAGGAGCAACTCCTCATATTGGCTGGCAGTGCTGTCAAACTGCTCTGATCACACAAGGAGATCAATTTACTCAGCAGGCATTTAGCACTGAACGATTATCACAACCTCTGGTTTCAGAAACAATTCTCTCATGATCAGCCCCAGCTACATCGATCCAGAGAAGCTGTTAATGTCATGACCTGGAAATTCATCCATACAGCCAGAAGGGGAAAAAACATCCACCAGAAACCTCGCAGTTTTAAATGAAATCTATGTGTTTACACATTGGCCACAGAACCCTGGTCAGCTACAGAAGGGAATTAAGTGACAAGGCCTTAGAAGAGCACTTACCATGGTCATCAGAGGCTTTGGAGAACACTTACCAGGGTCATCACACGCTGGTCGGCAGGGAAGGTTCTGAACGGGCGCCGACAGGCCCGTAAATCACCCGGATCCCGCAGGTAGAACGCCTGCACTGCCGCAGCCACCAGGGACGGGCGCTGCCTCAGCACGGCCACGATTCCAGCCGGGACGTAGCAGTGGGCTCGGTGCAGCGAGGCCTGGATCTTCTCGGGATACCTGAGCAGCAACAGAGGGTAGGAAGTGTGGTGTAAGTTAAACCACGCCTTTTTTATCATGAAGCCCATTTTTGCTTTAATATTTACCTGGTCAGAAGATTATTCTGGAGTTAAAACTTGGCAATCTAATGCCGAGAATGTCTGTTTCTATAATACATTTATACAAATGTACATGTCTAATAAAATTGAATCCCCACATGGGTAAGATGAGCCCCTGTGAACTTAACCAACAAATCTAGCTCTCCAGTATTCTTCACCATACTCTAGAAGTTATGCTGTCAAATCCTTGCAGAAAATAAAGTACAGGGCTGAACACAGTTGTGACAAGCTGAAGCTCTGACAATTCTGCTAATTCTACAGTTTAGGTCAAATCCTCCTTTTCCATCTGCACAGGGCTCCCTAAAAAAATCATGGAACTTTAGGATTTTTCAGTATAGGAAGAATGTGAAAGAAAAGTAACTCTTTGTCATTGTCAGGTGTGGAATTAGAGCAGTGAACCAGTTTCAGATCCCCCAGATCACAGCCTACAGGACACTTTCCTAGAGTGCCACAGAAAAGCCTCCAGCTGCTAGTTTCTGAAAAGGAACCACCTTTATCACATCTATTGGGGAAATGTTTAAACCCCAGAGAGCACAGAACCAAGCCCCACCGTTGCAGAGGACCCAAATAAAGCCCCCACATACCCACTGATGCGTTTGTACACCGCAGCTCTGATGGGCTCTGCAGCCAGGAACTCCTCGGAGCGGGTGGACAGCAGTGCCAACGCCTGTGGGATCGTGGGACAGGGAGCAGAGAGGTCCCAGTCCTGCTCCGAAGTCTCTGACAGCGGAATGATGTGCAGCTCTCCTTTGTAAAAGAACACCTGGCAGACAGGAATGCTCTCATCACACAGGGCAAGAACAGTCCCATACAGAGCCATGGGGATTTCATTTGTTTAAACACGGAGAATATAAAGCACAGAGAACCAATACAGGGAGCAGCACAGGTTTTAAAAATAAGTTATTGAGACGCCAGAGACCACGATCCGACCAGCAAAAGCCCTTATTTTAACTGCAGTAAGTTCTGTCAAATATATCTTGTTTCCTTTATAACAATAATACCAAGTTTCTCTTCAACTAGAGAAGTGCTTCAGGAGAATCAGCATAACCTAACTGTTTCAGAACATCACAGGGATTAAAAAGCATGATTTCAGGTGCTACATGTGGCCTCTGTTGGCTCCTGATCCTAACAAAAGCCCTGAATGCAACGTTCTCCACTCCCTCGCTCTGTCTGCTCCCTCAAACAAAAGGAAAATATGAGCCTGATAGTCCAGGCAGACACACTTGCAATCGATTTTTGTGCTGTGTTCCATCCCTTTTAAGAATCTTGGAATAAGGGGAAAAGAAATAATTTTTTTGCTAATGATCAAGTTAATTATTTCCATTTTAATCTCAGGTGGATACAGGAGCGCTCCTGAAAGGAGCAACAGTAAGGACAGACAGCACTATGGATTTTCAGAGGCAGTCAGATACTTGGGTAAAGGTACAAGAGAAAACTCCAGCTGCTACATAAAAGGCCACTGTGGTCCCCTTGCAAACCATTTTCAGGATGAGTTTTACTCACCCTGTTTTCACTGTTCTCAGGATTCAGCCACTTGGGGAGAAAATCAGCTGCTTCTATCAAGAGGAACTCTCCATCGTTGTCATCAATCCTGGCCAAGAAGAAACTGGTTTCTTATCTGGAAAAGCCTTGCAGAGCACAACAACACAATTCTGAATCCATGTTTGCTGGGGTTTTTCTTCAGTATTCACAGAACCACAGAAAGGCTCAGATTAGAAAGGACCTTAAAGATCATCTGGTCCAACTCCTCTGCCATAGGCACAATTTTCACTAGCCCAGGTTGCTCCAAGCCCCATCCAACCTGGCCTTGGGACACTTCAAATGTGTACGGGATGGGAAAACACCTACAAGGATGAGGAATATTAAGACAGGACCTTCAGAGCATAGGCACTGTCCCTTCACACCTCTCCCAAAAACGTACCTCAGCAGGACCCACCTTACCTGGCTGCCAGCCCCGGGAACTCCCTGGTGATCTCCCGGACCAGGTACACAATGAACCACTCATCCTCCACGTTATCCCCGAACAGGGTGGTGCCGCCGATGTGCGCCGGGGTCTCGCCTGGACGGGGCACAGAGACGAGAGGCGGCTCAGCAACCCCATGCACAAAACCAGACCGTCCACAGGGTGCGGAGTCTCCTTAACTGAGGATATTCCAGACCCTGGTGACAAAATCTTGGTGTCGTGTGCTCTGGGATGACCCTGCTGCATCAGGGTCGTGCCACCAGAAGCCTCAGTGGAGGCCTTTCTGAGCTGACCCATGCTGCTACACTGTGAGAACGCCTCGGCTTCCCTCACACGGTGCCGCCGGCTCCCTCGGTTCCCTCCCGCCGGCTCCCCCTCACACACTCCCTGTTCGCGGCTGCAAGATCCCCCTCACGCACTCCTGGTTCCCGGCCGCCGGATCCCCTACACACGCCCTCAGCTCTCCAGCGCCGGATCTCCCTCACTCTCTCCCGGTTCCCGGCCGCCCGGTGCCCCTCACACGTCCCCTCCGGGCGCTCCTCCCGCCGCGCCCCCCGGCCCTCTCCCGCTCACCGCAGCGCGGCACGTAGCGCAGGCGGAACGGCTGCCGCTGCCACACGTACGAGGCCAGGAGCGGGGCGAAGCGCACCAGGGCCAGCTCGGCGCAGCGCCGCAGCAGCGCCTCGCCGCCCGGGCCCGCCGCCGCCTCCGCGAACAGGCGGTAGCGCACGGCGTCCTCGGGCAGCGCCGGCCGCCGCAGCGCCTCCATCGCGCCGGGGCCGCGCTCCGCCCCCGCGGGAGGAGCGGCGCGATGGCGGCGGCGGCGGGGCGGCGGCGCTGAGGATGATATCGCGATACGCGCGGAAGCCGGTGCAGCAGTGAGTGGCCGCCGCTATCCCGGTCCCTGGCACGGTCCCGAGCCCCGTCGCGGTCCCGGGCCCGGTCGCGATCGCCCCGGGCCCCGCTCCCGGGCCTGCCACCCGCGCTCCCCCCAGCAGCAAACAGGGCCCCGTGACGGCCCGGTCACCCCCTGCCCCCGACGGGAGATGGTTCCCGGGATTCCTGAGCACCGGGCCCGCTGGGACTGAATCCGCTAATTCCCTGTAACCGGCTTTTTTCCCCTGACACAAGAGTTGGGTCAATTCGGACTTACTCGGATCGTCTACTCTTATTCTATTTAATTTAATTTAGTTCAATTTAATTAGTCTACAGGGATAATGGCATTCTCTCTGCTTTTAAGAAGCTGTAGCCCGATTCACAACATCTTAAGTTTAAGTTTAACTGATTTTGAAGCCAAGACCTTTAATTTCCCATTTGTCCTAGACTTAGTTTTGACACCTTAAACCTACAGCTTTGGTGACAGGAATTAGCTTTGTAATGGTAATAAATGTACAGTCTTTGAGAAGCAAGAAATAAAAACCTTGAAAACTTACTGGCAACGCCGTAAATGTTTGTTCTTGTACGTAATGCCAAGTTCCACTTCTGTTCTTTTAGACAAGGACTCCCTAAACATGCCTTGAGGCATCACCCACTGCCAGAGCCACGGGCTCAGGTGTGCTCAGCCACACCCACGGCTGGAAACCTCGGCCAGACCTCCAGGTACTTGTCGTGACATGTGTGATCCAGCTGTTCCGACACAGCCAGGCTTTGGTTACGGACACGCTTGATCTCTCATTGTTCATTGTGGGCTGTTTTGCTTTTTTTTTTTTTTTTTCCTTTGGCTCGACGTGCGCATTTTAGGGAGTCAGGAATCCATAAGGCTTCGGAAGATCATGGGGATCCACGGACTGCGAGCCAGGGTTGTGCTGACACCTCCACAGAAGACAGCTCAGTCTTCTCTTGGGGATATGACGTGAGTAGAACATAATCATCCAAGCCAAATCTAGCACAGAAAGACACTTGAAATACCACTGCAAAGTCATGTCAGAACAAAAATGATTGGATCTGTCAAAAAATCATGGTAGTGATTATAGAAAGAACATCTTTTTTACCTCTTTTCCATCTTTCAGTTCTAAACACATTAGGCTCATTCTAACTATTCTGTTAATATTCTGCATTTCCACTAAAATTTTTGGAAATGCGAATCATTTAATGCACGAGTTTGTCTATAAATGGTGTTACTGTGGAACCCCAGCCATGGCTGGATGACTTCCAGGTACTTGGCATGAGTGTATCAAACTTCTGCATCCGTGCACGTTTCTCAAAATTTAGTAAGCTCCTAAAACATTATTTTCGTTTAGAAATGTTTCATTTATTCTCCTTCCACCAAAGTCAAATGTGCTGTTGCCTTCTGGGAGGTGAGCTGGACCTGTTTAGATTTAAATGACCCCAGAACTGAGCCAATTTTTTTCTACATATAACAAAGGACCTGACCATCCCTCAGGTTCAGTGTTTCCCACCAATCTGCATTGCTTTTTGTGTTGCTGTTTTTTGTGCACACTGGAAGCAACAAATCCTTCATTGCATTAAAATATCACTGAATTTTATCCTTCCTGTTCTGATATCTTTTAGTCTTGTAGCTTAATATATTAATATGGATGTGTCAGAATGTCTTAATAGTTTTTTTCTGCTGTGTCAATGTAAGCTTTTTATGTGACTGCCATCCATCTTAAGAGCAGGCTGCATTGTCTCTGGGAAAAATTATTTAAAATATTTTTATGTAATCCTGCTAAACTTTAAACAAGCAGTTATGTTTTTCAATTATATTTAAAAAGATCAGTTTAAAAAACCTGCAAATGCTATTCACAAGGTATTTTCTTTCCTCTCTAGGAATTTGACAAAGCTGCCACACAGCAAGTTCAGCAGATGTTCAGACAAATTGATGAGCTTCTGTATGAGCAGAAGGAAAATGTTCATGTTGAGGGACTGCGGGAAGAATGCCACCAGTGGTCCTCCAGCTTTCCTCATCTCAGGTATTTTATGAGTGGACTGATGCTGGTACCTTCACAGCAAGGCTAGGGAGGCACACAGTTTGCTTTTAAAACAGGTGGCAGGGTGGGTTTATGCAATTATGCTGTAGAGAGAGGTAAAAAGATCACTCTGGTGATGTGCCTGCCTGTCATTAATAAACATCCTCTTACCTCACATGTGGTTCCTTGACAGAGGTTTGTTGCTATCTGCAACTGACTTGGCCTTAACAGAGCAGCACTCTCTCAGAAAACTGGAAATGTCACCAGGAAAACTGCACAGCTTCTCAGGAGAACTTTTAGGATTTGCTGCTGCTCTTACAACCATTGATAATCGTACTGCCAAGGTTTTCTGATGTATTTATCCTTTGCTTTTGCCGTGGCAGGGTGGTGGGGAAGCAGGTGGTGGCCCCCACAGATGAAGGGTACGGATGGTACTCCAGTTCCCCCTCAAGCAGTTTGGCCGCCTCAGATGTTAGTTCACCACAGGAAAAGGATTCTGATGAGTAAGTACCAGCAGTGAGCCTGGATCATGCCAAGGTGGGAAGGCAGGTTTGTTCTCTGCTTCTTAAAGTGTGCAGCTTTCCTGTTAGGCTGAGTTTTGAACAGAGCACACTCTTTTTTTCCCCTTTTTAACTGAATTTAGTACACTGAAAATAGCAAGAACACCTAGCTGTGCTTTTGCTGACTGCAGTGAACTGGCCAGTAAATAGAAATACCTTTGCTGCTGCTGATTTCTTAAGAATATGTGTGTACTGTAGCTGGATTTATTATTAATCATCTGTTAAATTTGCCTAGGCCATAATAAATGCAAAGCACTGTATTAGTGCTGCTTTTATTATTTAATGTTTTAGAATGCTTTCTAATCAGCTTTGGGAACATTTTCCCAGAAGTTTCAAGTTCCTTAGCAAGAATTAAAAGGTATCAAAACCAAAAGATGTTACTGGAAAGAATAATTTTTTTGCCTCGCTACTGCTTGCCCTTAATGACCATGATGTCTCTCAGTTATTTGAGGTGGAATAACAACTTATCTTTATTTCTACTTTCTGAAAACTGTCACCTGTTCAGATTTAGGGTTTTGGGCAAGAAGGTGCCTCTTTTTGTTGCTCCTGCTCACAAAAAGGCTGACCCTTCCAAGCCCCAGATCTTGTGTTCCTCAGAGAGCGATGAAGGGGAAGAGGAAGTCATTCTCTCCGAAGGCATAGTGGAGGAATACTTGGCATTTGACCACAGAGATGTGTAGGTATTAAATTTCAAATATCAAAACAGTGTCCTGGGGTTCCTGCAGTTTATATACACATACTTCATTTATTATTGATAATTTTTTAATTTTTTCTCTAGAGAGCTTTCAAAGGCCTGAGGTTGCCCAGGCACTGGGAATTTTCCCAACCTATTTCCTAGGACAATTTCTTTCACTAAATTATGTTTAGGAGTTTTTTGATTATTTTTCAGGCTCACCATTTTTGTGCTTGGTTTGAATAATTCAAGCCATCATAACTAAGAGCCTGTGTGTTTAATAATGCGTGTTTAAACACCATTTATTTTTTATACTATGTCAAATTCGCTGCTGTTAGTTATGCAACAGCAGTGTGCTGCCTCTGGCATTTTGGGTGGAATTGCACCTTCCTGGATTTTTTTTTCAGTGATAGTTTTAAGAGCTAGAGTGGATTTTATGCTTGTTGAGAAACAATTACCACTATTTTTATCTTTTATCTTTTTATATTATTCAGCCCTACAGTAGGAACATGTGGCCTGGGTAAGGACTCTGGAGGGTGCTGTCAGTTCCTGACTACTTAATTGGTTTTAATAATTAAAGCCACTTATCTGCATGGACCATTAAATTAAAATTGTTATGTTTTACCAGGCTAGAGAGACATTCCTGCAGCAAGTATCAGTCTCTTGTCTTCAGGATTCTGTTGTGATATTAGATGTGGAGCCTAACAATGTGATGAGGAAATATCACTGTAATAATGAATACTGATTTTTTTTACATGAATTTGATCTCATGGGTAAATTATTGTTCATGGAGTGTGATTTATAATCATTCTGTATAGGGAGATCAGGGTGGATCAGTCATTTCTCACTGAGGTCTGTGGGACAACTAAAAGTAAACATAGGACACAATGTGTTTCTGGTGCAGATAATACTTATATTTTTACAGGGAGGAGGAGTTGCATGAGAGGAAAATGGGACTATACTCTGGCAGACGGAAACTGGGGTTTCCTCCTGTCTCTCCCTATTCCTGCATGAAGGATTCTGTGCTCACGTTTGTGTTTGATGATGTGTGGAGTGAAGTCCTGGTCTGCATGGAAGAATTGATCTGCAGGCACTGGGAAGGGTCAGCCTCTGGTAAGGATCACAGTTAAGGTGAGGGCTTAAAAGGGGATTTCAGCTAATTTTGCAAAGGTGCCTTGGGAAAAATGTATTTGGGAATGATCTCTTCAGTGGGAATAAAAAGGTTATTTTGCTAGCAGTGTGAAACCTGTCTTCACAAAACCTAGCAGAGTTTCTCATCCAAGGGGACTCTCTCTAAAAAAATAATTGATTCATAGCACTCGCCATGACTAGCAATGCCAGTATTGATAGAAGTTATCTGTTGCTTTGTACAGATGATGAGAAAAATATCATAACAGTAGAAACACTGCGAGCAGATGCCAGAAGCCCTTTGCAGCTGGATCCTCTGCCAGCATTGTTACCTCGGGTGCCACACACAAAGATGCCCTTGGTGGCATCAAATCTGGTAAGGATTTTTAGCTAGGTGTTTTTTTGTATGGGGATGAATCACAGTGTTACCTCAGCAAACACCCTGGTGTTTAGGTAAATAACTAGTTCAGACTTTGTGTGAACGCTGGCTGTCCTTTCTGACACTTTATATATTATTTACTTTTTTTTTTTACTTTATTATTTACTTTTTCTTTATTACTCAGTTGGAAGTTTTAATTCCTACTTTTCTCCTTGTAGTATTTTATATCTGTGTATGACAGCCATGTGGTGGCTCATGATTCAGGATGTAGTTCTTTCCACAATTTAATGTTTCAATTAAATGGTAAGGTTGAGGACAGTGTGTGAGGGATCCCATTCTCACATTAACAGTTAATTCATCCAGCAAGAAGGGAGAAATCTCTGCAGTTCTAAAACAAGTTTTTTATTCTCAGACACTGAATTTAACTGTATAATCTGCTTTTGATGATCTGCTACTAGAGTGGTGAGCACCAAAGTGTTACCTGTTTATTCCATTTTAATTCATCTATTTCCTTCTCATTTCTTTTTATTTCTTTCTCCTTTATTTCTTTTTCCTTGCCTGTTCCTTGTGTCTCCTTACTGTGTGTGTAGTGCCCAAAACCCAGAGGTGGCCGTAAAAGCAAAAAGAGGAGAAAAACACCTCAAGTATGTATGGGATTAAAGCTCTGCTATTTTCTACTTGCTCTTGTTATGGTGGGTGGAATATGATGTTTTTTTCCAAATCAGTCTGTATCTCAGAAAAGGACTTTGCATATCTGTTCTTGACATAAAATGTCAAGATATGCTGAAGATTATTTTTGTAAAGCTTCTGATTATAGTCATTGTTGGAAGATGAGCAAATGAGCTGCTCAATTGGAAAATACTAAGTATTAGGACATTTTCTAAGCACTATCATTAAAAAAAAATAAATGTTAAGATCTCCTAGCTGGGGAAATAATATAACTGAGTATATATCTGGATGTCATGGAAGAAATTAATGACTTTTCTTCAAAGTGATTTAAAACATCTTTAAATATGTGTGTGTATGTCTCTGCCAAACAGTAATTTACTTACTTATTTCTTTTAAATTTCAGGTAACTCTCTCTCAAGGGTCAAGTAGTGGTTCTCAGCGTAACCTGAATGGCTTGATGGTGATCCATGGGATCCAGTTACACCAAAGGAACCTGCCTGTAGTGGAGAAAACACTGTAAGAACCACAGATCACCTGTAGTAAATAAAGTAGAGCACTCTCACAGTGAGAGGGATTCA
>VRYO01001366.1:22109990-22146351 GCA_009812075.1 Sialia sialis
TAAAAAAAAAAAAAAAAGATGCGGCTTATATTCGGGTGCGGCTTATATATGGACAAATCCTGTGGTCTTCCCAGCTACCCGGAAGTGCGGCTTATATTCAGGTGCGGCTTATAATCGTGAAATTACTGTACTTTCCTGCTTGGTTGTTTATTTGTCCTCTGTGAAAATTTATATAGTTATGTTAAAAATCAACACACATAATTTCTGCCCACGTATTTTATGATTAAAGGCACCTGTAGCTGAGCACTGTTGTCGGGCTGACCATCTCTCTTTTGGTCTTGTAATTTTTTGTTGTCGTTAGGGACCTGGATGACAAACGGCCAGGTTCAAGTTCCCTCCTCTCTACCCGGACGTGGCCAAATCGTTCCCTGGAGCTCAGCACCTCATCCCTGTCCCGCTGCACGAGGAGGAGGAACCCTCCCCCACGGACCCTGCATCCCATCGGGACCCCGCGCTCCGGGGACGACGTCTGCAGGCGCCTGTACGTGCCCAAAACGGTCTCTCCCCACAGAGTACCAGGGCCAGAGAGCAGGGAAAGCATCCCTGGGGAGGGAGGACATGGGTGATTGGAGTGAGGAAAGCACAGCTCCCCTGAGAAAGCTGAGTTGTTCAAGCTGATTTTCA
This sequence comes from Sialia sialis, assembly GCA_009812075.1. Classification (NCBI taxonomy): domain Eukaryota; kingdom Metazoa; phylum Chordata; class Aves; order Passeriformes; family Turdidae; genus Sialia; species Sialia sialis. The sequence continues at coordinate 22,110,615 of VRYO01001366.1, forward strand.
GTGTGCTGCCACCTGTGATTCAGTCAATCACACACATTCCCATATTCAGGTAGTTTTGCACATGAGCAATAGACCTCAAGCAAAGCAAAGTGAAGATCACCATCTCTCCCTTGACATGGCTGTCTTTTTCTGCAGCCCGTTTTCAAGATGAGTTTTAAAGTCCGCACTTTTTGGACGTCACACTGCATGTTGCTATCCTAGCCCAGACTAGACTATAAAGATGTTCAAATAGGTTATCTGACTGACCAAAGGGCTCTTAGCGAGCCCTCGATTGCATGTAGAATCTTACTTTTATTTTGCACAATGACCTGACTGAATGGAGTCATTTACAGGGACCACAGGGTATCAGGAAACAATGCAGGCTTTGATAGAACTGTCTATTCCACTTGTTCTAAATTGATGTTTAGTTTTAGTTTTGCAGTTTACCTCTAAGCTCATCCAGTCTGTTGCGGCTGAGAGATTTACTCCTTGTCCCTTCATAACTGGTGTTTCTCCTTCTAGTATTTTATGTTTCTGTTCCCTTTCCTCAGGCTTCAGTCAATCTAAGAAATACTGACATCCCTGCTTTATTAAAGTGTATTTTTAATGTAAGTAGAGAGTACTAGGAAAGTCTTTTTCCATGTGCAGATTATGGTTTGAAACTTTTCTAAGGTATTGTTACAGAACAGTTCACTCCAAAGGGCCAAAGAAACTGACAGTATTACACCTTTCCACCTGCCAAACATATTAACTGTGTGTTTTTTCTGTTCTTACCGGTGCATTCCAGCCTGACTGCACCGGAGCAGCTGACCTCACCCTCCCCACTGCTGCTGAACAGAAATCACCCCCTGCCACCCATTGCCACCACCACCACCATGGCAGAGCATGGCAGCACCACAGGACCCCACAGGCAAACGGTAACAGTCACAAGAATCTCATTTTATTACTGAATAATCTAAAGTGGTTTTCGATGCTGGTCGAATTACCCAGCCCAAGAGTTCCAATTTATTTGCTGTTTTGTGTCAGAAGGTTGAATAGATGCATGAAAAATGTTTTGAGTGACAGCATCATCCATCCTTGCATGCCTAGTTCTCACTAATGCCAGTTGGAATGTTTCCCTCCTCATAACTAGGTAGGAAATGATTCACTTGGAAAATTAGCTTTTATTCCTGGGTTAATTATTTTCAATGTACTGCTGCACTAACAAAAAGCAGTAACTCTGTTATTTCTCCTTGCAGAAACCTCGAGGGAACTCAAGCTGTGCTCACAGTGTCATGACACAAGAAGACTCTCACCAGCAGCTCCAGGAGCAGCTGCTCTTACCTGATCCCTTCTCCAGGTCTAACACAACCAGCACATCCCTGGTAAAGCATGGCTCATTACACCATTTCCTTATTACTGAAAGGGGTGCTTTGAGAATGAACCTTAAACAATGTATAGGCTGTTTCAGTATCAAATACGCTTGGTTTAATTTACAGCAATTTCATGATTATAAGCCGCACCCTTTTCTCATTGAAAAATCCAGCCTACCCCAGTAGTGCGGCTTATATTCAGGTGCGGCTTATCTATGGACAAATCCCAGTGAAATGCCAACCCGGAAGTGAGAGCTGGCTGGGGAGGGCGCCTGGGGCTGCCTTTAAAGGCTGCGGTGGTCTATGAAAACTGTTTGCAACTTGAGCACCTGACACCGAACCCCACACTGGAGCGATTCTGTTACTAATTTGTTACTTTGTTACACATGTATCTTCACTTTAAAAAAAGAAAAAAAAGTGCGGCTTATATTCAGGTGCGGCTTATATATTGACAAATCCTGTGGTCTACCCAGCTACCGGGAGGTGCGGCTTATAATCAGGTGCGGCTTATAATTGTGGAATTACTGTTGTAAAACTCCAACTCTACTGATACCTTCTTGTATCTAATGATGTATTTTTATCTAAGCTTTGAAAGCTGTAATTTCAGCACAGCTTTTTAATAACTGCTTGATTGGTTTCTGGGTATAATTTCAACATCCTGGACTTGGCAGTTATAAAATCTGCTTTGGAAAAGCACAATTTACTGAAAAGGAAAGATTGCCTCTAACTAGCTCAGTGATCATTCTAAGTAAGTGTTAGAAAAGTGTATTTTCTACTTCTAAAGTTGCTTTGACCTTTATTTAAAACTTTCCTTAGACCTTCACAGCATCTAACTCATTACTAAGTACTTGTTTGAGTAGTTTGTAGTTGTGTTATAACCTTGCTGATTTTATTTCATGCAAACAGAAATAACTTGAGCTGTTTTTCCAGCCCCATTCCCAGCGCCGCCGTTCTTGCACTGTTACTGATTATAGTAATCAATCCTGGACGAGGAGAGGATCCACAAGTTCAGGTATGCTCATCAGTCACAGGGCTTAGTAAGATCAAACAAAGGAGGCTTTTGGGACAGAGATTAATTTCCTGCGGGGTACATTCCTACAAGTAATTTCCATTGGGGACGTTTTTTAAAGTTCCATCCATGTCTTTAATTTGCCATTCACAAAGATGTTATCCTTGCTTTGTCCTACTCTACTCCAGAGTATAGTTGGGTGCATTTTGTTGATTTTTTTTTTTATTACCACCAAATATTTAAAGCAAGTAAGGAAGCTTAATGTCATCAGCCCCAGTGCCTCTCAGTGTCCAAGTTTTCAAAGCAGGAGTTGTCAGCTTAAACAGAAATAGTAACTTGAGTTAACAATTGCAGTAAAACTGAAGTAACTTGTTTTTAAACGAGCAAGGAGTTTCTACTGAAATTAAAATAAATATCTGTCCCATCCCCCCCCAAAAAAGTAAGATAAATTTTATGACTGCTGTATGACAAAAAAATTCAAATTATCCGAAAAGCTTTGTAGACACAAATATGTACAGAAACATCAAGAAATGCTGTTGCTCCCTGCAATGCAGCAACTCAGCAAGTACAAGCTTTGCCCTTTTTGGAAATTATAAATAATGCAGTTGATAGCCATGTATTAGAGTAAAAAGACAGTTTTAGGCTAGAGGAGATGTATTTGATCCTTAGCTGTAACTCCTTCCCAAAGTCTTGAGGCTCTCCATGATCTCTTGTTTGTCAGGTCTTCCACTATGTGGCTCTGTGAAAGCCCATGGCCGAAGTGGATCAGGCACAAAAAGCAAACAGAGGCATTGACTTGCCATGGAGAAACATCCACCCATCCATCCCTCTCCAGAGTCATGAAGCACCTCTCCTACCCAGCAAGGTCAACGTTGTTTACACAACAAGAGTTTTCCAACACCCTTCCTTACAGATAGTTATTTTTATATAACTCTAAGCAGCAGCTGCCAAAGATTAGAAGGGGTGCACTTAAACATTCCATTTCCTGCCAGTAGAGAAAAGTGATGCTCCAGTGGAAGGGTGAATACACTCCAGGGAAGCCCAACTCCTAGGAAATCCAGCAAACACTCTCAGTCTGTGCTATTTTCCATGAGGCCAGTGACAGGTTCATGTCCTCACAGGCTGCAGGTACTGCAGGATCTGCCCATTTTTCCCTTGCGAAGCTTAACCTGGCCTTCCACAGCCATAGTGATTTACATTTTTAAAAAGTGTATTTATATGTTTAAATATGTTTAAAGCAATATTGTACTGGCAAAAGCAAGCACTCAGCTTAGGCAGGTGATGAATGCTGTGGTAGCTGCAGCGGGTAAGAACACAGGGGTGTAGAACCAAGGCAGCAGAGCAGGTGACCGGGCACCTCCAAGTGCAGCACACCCCTGCCTCTTCCTGAGTTGTAATAAAACCTTTTACCTCTTCCTCAGTGACTGAAGAAGGCTGAACAGGGAAAAAGAAACTTCTTACTACAAATAGCTTCAGACAGTACTCAAAATTAAATCGTCGTGGTGAGACATTTTATGGTAATTTCACAGAATAGCTCAGTGTCCCTTTGCAAAAATACCTATAATTACACAAGATTTCTTCACTCCAAGGTAGAATTCCAGAAGCCACTGATGCAGTGGAGCTTTTAGGAGCGGTGTCTTTTACAAGCTGTGTCTGCCTGTGTGACAGACCTAACAGAGGCATTTGCTGGAGTTGGCCTTGTGGCTCTAGATAAGAGAAAACCATCAACTACAGGCTTCTCAAAATAAGAGATTAGTTGAAGGTCTTACTCCCAAACAGTAAGTGCCAGGCGGAAATGTAAAAACAAGCTGAGGTAACCACTGGCTGTATTTAAAGTTAGGATGCTCCACACAAACAGATGTTCATTTCTAGTCCAATTTAAGAGCACTGTTTCCCTATATTTCCTTTTAATTCTTCAAATTACAGTTCACAATAGAAAAAAATCCTTGTTAGTGTTCTTTATGAAATGGTTCCCCTATTTCCCCACTCCAGACCAGCTAATAATTTTTCATCAATACTGAAGCTCACAAGTCCAGTTGATCCAAGCATGCTTTAATCAAAAACTGTGAAGGGAACTGTGCAAATATAACTGGGTTAACCTGCCTTTGCATTTCCAGAAGTTAAAAAGAAAAAAAAAAGCAGCTCTGAGCTCAATCTATACCTCTTAAGTTTTCAGAGAGAGAAGCTGATGGTCACCAGAGACCTCTACTCACTAAACCATCTCAAAATACAATTTCTCTTCTGGAACTCTGTGCAGTGTGTCAGTTATGTCAGGCAAAGTGCAGATAAGTATCCCATTTGTATCCATGCCATTCCTCAGGGACCAAGTGAGTTTTCTGTAGCACAAGAGTTAAAAAAGCAGACAAATAAACTTGAATAGATTCTGTTAACATAATGTAGTGTTTTACAGTCTAGAGGAGTCAGTGGGTTTAAATAAATGCAGTTGCCTCTAAGGCCTTTTTTGGTTTTTTTGTAAGGATGGCTGGCACCAGGGATTGCTCCTGGACTGTTATTTATTTTGTTTAATAAAAGTAATCTTCAAGCCCCGTGTTATAATACACAATGATCTACTCTACTTTCTCAGAATCATGGTTATTCTTGAGAGCAGACAAGTAAAAGGGAACAGAGAGACCCCCAGGAGCTGTTGTTGAAGCTGTGAGGGCCTTCAACTCTCAAAGTATTCACCTCAAGATTCCTACACCTTTGAAAAATTATCCTCCCTGGAAGTGTGCAGGATTTACTTGACTGAAAACAGAAGAATCAACACAATTGGCTTGTTTTAAAAGCTTATTTAGAAAACATACAGAGAACTGGAGAAGCAAAACTCTGAAAAAACCCCACCTTGTTTATTAAATCTGCAATTTTCCAAACTATCTTTATAAAACTACTGGAATATCTGAAAAAGACATGTTGAGCTGATGTGCAAAGACCTTTAAAAACAGCAGGAGGTTTGTTACAGAAGTGTGTGAATAGTACACATGGATCTCAACTGTAGAGCACCCCAAAGGTTGGAGACAGTAACACAGGAATGCCTTGTCTTCCTTGTTCACCACACATTCCAAGTCATGTCTCCCACTTACAGCCAGTCAATGCACACAGTCCAAAACAGGAGCCCGGAAAACACCCCAAATTCTCCCAAATTCACCTTTCCATACAAAGTGAAACCTGGTATTTCAGTCTATCCTGTTCCTTCTGCCTTTCTTTTCTTGGCTGAAGTCTTCTTTCCTCCTTTCTTAGCACTGTTCCCGTACTTTGCTTCCAGCTGGGCGAAAAAGTTACCCATTTCCTTTTCCCGATCTCTGCTTCGGCTCTGGGGAGGGGGAAAATAGCACCAATCAAACTCAAACCTTGTGTAACTTCCCAATACAGGTTATCCTATTGAAGTTTGACAACTACACAAAATCTTGGACTATATTAAACAGTGAATACAAGCTACAGGAAGTTTAGTATCATCATTAAAACTCCCTGTGAAACTGCCTAAAAATAGAAGTTAGTGCGTAAGTACCCCAAATATTTAACTCTTGTAAATTTTTAAAAAGACACAGGTAATAAAATCCATACTGTACTCTGATTCTAATCAAATTAAAGCACATAGCTAACATTAAAGCTGGGTTTTAACTTCAGGAATTCAGAAGAGTTGCAAGGATCCAAAATCAATGACGCTCAGGGAAAACACAATTATAAGCCAGTAACAAAGTTATCCGCAACAAACAGTAGAAGCCTTACTTTAATCAGCGCCTGCAAGTCACTTTCTTCACCAAGGCCCAGTTCATCTATAGTCTTTTTTGCCTCTTTAGCTTCTTTTTCTGCCTAAAAGAGCAAATGAGGTTTTTTCAAAGAAGTATTTGACATGTTATCTGAGCAGGTCTTAGAGGGGTTACCAAATGCTTTCTGGGCATCTGTGTACAAACAGCTGCAGGGAAGTGCAAAGGGTTTCCAAGTTTGGCCACAGATAAGGAATCAGGCAAGGGAAGCCCATTCTGGTTCCACCGTTTAGCAGAGCAGGGAGTTTTTCTGCTCTTTCACAGATATTTGTCCCTGTCCCTCTTCCCACACCCCTTCTTTTTTCCGTCTTGGTAGATACTACATTAACTTAAAAGTTAATGTCATGTAACATTCTACGAAGTGTCAAAAAGTGCACAAGAGTGCATTTAGGTCAGAGCAGTTTCACACCTGCAGAAGTCAACAAAAATGTATTTTCACCACTTGTTTGTTTTTGTTAACTCACAGCTTTGTAGATAACTGCAGGGACACGCTAAACTCTAACAAGCCATGTGTATAATAAGGAAATAAAGAAGTAGAAAAGCCTTTCACAATGATTTGGGGGTGGGAGGGTGATGACCACAGGTGACCAGATGTGAACAGCAAGGTGTGTAACCCAGCAATCCTGTGACAAACGTCTCGGGAACAAGATGCCAAGGGAAAAAAGGTTACGGTAATCAACTGCTGCAACCTACCCGCTTTCTTCTGGACATCATCTTCTTCTTCGACTCCTTTACAAAAGCCTTGTAGGGTGGGAGCTCCCCGGACTCGATGGCTTGCTCGATCATTTCCCGTATCCTGGGCTCATCCGTGTAGTCTGCACACATCACGGACTCCATGATCCGATCCATATCGCCCTTGAAATTCATGTATGCTGCCTTCACATCAGCCAGCTCTTCCTCCGAATTTTTGTAGCTGTTCTGGAAGTCTTCGATGTCTTTCATGGTGACCTGGAGCAAAGAGGCGATGCTTTATGTGTTACAGGACTTAAATCACTGGGAGAATTTAAGAGAAAAAACACGAAACCGAACACCGCAGGGTTCTTCTGCCTCCCAGCCCCATCCCGCTCTCACCTTGAAGAGCAGCTGCCAGTACTCCAGCCAGTCCCGCCCGTCCTGCAGCGCCTCGGAGTCCTCATCCACCATGCCCGTCTCATCGTACACTTGGCGCTGCTTCTCATCGCTCAGCACGGCGTACACCTTGCCCAGGATCTGCAGGGGGACACGGGGGTGGCCGGAGGTCACTCGGATGGCGCTCACCCACAGTCAGTCAGCTTGGGGGCACTGCATGGGCAGCCAGGGTCGGGGTTGGTCACCCAGGGTGGTCACTCAGCGTTCAGTCGCTCGGGGGACAGCGGATCGCTCACTTGTGGGGTCCTGGGTCGGTCTCACTCGTGGCCGCTATGGCCCCCTCTCCCTCCCTCCCTCCCTCTCTCCCTTTTTCTCTCCCTCTCTCCTCACCTGGAAGCGGCGTGTGGCCTCCTCCTTCTGCTCGGGCGGGACGCGGTCGGGGTGCAGGCGCAGCGAGGCGCGGTGGTAGCCGCGGCGGATCTCCTGCGCGGACGCGCCGCGCCGCACGCCCAGCACGCCGTACAGGTCCCTGGTGCCGAACGCGGCCTCGCACTGCTGCGGCAGCGACATCCCAGCGAGCCGGCACGAACGCCGAAGCACCCTTCCCGCCCGTTCCGCGCCCGGGCTGCTGCTCCGCGCCTGCGCCGGGCGGGAAGAGCCCGCGGGGGAGGCCGAGGGGCGGTGCCGATGCTGAGGAGAGGTGGAGGGGCCGCCGTGTTGGGGGAAGGCTGAGGGGGGGCAGCGCTGAGAGGAGGCGGTGAAGGAGCAGCCATGGTGAGGGGAGGCTGAAGGGCGGCGCCGCAGAGAGACAGTGGTGAAGGAACCGCCATGATGAGGGGAGACTGAGGGGCGGAGCTGCTGCTGAAGGGAGGCGGTGACGATGCGGCGGCAGCGCCGCTGAGGGAAGGCGGGGGGGCGGCCATGTTGGCGGGAGGCTGAGGGGCGGTGCCGCTGAGGGGCGGTGGTGGAAGAGCTGCCAAAATGCGAGGAGGCTGAAGGGCGGTGTTGCTGCTTAGGGGAGGCGGTGGTGGAAGAGCTGCCAAAATGCGAGGAGGCTAAAGGGCGGTGTTGCTGCTTAGGGGAGGCGGTGATGATGCGACGGCACCCCTGAGGGGAGGTGGGGGACCGGCCATGTTGGAGGGAAGCTGAGGAGCGGCCCCGCTGAGGGGCGGTGGCGGCTGAGGGGCGGCTCCGCCGAACCGGGCGGCCGCCTCTCTGCCCCTTGGAGAGCTCGGGATGGCGGGGAGCTCTCCGTCGGGTGGTGTCCATGACCTGCTGGAGTTGGTGGGATCGGGCCGGGAACGAGGCAGGAGCGGGGAACACCCCGGCCCATCAGGGCGCGTTGGGGCCTCTGGGACGCGCTGGAGCCGCCGGTGAGCGCGCGAGCGTGCGCTTTGGTCCAGTTACCGTCAGTAAAATAAATGAAAGGGACTCTTCCTCGACTTCCCACTTCCCGCCGGTAAACAACCGGCTTGGCTGGCTTTTGGGAGTGATTAAAGGCATATGGTGCCCAGAGAAGTTGTGGCTGCCCCTGGATCCCTGGCAGTGTCCAAGGCCAGGCTGGATGGGGCTTGGAGCAGCCTGGGATAGTGGAAGGTGTCCCAATATATCCCCACCATGGCAGGGGGTGGTGATGGTCCCTTCCCACCCAAACCATTTCATGATTATTTTGTGGTTTATTCAGGCCAGATGCAGAAAATAGGAGTTATTACATGACATTTCTTGTGCCTGTTGTTGAAATGTGGAACGGTTTAGTCCCAATGCCACAGAAGGAACAAACCCCAACAGCATCAACTCAGATTTCAGCTTCTCGTTACAGAATCCAGATGGTAACACTGTAAAACCTCAATAAAATATATAAATCTTTAATTTAAAACTCCCTTATAAAAGCTATCCGTAAAGTATTGTTTATTTGTAAGGCATTATTATAACAAAATACTATAAAAGCTGTTAAATACCGGAGACTTTGGCTGGTGTTTACAGACTAAGTACTTGTTTTGGTACAGCTCAGCATAATTATATATCGAAATATAGTATTTACGTACACTGACATATATAATGGACCTTATAAGAATTTATCGGTGTAAATATTCACCTGCAGTGATTATTTCAGTCACTTCCAAGACAACGACTGCTCTTTTACCAGATCACCTCTTCTATTTCTCGACGGATTTTCCAAACTTAGGGCCAACACTAACTGGAGCACTAACACACCAGGATAAAGACAACACGCATAGGGAATATCCACGATTCCCTGCGGACACCGGGATTTCAAGTTCCCGGTGATTCCAGCTCGTTGTGTCAGGCTTCGGGCACCACCCACCCGGCGACCGGCGGAGCGCTTTGGGAGGCGCACCCGGAGGCGGCGGAGCGCTTTGGGCGGGACACCCGGAAGTGGCGGGAGGTTCGGGTCGAGCATCTTCGTGATGGCGGCAGCACCGCTGCGCGTGTGAGTGGGACGGGACGAGGACGGGGTGGGACAGGGGACATGGGACGGGACAGGACACAACACGGGATAGGGGCAGGGCCTGCTGAGGTTGCAGTGGGGCCGAGGCCGGACCTGACCATGCCGTGTTGGCCGCTCTTACCGCGCGGTGTTCCGCAGGCTGGCATGTGGCGACGTAGAGGGACGACTAGATGCGATCTTCGGGCGAGTCCGCACTATCCAGGCCAAGAGCGGCCGCTTCGACGTAAGGCTTGTGGGGTTTGTCGGGGGGGAGGTGGACTTGATGCTGTTCCCGTGGGGTTCCCGTTCTCGTCCCGAGACGGACGAGGCCAGAGCTGGCCCGGGGTGGAGTTCTGTGCGGGAGATGTGCCGGCGGTGCTCGAGTGGGTGTTGCTGTGCCGTCCGTCCGCGGCAGCGACCCTCCTCTTTCTGCTCAGTGTGAAAAGGGGTTTCCAGCCCTCCAGCCCTCCCTGTCCAAATGATTGGGAGGAGCCGTGATCTGTGCCCAGAAGGCGGGAGAGCAGCTTCTTGTGCTTTTAAACCTGTTGGTGTTGCGTTTGACACAGATGAACAGAGTAATCTTTTTGCCTCAGCGAACCAAATGCTGCTGAAATGGTGCAAGCAAAACCTTTGTGTGTGTTCTGTCTGTGGTGAAATAGCAACTTTATCTGGTGTTTTTAGATGCTTTTGTGCGTGGGGAATTTCTTTGGCTCTACTTCCGAGGCAGAATGGGACGAGTACCGCACAGGAGCCAAGAAAGGTAAGGAAGGAGGATGGTGTCACCCGGGGGGCTGGCATTGCTTCACAGCCCACCTTGGAATTCAGGAACCACGGCTGGGCACTGTGGTGTTCAAACAGTCATACTGCAGCAGGCAAACGCCACAGAGGAAGGAGAGATGGGTTTGTTTGGAGCACCCCTGGCTTTAGGGCTGTGCATCATTTTGGAGCTAATTTTACACAAGCCGGGGAGGGTGATGTGGATGGAGCAGAGGTGTTCACCACCTGCAGCTGTGAGAACACCAGGCTGGGGGACTCACTCTGCAGGAAGGTTCTGTCCTGTGCTTGTTGCTCTCAAAATACGGTGGAGGGCCTGACTGGGTGGAGTTTCCTGCTGTGATTCCTGGGCAGTGTGGGCTGGGTCTGGTGCATTTGATTTAAAGCTCACTGAATGAGGTTTTCTCCCTCAGCTCCAATCCCAACCTATGTGCTTGGTGCTAACAACCAGGACACCCTGAGCTATTTCCCCGATGTCAGCGGCTGTGAATTAGCTGAAAACATCACTTACCTGGGTAAGGCTGCAGGGGATTTGGGGTCAGGGAGCTGCCTTTGTCTGCCGGGGCTTTCATGAATATTCTCTCATCTTCCCACTTTAACACCTTCTTTTTTCTGGGAGTTTTAAGTGGCATTTTTTATCCTGTGGTTCAAACTGGACTTGAATTTGATGTTGGTACAATCGGTGTAAAATGTGAAAGAAACCTGTTTTCTTGATTTGTTTTATCTTTCATTTCTCTGATACTGAACTTGCTGACCAGAAGGAATAGTATTTCTATTTCTTTTGAGGGATCTTAGTCTGAGAGTGTGCCTGTCTCTGCAGGAATATGGTTTTGCTGTGTGGCTGTACTGGAGTAGCAGAGGTAACAAGTGAAGTGTAACAAAGCTAAAAGGAAAAACCAGTTTCTTTCCAGAACTGCCACCAGGCCAAAACTATAACAAAGTAGAGGCGCTTGGCTTTTTTTGCTGAGGCTTCATATTGCTGTGGATGAGTTTTTGGGAAGCAAGGTGGCAGGGAGAAGGGGGAAGACCGGGGCTTGTCTGAGGAGCTCCATTTTTGGCGGGTTGGCTTTGAGCTGTGGCACCAAGTGATGCCATTGCTGTGGGCACAGAAAACAAGCTCTCTGTGAGGATTGCTGCAGTGGCAGCGAGTCAGGACTGCTGCTGCCCTGTCGCAGGGGATTCCCTTCCTTTCCCTGCCCTACCTGCAGCTCAGGGGGTGTGTGTGTGTTGCTGCAGGCCGCAGGGGTGTGTACAGCGGCTGCTCCGGGCTGCAGATCGCGTACCTGAGCGGCACCGAGGCGCAGCAGCAACCAGCACCTGCCCACAGCTTCAGTGCCAAGGACGTGGCTGAGCTGAAAACGTCTCTGCTGTCAACCCCAAACTTCAGGGGTGTGGATATATTGCTGACATCCCCCTGGCCCAGAGACGTGGGGACTTACGGCAACAGCGCGGTGAGTGTTCTGTTCGTGGGGTTTCACAAAGGGCTGTCTTTCTGCTTGCTCTGGCAGTTCACCCTGTGTGAGTGCTTGAGAAAGCTGGGAGTGAAAACAGGGAAAGCAGATGGTTCTTCAGAGAAGAAGGACTGAAGGCAAGGGGATTTGTGAGACTTCAGGGCGTTTTATCTGTCCCTGCCATTTTTTGAGTGTTTTTTTGTTTATTTCCTTTAGTATCAGTCAGGTGGTTTGATTCTTCCTCAGTCTGGATTTTGAAGGTGTTGTTTCATTTGTGTCCAATTTTGTTGTGTTAATGTTCCTCGGCAGAAGTGATTTTCAGGTAATTGGAAACCTGTCTGGACAGCAAGGCCACACACGTAGCAAAACAACATTTTTTGATTCCTCTCAGTTTTCTTCTAACATCCAAAAAGAGAAGCCATCAGCATAATAACCAACCCTGCTGCCCTTGGGGGTTGTAGAGAAACAATTTGTTGGGATTTTCTGGCTTAAAAAGAAAACTCAGATCTCAGAAGTTCCCATGGTCATTCACTCTGGGTGTTTAATATGTCATTCTATGTTTGACTTCCCTTGGCATGAATTTTGGGAATGTACTCACTCAGGTGTATAGAGAAGTATATTAAAACTTTCTTTTCCCTGCTCTTTGAGAGGTTTAAATAAAGCTTGGTTTGTGTTTTGTAGGGAGAAATAGATACCAAGAAGTGTGGCTCCAAGTTAGTATCAGATCTAGCTGCGAGTCTCAAGCCAAGGTACCATTTTGCTGCCCTGGAGAAGGCCTATTACGAAAGACTTCCTTACAGGTTTGTAAAATCATGTGAAGTCTCACTTGTTTTTAAGTAAGGGTTCCGTTTTTAAGGAACATGGAAGTATTGGTGTGCTGTCTGAGTATTTTCATGGCAGAAAGGGGTTCTCCCACTGTCCTTTCAGTACTTAAAGCCAGGTTTTGCTTCCTTACAGGAATCACATGGTGCTACAGGAGACCGCACAGCACGTGACCAGATTTATCGCACTTGCTGATGTTGGCAATACAAGCAAGAAAAAGGTACTGACAGCCCTGCAACTTTCTTCTTCTCTCAAGTATGATAATAGGGCAGTGCGGCCAGTTAGAGGGTGACATCAGGCACTTAAAAGCTTGGCTGAAGTGGAGATATCTGTCTCACTTGAGAACTAGATAGCACTTGCCTGTTAGGTCGGAAGGGTAAGGGCTGCACGTTGTTCTGAGGTACAAACCACTGAAAATAATGGACTTCTGGCATGAGATTTTCAATCTGTTTCTCTTCTCCCCTTGAAAAAGTTACAGAATATTGGTTGGTAGTTAAGGATGCACAGGATCCAGGCATGGTAACAAAAAAAGACCAGAAAGGAGGCCTGGAAACAGGCAGGGATCTAGGGATAAAGGATGCACTCCATAAACTCCTGGGTGGGACACTGACACGGGGAGTGTTTTTCCATGCCCTGCCTTGGTACAAATACTGATGTGCTGAGTGGCGTGGAGCTGTTCTGGGCTGTCTTGGTTTGAAAGTGATCTCTGAGGTGCAGCCGTGGCAGGAGCTGCTTGCCCCTGAGCCCCTGTGTTTGTTGCAGTACCTCTATGCCTTCAGCATCGTGCCCATGAGCTCAATGGACCCTGCAGAGCTGGTGAAGCAGCCTCAGGACGTCACTGAAAATCCCTACCGGAAATTGAGGAAGGAGGCTCCCAAGAGCAAAGCCCCACTCTCTGCAGAGGTACTGCCCTGTGCTCCTCCACATGTGCATTCCTGGTTCACTCTCTGTGTTCACAACACTGCTGGCTTTCCCTTTGGGATATCTCTGTCCAAAACTCTGCCATGGAGACAAGCTGGGAGAGCTGGGGGTGCTCAGCCTGGAGAAGAGAAGGCTCCAGAGAGACTTAATTGTGGGCTTTCACTTCCTAAAGGAGGACTGTAAGAAAGATGGGGACAGAGTATTTTCATGTTTAACATTAAAGCCTTCTAATGGCATTTGGCTGTATGGGGTAGCTCAGTCAAATGCTTTCAATCTGTAGTGAGTCTGGGACAGGTTTACATGTCTGAGAAATAAGGCCATTCTTTTGGCACTGGCTGGCAAATGAAAAGATTTGAATAATGCATAAAATCAGGCAATTCTGAATGTTCAGCATAAGGCTGAATGGGACAGCATCATGATTTGGGGCAGCTCTCCTAGAAGTTTTTCCCTGACTGAAGTCTGCTGCATTTCTAGGAGAACAGGTACAGTAATTTCACGATTATAAGCCGCACCCGAATATAAGCCGCGCTGTCCCGGGCGACCCCAAGCCGCTGCGCTGCGCCGTCACGGGCGGTGCCAAGCCACGGCGTCCCGGGTGGCCCCGAACCACGCCACCAAGGGCTGCCCTGAGACGCGCTGCCTTGCTGCCATGTGCTGCCATGGGCCGCCCCGAGCTGCGCCACCTCGGGTCCCACAGCACCCATGGTCCGGGGTGGCCCGTGGCAGCTCTCTCACCAGTCGGCTCGCACTTCCAGTCTGGCCTTTCGCCGGAAATTTTCCATAAATAAGCCACACCTGAATATAAGCCGCACTACTGGGGTAGGATGGATTCTTCAATGAAAAAGGTGCAACTTATATTCGTGAAATTACTGTAATTCTGTTCCAGGATATTCCTGGAAAGGGTGCTCAGGCCTTGGCAGGGGCTGCCCATGGAGGTTTGGAGTCCCCATCCCTGGAGGTGGCACTCAGTGCTCTGGGCCAGGGGACAAGGTGGGCATTGGGCACAGCTGGGAGGGCTTTTCCAACCTCAGGGCTTCTGTAGTATTGCTGCTGTTCAAAAGTGTTTCACAGCTCTTGAGGAAAAATCAAATTCTTATATATCCTGTCACTTTCCTTCATGCAGTTCTAACTGAACATCCTGTTCACTTTTCATTTCCTGAACAGGAAGAACCAGCTTGTCAGTTTTTCTTTGACTTGAACAAGCATCAGGGGAAGAAACGTCCCTCAGATGGGAAAGAGAGAGGGGACTCCCAACCTAAGCAAGCCAAGAAACCCCGTAAGTGTGAGGATGCTTTTTTCCCTCAGCTCTTCCTTCGAGGCATTGGATGGACCATGTCACTCAAAATTGTTCCTCAAGCTGTTGAGCTGTAGGTGTCAGCTGGCCAGAGAGCTCTGTCACTGCCAGCTGCTGGGGGAATGCAGGGGGATGAAGGGTCCCTTGTTTCCAAGGGAAGATGAGCTTCAGTAAGTGAAAGAAGGGTCAAGAGCATAGTTTCAAAGCTCTTTGGGTCTGTGGTAGTTATGGTTGGGCTGATGGCATTTACCTTCTGAACCAGACGTGGCACTTGCAAAAAGCTTAGCTCAGGTATCACAGTTTGGGTATGAATCCAGGTGTTTTGGGTGTGATGGATAAGCCAGAACTGACAAGTATATTTGACGGCATCTGCCCTTGTCTTTACCTTTGCAGTAATTTTACCTCATTTTAATTTGTTTGCTTAAATTTGCTGGTGTTTTTTTATTAGTGAGCTGCAGCTACTCACTCCTGGAACTACTAAACTCCTCTGTCATTAGGTTATAACATTCCAGGAGAATGGCAGGATGTGACTGCCACCTCCTCCTCTCTTGCTGGAATTTCCCTGGCCAGAGCTGTGTCCTTCTGATGCCTTCAGCACTTTATAAACCGGGAAGGGTGGCTGGAAACTACCAGGTTGTCTGTATTCTCACAAATATCCCTTTTGCTAATCCTTGTTTTCTTTCCTAACAAAGCTCAGCCCACAGGGCCCTGCTGGTTCTGCCTGGCCAGCCCAGAGGTGGAGAAGCACTTGGTTGTCAGTATTGGCACACATGTAAGTATCTGCAGCATGGGCTTTGCCAAGAATCACGATAAGAACATGACAAAACAAAATACCAATCTCCAATTTTAAATTTAAAACAAACTTTATCTGCAGCTGACTCTTGGATTTGCTTTCAGTTTCTTTTCCTCTCCTCTACAAATACATAAACTCTTGAAATGTGAAGTGAGGTCCACTGGATTCCAGTGCCAGAATACTTTTTGTCGTGCCAGCCCTCTGTTCCCATTTGGCAAAACTTTTCCAGCTGTAAGAGAGCTAGAACCTGCTTTGGCAGGTGGATTCACCAGTGCCAGATCTCTCTGGGATGGCTAGTTACAGTTTTGTTCTATAGACATGAAAAACAAAGTATCTCCAAGATGTACTTCAAGATGCTGACTTTGAGCTCAGTCCATCATTATTTTATCCACTTTGCTTAAAGTTACTGCTCCTGTATAGCACAATCCACTTACAGGGACAGGTTTGTCCACGTGCTTTGTTTAAATTTTTAAGTGGAGTTTTGTGTCAGAATAAGAAATTCCTGCCTCAGTGGTGAAGTTCACTCAGCAGTTCCCTGCAGACAAGGCATTCTCTGGCATGCAAAATATACCATTTTTTTGGTCCTTTTGGCTCTTTCTCATTCCTCTAGTGATTAATAAATTCGGTATAAAAATAAATTTAAATAAAATGGCTAATAAACAATCCCTAATAAGCAGCATAGAAGACTCCTGTTCCTGAGGCTGGGACTACTCAGAATGAGTAGTCAGAGAGTAAATTCCTGCAGCACAGTGAGTAACTGGTGTGTGTTGTTTCACTCTAGTGCTACCTTGCCCTGGCCAAAGGGGGTTTGTCCCCTGACCACGTCCTGATCTTGCCAATTGGGCACTATCAGTCAGTGGTGGACTTGTCTTCAGAGGTGCTGGAAGAAGTGACCAAGTACAAGGCTGCCCTAAAGGAATTTTTCAGAAGCAAGGGAAAGAGATATGTCCTGTTTGAAAGAAACTATAGGAGTCAGCATCTGCAGCTACAGGTATGGTTTGGGTGTCGCTGTAGGAAAACATAAACTTGCACTGAATATAAACTCCAGATGAATTGAAAGAGTAATTTCGGGGTTTATGTGGTGGTTGCTGTGCATGGCAGGTCTGTAAGTGTATCAGAGCTGTAGCAGAACTACCACAGAGATGAGAAAGGAGAGGGCTATGCTGAGAACTTTCAAGCTTTGGGTTTTCAGCTCTCTGCCCAGCTCCTACAGGAAAAAAAGTCTCATAAGTTTAAGCCTGCAGAGATGGGTGGGTGCTGGCCTGTCTTGTGTGATGAGGCTGAGCTGTACTGAGGAGCCCACGAGCTCCAGTGATGAACTGATGGCTTTGTGCAAATGGATTGTCTCGTCTTCTTTTATGGAACTGTCCTCCCTCTCCAGGTGATTCCTGTCCCCCTGGACCTCTGTACTTCTGAAGACATCAAGGAGGCCTTTATTACACAAGCACAGGAGCAGCAGATTGAGCTGTTAGAAATCCCAGAGCACTCGGATATCGCGCAGGTATGGGGCCACATTCAACTCTTCACTTTCCCTCTGAGGTCACTCCGTGGGGTGAGGTTAAGCTGTTGGAGGCAGAACCTCATGGACTTGATTCTGCGATGTGCCAGAGATGTTCTGCTCTGGGTAAAAATGTGCTGGGGTGACCTAGTTGAGTTAGGAATGACCAGACCTGCCTGGTTCTCAGTCACTCACAGCAGAATTAAGCCACAAAATATCATAGGTGATCCCAGCAGGAAGTGGCCCACTGCTCCTTCCTCCCGTGAAAGGTATTGTTTGAGGTCAGGCGCTGACCTCGGGCAGTTTGTGGGTTATTTTTTCATTTCCTCCCAGGAGAGAGAGGACCATGGCATGGGGACAACTGGGTCCCCAGCCCCTGAACTGGCTGGGAATAGGGTTTGCCTGTCACCTGGTAGCTTTTCTCAGAGCCAATGTCTCTTCCCACCTGTATGCACAGGAAGGGTGATTAGATTTTGGAAGGGGCTGCCCAGGGAGGTGCTGGAGTCACCAGCCCTGGAGGTGTTTAGGGTTCAGACTGGACCGTGCCATGCTCCAGTTAACAAGGAAGTGATAGGTGCTCTGTGGGACTCGGTGGTCTCGGAGGTGTTTTGCAGCCAAACTGATTCTGTGCTTCTGTGATTCCCAACGTGCAGGTGGCTCAGCCAGGGACGCCGTACTTCTACGTGGAGCTGGACACGGGAGAGAAGCTGTTCCACCGCATCCGCGGCCGCTTCCCGCTGCAGTTCGGCAGGTGCGTGCCGGCCCCGCCCCCGCCGTGACGCCACGGTGACGTTGCTGTGACGTCTTGGTGACGCCGCGGTGACGTCACGGCGCTGTTGTTGCAGGGAGGTGCTGGCGAGCGAGGCGCTGCTGGCGCAGCCTCAGCGCGCGGACTGGCGGCAGTGCGCCGCCCAGCGGCCCGAGGAGGCGGCGCAGGCCCGCGCCTTCCGCCGCGAGTTCGAGCCCTTCGACTTCTCCCTCCGGGACTGAGGCGGCGCTGCCGGCGGCGGCCCCGGGCGGGCGCGGGTGGCGCCGGGCGGTGACGCAGCAATAAAGGCGGAGTGCCGGAGCGAGCGGCTGAGCTATGGAGCGGGGCGGCCCCCCCGCGCCCGCCGCTGGCGAGCGGGCCCCCGCCGGGGCGGCGCTGCGCGGGCACCCGGCCGGCGGCTGCGGGCCCTGGGAGATGCGTGACCGCCTGGGCACCGGCGGCTTCGGCAACGTGTGCCTGTACCAGCACCAGGTGGGGCCGGGCCGGGCGGCGGGGAGGGCACGGCCGGGCCGGGGCGGCTGACGGCGCTGTGTCCCGCAGGACTCGGGCGACCGCGTGGCCATCAAGTCGTGCCGGCTGGAGCTCAGCGTCAAGAACAAGGACCGCTGGTGTCACGAGATCGACATAATGAAGAAGTGAGTGCGGGCGGGCCGGCACGGCTCGGCTCGGCTCGGCTCGGCTCGGCTCGGCGGCACCGCACAGACAGGGAGACGGGAGAGCCGGGGTCTGCCCCTGGACTGGCCAAAGAGAGGGAACAGCCGGGGGTCAGTCCATGGACTGGCCGGGAGAGGGGAGTGCCGGGACTCGGCCCCCGAACGGCTGGGGAGACAAAACAATGTTGTGGGGACAGCTGGTGCCTTGGCTGCTGAGCCAGCCTGAGAGCGGGCACATCCGGGGGTCAGCCCCTGGACCGCTTGTCACCTGGCATGCCTGTGCTGGTTTTTGTCTCATCCCAATGTCCTAGCTCGTGCCTTGGCTCCCCAAGCCCCCTGCCCTGTTGTGCTGCCTGGGCTGTTCACTCATCCGAAATTCCTCCAAACTCACATCACCCTTTGGGGGTTGAGTTTTGATGTGACTTGGGAACACCCATGTGTTCCCTGTGGTACCTTTGTTTTTGATTTAGCAACCAGGGGATCCTGGAATTGCTTTTTTTCTGCTATGTTGCCAAATGTAAAGAATAAATTCTCCTTACACTTCTGTGTGAGAAAGTCCGTACTCTGTGCTGCCCGCCCTCCCACTCCAGCAGGTGAAACAGGGTTGGACAACTTTGGTCTCATGGATGTGGGGGCTGCCTCTGGGTGTTTGGGTCTCACAGAACTGCTTCCGAGAGAGAAAGAGATCCTAGAGCAGGAAATCCTCTGTCCCACTGCTGGGACGCTCGGAGTTGTCCTTCCCAAGGCCTGCAGAGACCCTGCTCTTCAGGGCTTTTCTGAGCTCCTGCTTTGTTACCCTCACCTGCTCACTGTGTGCCATGACATGGGGGGAAACCACTCACAGGGAGCATGAATGTATAAGTCAAGGCTTGGCTGTGTCTGATTTGGTTGCTGAAAAGAGCCACTGAGTCACAAGCTGCTCTTGCATTGGTGTCCAGAGGCTTTGAAAGATATAGAGAGAGTTAATTTGCCTTCATTTTTTTCTGAATACGTCATTTATTCTCAAGAGTAGCATGTATTAGAGACAGACAGGAAGCAGCTGTTTGAATTGAGGTGAAGAGGTTTATTTTTCCCTCTGAATGTGGCTTTCACCTGCCTGGTACAGTTACCAGGGATTCTTGTGAAACACTTTGGCCAGGGGGAGTCTGTTCCTACACACAGCAGCACATACACAGACATGTAATCACTGCCAGGACTGTGCAAGAATTCAGAACTTGAGTCTGGATCCTCATCATCAAAGTCTTGTATCTTGGCTTTGAGAATGGTTTCTACTCATCACTGGTTTGTGTATTCCTGAGGTATGGATTTTATGCATTTGGGTAATGGTGCCAGCTGACAAGTGAGCAAGGATTCCTGTGGGGAATAGAAACTGTCCCTGGCACACAAAACGTGATTGCATTGCAATCTGTTGTCTCGTTCTCCCGAGAGGGTTTTCATCCAGCTCTCTGTGTGCTTAGGCTGAACCATCCCAACGTGGTCAGAGCCTGCGAAGTTCCTGAGGAGATGAATTTCCTGGTTAATGACGTTCCTCTCCTGGCCATGGAGTATTGCTCAGGAGGTGATCTCCGCAAGGTAACGCCTGCTTTGCTTCAATAAAACCAAATAACACAAACCCAAACAAGTGGTGTTGATGCAGCTCCTGTAACTAGCTCTGCTTGCTGGTGCTTCTCTTTTTGGGTACAGGAAGTAAAGAAAGGTGGGAAAAAATCATGTGTGGGAAATGGGGCTTGTGTTTTTGAAACCAGAGGGCAACCCAAGGGCAGATACTCTTATCCTGGCAGAGTGTGTCCCTTCGTGGAGCTGCTTTAGCATTAGTGCAGCTGCTGCCACCCAGCATGTTTGGCTTGTTTGCTGCTGTGTCTCCATCTGTTCAGGGTCTGACTGGTTTGGATTCATGTGTATCCAGTGTTACGTTGCTCTCAGTAAAGGGAATGGGCCTATTAGTGCTGGGCTGGGGCCTCTGGGGATTGTGAACCTTTGCTATTCCTCCTGAACTGGGAACTGTCAATCTGCACACTGGCAACACCCAAAAATAAAGGAGCCTTTCAGTAGTTCCCCAGGCAGTGGCTTCGTGACCTGATAGAATTTATGCTCTTTCCATGACACTGGATTGAGGAAGCAGCAACTTCTGTAGGGCTGAAGCATCAAATCCCTATGAAATCAGGATTTGCTTAGAAATCACTTCATCTACATGATCAGGAAACTTGTTTTTCTGTAGTGTTTGTTACTGGTGTTAAAGAGCCCTGGGGAACATGAGCAGCTGGTGAATGCCGTAACCCCATCTCATTGTATGTTTTGGAGTTGTTCAAAACAGTCCGGAGTCACTTCTAAGATTTAAGTTACAGTAAAAGAAGGGACATAGATGAAAAAGCATTTGAGGGTTGCAGACACTTGCATCTGGCTTTGTTGTCAGGGACATCTGTCTGTTGTATTATTGCAGTAAAAGTTTGGAGACTCCCTGCAGGCAAATTAGGGACTGGCTGAGAAATTAGCTCTACTTGCAATGAATGCAGTGCTTGCAGTCACTCAGTTTCTGATGAATCCTTAGGTATGGCATAGATGCCAAAACAGTTTAGGAAGTAACATGCTTCATTCCACCTGCTGTTCTGTACTGCTTTGTTCCTTAAAGGAAAAAAAAATCACCTTTTTTAAATTTTCTGGTTGTGTTCTTTAAATCTTTCTCTTGTTTGGCATCATCGGTGTTGCACTTCATTATTAATCTCTCC
Source organism: Sialia sialis (assembly GCA_009812075.1). Taxonomy (NCBI): domain Eukaryota; kingdom Metazoa; phylum Chordata; class Aves; order Passeriformes; family Turdidae; genus Sialia; species Sialia sialis. The sequence continues at coordinate 22,131,934 of VRYO01001366.1, forward strand.
TTGTGAATCCATCGTGAGGGCTGAAGCACCTTGGTTACTTCTAAAAGTCTTGAGTGCAGTAAAAGTCAGAAATTGCTGCGGCTGCTTTTATTGATAGCTCATTAAGACTGTGCTGAGGGGAGCCTTCCCTGTGGCCCTGCCTTTGTCTCCTTTGCTTTCTGAATTTTTTTTTTTGTCTGAGTTGTCTTCTTTGCCATGATTTTATTGCACAAAGTCAACTGCCCCATTCAGCCGGAATGATCTTTGAGCTGTGCTGTTTGCTGGGTAGTTTTAGCAGGGGATGGGAAAAGTTGTTTTTTGCTGCTAATTGTTGCAAGCGTGGGTCTGAACACCTTTTGCTTTTTTTTAGTTGTTAAACAAACCAGAAAACTGCTGTGGGCTGAAGGAAAGTCAAATCCTTTCTCTGCTTAGTGACATTGGTATGTAGTTAGTGCTTTCTTTTGGTTTTTCCTTTTTTTTGTCTGTTTTGTTTGGTTTGGCTTTTCTTAAGTGTAGTGGCATTTGCTTTTTTCAGCTGACCATGAAAAGGGAACTAAAACGAGCAGGGTATTAAAAAAATCAGGCTCATTGGGAAGTACCTGTTTTTTAGGACACCATAGGAAGGAAGAGCTGTCTGATAAAGGGTAATGCCTTGGTTTCTCTAGGAAAAAGGTTTTCCAGAAAAGCTCCTTATTTTCTTAATTCTCTTACAGATAACCTGTCACTGCTTGTAGGAAGAGCTAGTTTTGGCATGAGAAAGTATTTTAAAGTACTGGCCTAGACTTCTATCCTTTCAGTGCTCAAGAGGACTTCCAGCTGAATTCCTTTATCCTTGTTCCACTTCCAGAATGTTGTTTTGTTTTTCGTTGGTTTGTTTTTTGTGGTTTTTTTTTTTCTTCATAATATGTTGAGTGTCTTTGGCACATCTTTGCAAAGATGTGAAAATACAGTGAAGAAGCAGCACAGGTTTGGAAGCTGTTAAATGTAGAAGTGAGTGGTGGCAAATCATGGAAGGCTGGGAACTTTCCCCCCAGTATTAGGTTTTCATCAGATGTATGTTTAATCAGTGTGAATTTTATTTTCTGCTAAAACAAACACATGTCTTCCAGGGTCTGGTATCCAGTATTTGCATGAGAACAGAATTATACACAGAGATTTAAAGCCTGAAAATATTGTTCTTCAGGATGAAGGTGGGAAGGTAAGTCAGGTGGTCAGCGTGTTTCCACTGTCATTTCTGGAAGCTGTCACATTGAACTGGACTGAAAACTCAACTGTACATTTACTAAAAGCTTCAGCACTGTTGCTGAAGCTTTGCCATGGACTTTCTCCAGAATTTCCATTCTGGTTTTCCTCTTGAGAGTATTCTGTGGCTGTCACTGAGCAGATTTTGAGTTGTTTGGTTTTTTTTTTTCCCCTCAGCATTTGCTCTTCTGATGGACTGTTTAAACTGTTTGCAGATTGTTCACAAAATAATAGACCTGGGATATGCAAAGGATCTGGATCAAGGGAGTTTATGCACTTCATTTGTTGGAACATTGCAATATCTGGTAAGACTTTTTTTAATGTCACCAGCACTGGGGCAGGGCAGCTTTGGCTTGGCACTGCCAGGGGCTGAAACCTCCAAAACTGGAGATCCTGGGGACCTGTCCCAAGGGTGTCCTGTCTCAGGGAGACACACCTGGATGCAGCTTTGTCTCTGCAGAAATGCAAGGAAACACACCACAAAGTGTCTTTATGCGATTGTTTTTAGGCTCCAGAGCTGTTTGAGAACAAATCCTACTCGGTTACTGTTGACTACTGGAGCTTTGGGACAATGGTGTTTGAATGCATTGCAGGATTTAGACCTTTCTTACATAATCTACAGCCATTTGCCTGGTAAGATACTTATTCTGGAAGAAGTACTTGTAAGTGCTAACACTTAAAACTGTGCTGAAAGACTTCAACCTCCATGTGGAGGTTTCTGTTTGTCTTGTTGTGCCAGGAATGTATGTTTGCTTAGTTTTTAAAAGGGTGGTTCTGAAACAGAAAAAAACAGGAATCTCGTGTTTCTGCTAGAACAAGAGAAGAGGTAAATCTTTCCAGAGGCAGAGTTAATGGAAGGGCTCCTCTCTTCCACATGAGGATGTTCTGGGTGGATTGAAAATGGCATCTTTGTCCTGAAAGATGTTTGTTGGTGCTGGACACTGGCACTTTTTTGCTGTCTTCAGTTTCTCCCTTACAAAAGTAACACTCCTCAGTATTTACACAAAGGATTTTATTTTCCAGGCATGAAAAAATCAAGAAGAAGGACCCAAAGCACATCTTTGCCTCTGAAGAGATGAACGGGGAGGTTCGCTTCAGCGCCCACCTGCCACAGCCTCACAGCCTCTGCAGGTACATGTGTCCTCATCTAAACTGAGGGCTCTTCCTCCTTTATCCCAAATATTGAGAGCTCCTCCTCCTTTCTCTGGGGTGTTCCAAGCTGCTGGCAAGCTGCTGTTTGCTGTTAAGGGACAGCCTGTAGCCAGTGGCTTTTGTTTGGGTACTTCAGGCTCTTGGGTGCCTGTTGCTCACAAAGATGGTCAGAGCTGCTTCAACCTGGTGAAGGCCTACCCTTTCTTACAGCACTTCTGCTTTAGTTTGATTGTAGAACCCATGGAAAACTGGTTGCAGCTGATGCTGAATTGGGATCCACAGCAGAGGGGTGGAGGTTCAGATCCTGAGACCAGTCGTCCGAGGTGTTTCCTAATAATGGATCACATATTGAATCTGAAGGTGAGTGCAGGCTACTAAGGGTTTTAAAAGCCTTCTGATAGCATCCCAGTGGACAAAGAGAGTGTTCAGTGGAGCAAAGCTGTAATTCTGGCATCATCCAGCTCCCAGGGTCAGGAGGAATTGTTTTTATTGGTATCAGGAAGTGGGTGCATACTGGAAGATAAAACATGTCCTGCAATTAAAATCTCCTCTAGCTTTACATTTGGAGTAGAAGGATGATCCTGTGTTACTGTTTATTATCTTGGAAAGGGCTCGCCACGACCAAATAGGGTTTAATATTTGCTAATAGCAGTTTTCCCAGACTTCAGTGTTGATGCTGTGACCTCCCAGGTGTATTCATGTACTGTGGTAGTAATGCCTGTAGTAGAACAGAGGTGATATTCACCTGATTTTTACTCTTCAGATAATTACTTGAGCTTTGCTGGAGTCAGACTAGCCAAGGCCAGCCTGTGTATAAACAGGAGGATAATTTTGTCTCTATTCTTTTGGTGTAATTAAGCTGCAGCAGGGCTTGTGAAGGGTTGGATTGTTGTTTTCTCTGACATTAAAAGTTATAGGTCCAGGCTTTGAGTTTTTTATGTGGGGCTTTATTCCTGGATTTATTATTGTGGTTATTAAAACCAAATGATGCTCCTATTTTGATCCTGTGGCTTGTGTGCCTTTAATATCCAAGGATTTGTAATCTACTTGTCCTCTTTTTACAGATAGTACACATCCTAAACATGACCTCTGCCAAGATTGTGTCCTTCCTTTTGCATCCTGAGGAAAGCCTTCATTCCCTTCAGAATCGCATTGAGTTTGAAACTGGAATAAGCACTGGAAATCAGGAGCTGCTGTTGGAAACAGGGATTTGCCTGGACCCTCGGAAACCTGCTTCCCAATGTGTTATTGATGGTGTGGTAAGAAGGATTCTGTTCATGTCTTTCACATTCTTAGGGAATTTGAAATCTTAGGGAAGATCAATTGCCAAAATCTTCTCCCACAGGAGTCAGTTGGCTCTGTAAATGTAGTAATTCTAAAGATCTTTTATTGGGTAATGTAAGCAGGTTTCTGTACTAGTACTGTGCCTAAATATTTAATTAATTGCTAGGAAAGAGTTCTGTCTTCCTGTAGGATCTATCAAAATAATTTTTTTAAGGCACTTGGTAAGAGAGAGTGCCCACAATAATTAGTTCATGGTGTACGGGGTTAGTAGCAGCTGCTTGGGGTTTCTCTTGCTTATATCCTCTTCTCTTTTTTTCCCAGAGAGGCTGGGACAGCTACATGGTCTATTTGTTTGATAAAAGCAAAACTGTCTACGATGGCCCCTTTGCTTCTCGGAGTCTGTCTGACTGTGTCAACTACATTGGTGAGTGTGCTGAAGAAGTGCTGTTCTCATGCAAAATGAAATTAAAACTGCTTTATAAAACCCTGTATGTTCCCTTGAAGGACTCTGTCTGATTTAGAGAGAACCACTGAAGAACCTGTAGCAGCCTAACACCTTGTCCTGATGTCAGAGCCCTGGCATTAACAGTTTGTGCTTCTAGGAAGCTGCTTTTCTGTTTTCTGCTTCTCTGACTTGTCTCTTGAGATGACAGCAGTCATTGCACGACCTAGTAAACCTCTCTGAAGGTTTATTTATAATCTGTACCTGAATGAATGACCCTTTGTACCTGTGTGAAAGAAAAGTAGTGTCAGGGACAGGAGACATCTGCTGGGATACTGCATGTAAAGAAAATGCCTTGGGACATGCAGTAACTTAATTTTCTTTGGCCTGTTTCCAGTGGTTTTCCTCATCTTCTAGTGTCACTCAGGTTTTTCTGTGTTCTGGGCTGTTTTTTTCTGGTGAATCTCATTGCATGGCACCATTGTACTGAATCTCTTAAAGCAAAGGCTTTTTACACCATGCTTATTGCAACCCCAGTGTACTGACAGTTCCCATCTTTGTCAGGGAACACACCTACCTCTTTTCCCCTTAAACATCTACATCAGGAAACCTGAGAGGAAACCTATAAAAGGTTAGAAGACATTTTCAGATGAAACAGATCAGGACAGTGACCAGTATCAATGGATTAAATGGAGCAACTAAATTTGCTGCCTTGGGCTGTAAGAGTTTTTTGGCCAAAAACCTCCCACAGGGTTTTGCCTGGTCATGACACATACCTGGAGAGCTGTGACATGAAAAGCTCATACATGCTTCAAGAGTATCACCTCGAAATTGAGCAGAACTTGGCTTCCTAGGCACCTGAAGCAGGAATTAGGAATGTTGTCCTTTTCCAGAGCTGTCACTGCACTGTGTTTCTCCTGTGTTCAGTCCAGGACAGCAAAATCCAGCTGCCGATCCCTCAGCTGCGCAAGGTGTGGGCAGAAGCGGTTCACTACGTCATTGGGCTGAAGGAGGATTACAGCAGGCTCTTCCAGGGACAGAGAGCTGCCATGTGAGTTGTCACTCATTCAGAGGGATCACTGCTACGCCAGCACAGGCTCTGTTTGCCTGGCATTGTGCATTTCGGGGAGTTTTGGTTCCCCACAGTTTTACAGCCCTCTGCTGTCCTGTGCCTTTACATTACAAAACATATTTGGGCTGAGAGCTTATTCCACTCCAGGAATTGTGCTGAGTAATGCCTGACATTGATAATAACCAAAACACCACTTGAATATACTCAGAGTCTCACAGCATGGCTGAGGTTGATGGGGACCTCTGGAAGCCCTCCAGCCCAATCCATCCTCAGAAAGGATCACATCCAGACAGGTCTCAAATATCTCCAAGGGTGGAGACTCCACAACCTCTCTGGGCAGCTTGTGCCAGTGCTCAATCACCCTTAGAGTAACGGAATTTCCTCTTTTTTAAGTCCAGCTGGGCTTTCCAGCTCATATGTGCTGTCGTTGTTCCGTCTGTTAGGCTCAGCCTCCTTCGGTATAATGCCAACCTGATCAAAATGAAGAACAACATGGTGTCAGCATCCCAGCAGCTGAAAGCAAAGCTCGAATTCTTCCACCAGAGCATTCGCCTCGACCTGGAGAGATACAGTGACCAGATGGCTTATGGCATATGTAGGTATTGGGGAAGACTTATCTGGGTATCTCCTGTGATGCTGTAAAGGAGCTCAGTGTCTTTATGGGTGTATTTTAGCTAGGGGAGGTGCAGGAGAAGAGTTTTGCAGGAGCAAAGGCAGGAGGATAGAAACCAGAATGTTTTTAGAGACCTTCAGTGATGGTGAGACAGGTGGTCAGCTGTTGTCCACTGAGAACAGAAAACAGGAGCATTAATAGTACTGGTGATGTAAATATTTGCTATTTATTCATTCAGACTCTGATTCATTTGGAGTTCTGACTGGGCACCAAGTGGAAGGCAGAGCTGCTGCACTCGCTGGCAGTGCTAGCAAGCTGCTGTGCTTGTTGTCAGGAGAAACCATTTATAAGGATGAGAGATGGGCTGAAAAAGCACCAGCTGCAGTTTCATGTCCCGGAAAGAAATAGTGTTCAGGAGAGAATAGCAAGGTTTACACATAGTTTGAATATATATGGCTAAAAAATGCAACCTGGGTCAAAAATGATGACTGAGCTGAAAGGGTAACAATGGAAAATGGAAAGACTCTGTGAACTGGGTTTGGACAGTCTGTGTTCAATCAAAAGTGGCAGTTGTTGAGCTTAGTGGTGGAATTTGAAGACTCAGAGCCAGTGATTGCAAGCAGTGAAATCCTACCAAAGGGTTTGTGTGTGAGTTAAGGTTGAGCACAAAGTTGCAGCTTTGCTGTCTGTGATCTCTGGGTCATGACTCCTGCTGGGAGATTCAGCATCATGCTCTTTGTGTTCAGATTACATCAATATAGGTAAAATTCAAGTCTTTCTTTATTTTTGTGTCTTAATGTATTTTTATAAATTAACAACTCTTTTTTTTCTTAAGCTTCAGAGAAGATGCTCAAAGCCTGGAAGGAAATGGAAGAGAAAGCCTCTCAGTGTGCACAGGTAGGGGATGTTAAAGAAGCTGCATTGTATCTCTGTATGAGGGAGATTGTGACAGGGATTTAACATGTCTCTGCTGTGTCCCTTCAGTGTTTCATATCCTGCCTGCTGTGGGAACGGGACTATCATTGCAGGTGCATTAAAAAAGTTTGAATGGATTTGGACAAAACCAGCAAAAGTCACCAGACGCAGTCCTCTAAAAAGGAAAGTGGAACGCAGAGACACGTTGCCCAAAAGAAATAGTGTTGCTGTGGGTCAGGAGTCCTCCTGGCTAGATTTGCTGCACACAGAAATTCCCGTTGCTGAAGCTGAAACCCCTTCACTTGCTATGCAGTGATTTCAAAATTGCAAGACTTCACTGAGGAGTACAGACATAAATCACTGGCATGCTGCAAGAAAATATGCAAATTGGTTTTAAATAAAAGTGATCTCTTCTTTGTTATCTGAGGAATGGATAAAAAAGGTGGCTGCTTCTAGCAGAATAATTCAAGGCTGTCTCTGGCTCTTTCCAGACAGCCAGGAACCTCACCAAATATTTACTTGGCAGAGCATCCAAATTATGTTCTGTTATTCCACCTGCCCTGCACCTTCATCAGGAATAGAAAATGTTTCATTCTATACACAGAGCTATCTCAGTCTGTCTAGGAGACAATCCAGTGACGAGGATAGATGATTTATGAAGAAACTGATTTTTCTCAGCCAGTGTTGGTTGTCAGAGGTTTAATTGTAGGTGGTACCATGCACTGAGAACAAAAACCTCAATTATTGTAGCAACATTGTGTGAAGGAGCTTTTTTGTCTCCTGAGCTCTCCAGGCAGTCAGCCCATTATCCAAACAAGTGTTCTGGGGATTTTTATCTCCTTGATTATCTCCTTCAGTCTGATCTTTGCCCACATTTCACCTCAGGCTGAAGATATTGGCTACCTGGATGAGCAGATCATGGCTCTGCACACTGAAATCGTGGAGCTGCAGAAGAGTCCGTATGCAAGGCGCCAGGGAGAGGTCATGGAGAGTTTGTAAGTCCTGTGCTTCTCATTTTTACTGCATTTAATTGGATTTTATGTTTTTCAGTGTCTGAGAGGTTTTTTTCCCCCCTTGTTGCTGGTTCCCTCAGTGATTTTGAAATGCTAACCACAAGTACAGAGTAGTGTACAGTTGATTTGAGATCATTTTGCTGGTGAAAGGAAAGATCCCACCACTTGTGGGACACCTCCCTGTCACTGAACTATGGAACCTCATCTTACAAGAGCCCAGGACTAAGATAAATCTTGGTCTCAGCTGGGGATTTCCTATTGTGTTGTAGAGGAGTGAGTTTCTTACTGTTGAGTGAGAAAACTATGGAATAATTGTAAAACCCTGTTAAATACCTTCAGTATTTTAAAATCAAGGATAAATATCTCAGGGGTACTTGAATATTTGGAAAGTTAATTTTTTTTTAAAGTATTAAAATATGAAAGAGCTAAATGGTATTTCTGATCTTGAGAAGACATAGGAAGCAATTACTGGGCTGCTGCTGAGACTGCAAGTAGCAATTCTAAACCAGAGGGATTTAATAGCCATTAAATCTGTTAATAAGAGCTCTTCAGAGCAGCTCTGACTGTTCAGGGAGAAAATGTGCCTGCTTCTGGCATGTTCTCCCTCCTCCCTCTTTGCTGAGTTGCTTTTCATCCTGTGTAGTTGCAGCAGAACTGTTGCACAGGGGAGGAAGTGCTGCAAAGGAGAAGCCACCTCCTGCAGCAGCGCCTCAAACTAATCAGGATTATGCCCCCTTAAACATTATTTTTAAGAATTCCACCACTGCAGACCAGGATCAGAGCTGGGAAACTGCTGGTTGGTTCTGACAGACTAGGATTTAAACAGGGAGGATTTCAGTTTTCAGTTTGGCTGCTTTTGAAATATTTGAAAGAAGTAATGTTTATTTAATGGGAAGAAGAGAAGCACAGTCATCTTGCTTGTGATGCAGCTGTCTCTTTCCATTTACAGAACATCACTAAAATTCAGGCAAAAAATGCAGAACGGGAACAAGAATTTCTCAGCCAGTTGCGCAGCCACAGTTTCAAAAATAAAATCGGATAATTAAAGATACAGGGGAAAGAAAACACAGCTGGGCCATGTGAAAATTTGAAACTGAAAATAAGCTCCACTTGGTGTGGTTTTCTGAGAAGAAATTGCATAATTGGAGAAAAAGAGAGACAGCTTTTGGGAAAGTGCTGGATTCCATCACAGAAAGAGCATCCCTGTATTCCTAAGGCCATGCTTGTGTACCAGCTGTAGGAGAAGGCCCGGTGTCTGAGTTCAGAAAGGCAGCCCTTCACTGCAATGCTTTTTTTTCTTGAGTCACCTGGCTGCTGACATCTGCCTGAATCATATTCTTCTTTCTAAAGGGAGCAGAGAGCCATAGACCTGTACAAGCAATTAAAAGCACGACCTCCAGGTACGGAAGATGGTTTAAAGACTGTTTCACACTTTTACCCCATGATTAATTGTTTAAACTAAAACCCAGGAAATACTGTTATGATTTACTAATGTGGTTGCTGGCCCTTCCAGATCATGCCTACAGTGACAGCACAGACATGGTGAAGATCATTGTGCAGACAGTACAGAGCCAGGACCGAGTCCTCAAGGAGCTCTTCGGGCACCTCAGGTACTTTATGCAGACAAAAAATTTCAAACAAATCCAACTTGCAGCATTTGGGGCTTTGTAGTAGGAAATGATAGGGAAGCCCAAAAAGCTCTACACACATTTCTCATAGCATTAATTCTGCTCATCTATGTCTGTGTTGTGTTGTTTCCACTTAATTTTTAAAAACATGACTGTTAGCATCCAAGAGTTCACTTCAAAATGAGGCAAATTCTGCCAGTTGGAAGTTGGAATTCAACTCATCAAGAAAAAAGTAATAGTGCTACAGAGCTGAGAAGATACCACAGTGTTTTGTACATTGATTTTTCAAAGATCTTGAATCCCAAGGTTGGGCTTTTGGTCTTGCCAGAATGGGAAGTGACTTTGTGTTTGGTTTTTATTCTAGCAAGCTCTTGGGCTGCAAGCAGAAGATCATTGACCTGCTCCCTGAGATTGAAGTGGCTCTAAATAACATCAAGGAAGCTGACAACTCAGTGATGCAGATGCAGGGAAAAAGACAAAGGGAGATATGGCATTTGCTGAAAATTGCTTGTGTGAGTAGCTGCACTTCCTTCCAGTGCACGAGCCAGGAGGCATCGAAGTAAACTCAGCTGTCACACCATGGCTGTTTTTTTTCCCTGCAGAGAAGGGCAGTCTGAGATGGTAAAAGCAGAAACTGAATAGGTGCTTTCCTAGTTTAAGTGTTTTAAAGAGCACTCTGCTATTTTTGCATGAATTACAGTGCCTGAAGCCGTCTCCTGGTTCTCACATGTGTTTCTGTGTTACCAACAGTGCTTGTGTGTAATCCCAAATCTTGCCTAGGTAACATTTAAACCTAAATTCTTCTGAATTTCTTTCTTCCAGACTCAGAGCTCCTCTCGGTCGCTGGTCAGCCCTAGCCTGGAAGGGACAGCCTCAACTCCAGCAGCCACGTGCTCCTCAGGGAACGCAGCTCCTCACCCTCTGTCCTCTCTGGCAGCTCCTGAAGATGGGTATGAGCTGCTGGGGGAGGAGCCCTGCAGGGAGCTCAGCGTGGCTGGTTCAGTATCTCAGGAGCTTTGTCCTTCCCAGACAAGTTTTGGGAGTTTGTGTGTCACTAATGATCTAAAAAATCAGGGATTTGGCTGAACTCTCTGTTCAGAAACCCCTGCTCTCTATTTCTGAGCCAGTTCCACATACTACATGCACTGCTATAGGACTGTGCCACCTTCCACTGCACAAACTACAAATCACTTTGGGTTATTTAGTTTAGTTTTGTGGGGTTTTTTTTGTTGTTGGTTTATTTTTCCCTCCAGTGCAACACATTTTGACAGGGGGGTTACTTTTGGTGCTTGAAATCCATCACCTTAGGGCTTTTTTCTTCCTGCAGGGAAAATTTTGCTGACATGATCCAGGAGAATGTGAATTACCTCGAGCTCTTCAGCAGCATTCTGCAGGAGGTGAGGCAGGAGCAGAACAGCATGATGGTAAGTGCTGGGGCATCTGCCAGGACCTGGCTTTTAGGGGACACCCAAGGGTGCCCTGGGGACGTGGAAAACTCCTTCAATAGGAAAAAGTATCTGGTTGCTCCAAGCCTCATCCAGCCATGTCTTGGACACTTCTAGAGATTCAGGGACAGCCACAGCTTCTCTGGGCACCCTGTGCCAGTGTGCATGGATGCATGTTTTTTCCCAGTATCCCATCCATCCATGCCCTCTGACTGTGTGAAGCCATTCCCCCTTGTCCTGGCACTCTAGGCCCATGGAAATAGTCTCTTTCCATCTTTCCTGTAGCCCCTTCAGGCACTGGAAAGCCACAGTTAGATCTCTCTGAGGCTCCTCTTCTCCAGGCTGAACAATCCCAATTCTCTCAGCCTTTCCTCAGAGGAGAGAGGAGGCACTCATCCTTTGGCCACCAGGAAAATCCCATGATCTCCCAAACTAGAATGGACTCACAGGGCTCAGTGAGTCCGGCTGTTGTGCTGTGCTGCACTGTGTTAACTCCTGGGAGCATCCTTTCTAAAGGCAGTGACTGACTTTTCATCAAACAAGACACGCATCCAGTCGCCAGACTCCCCCGCTCAGTTAGTCTTTTGCTACTTTTTGCAGAGTTTCGACTGGAGCTGGCTGAAGTAGCCCCAGGAACCAAGGTGCTGCATCACCCAAGTGCCTTCTGTGTGCTGAGCATGGGCTCAGCCGCGTTCCCTGTGGGACACAGCGGCGTTCTGCGGACATCACCGGTTGTCCCCCTAGGGAGCGGCCTGGGCTCGGCCCGTGGAGCCTCCTCAGGGCAGGGGGCGCGGGCAGGGCCCGCCTCTTCCATGTGTCCCATGAATGTATAGTGCGTGTATATATAATAAACTGTGGTGAGATACACACATGCACTGAGGCCTGCTCGCTCCCGCGCCGCCATCGGCATCACGCCATTGCCTAGCAACGGGGGAGCCCTCCCTCCGCCGGTGGGCTTTGGTGACGTCATCGCACCGCGCCGACGTGGCGCGCCCATGGTGCCGCGCGCCGGCGGCGCCTGCGCGGCGGGGGCGGGAGCGCGGCCTCGGCAGCACGTGGGGAACGGGACAGGTACGGGACAGAGGTAGGGATAAAGGATAGGGATAGATACTGGACAGGAATAGCTACGGGACAGGTGCAGGATAGGGGCTGAGATAGGGATTGGGACGGGGGAGGGATAGGGGCAGGTACAGGATAGGGATGGGACAGGGATTAGGGTAAGGATGGGATAGGGTTAGGGACGGGCGGGAGCCAGGGCCGGGCAGTGACGAGGGCAGGTCCCCACGGGGCCGGGCCGGGGCGGGCGCTCCCTGCGGCGCAGCCCCCAGAGCGGGGCGGGCGGTCCCGCCCTCCGCGGCCGAGCCCTGTCCCGGCCGTGTCCCCATCCCGGCCCGGCCCGTTTGTCGCGGGTGTCTCCCTGCTCTCGGGGGCGGTGCCGGGGCGGTCCCGCCCGGCGTTGACGGTGTTGCTGTGGCAGGGCAGGGCCCGCGGAGCCCCCGGCGCCGGGAGGGGATGCGAGCATGGCCATGGCCCAGGCGGGGGCCGCGGCCGCGGCTGCCACGGGACTCCTCGTCTTCCTGCTGTACTCCGCCATCCACAGGGTCGAGGAGGGACACCTGGCCGTGTACTACAGGTACGGTGCCCTCGGAGCCCTCCCGGAGCTGGGATTCGTCCCTGGCCCCTGGAATTGCACTATCCTGCACTTCTCTCCGGCTTTTTCCCCCTGGCTGGGCAGCCCTAGTTGTTTCTGCTCCCTTCCGCCCGTGCTGGTGAGTCCCAGACACCCTGGCCCCATGCAGAGCCCTTGTGTGTTTGGGTCTCTGAATCCTCAGCTGCTTTTCCTGCCTCTCCTTCCTCCCTATCCTGTTCATAAACTGGATATGAGAGCTTAAAGGGGCGAAGCTCTGGGTCTGTCCTGCCTTCTCACATCTGTTGATCTCTCCCCCTGCCAGCAAGAGCTGTCACCTTTGTCCCAAACTGTTACTCAGCCAGAGTTTCCGCTGTGTCTGTGCTTTGGAATGTTTTCCCTGCCCTTCCTACTCAGCATCGTGGGCCGTTTCCTTTTCACCACAGGCATGTTGATCAGGAGAGCCGGGGGAATTTTTCTTTGTTCTTTGAGCGAGGGGCTGTGCTGAAATCCAAACCCCGGCAGCATCACATCCACGGCTGGATTTTTCCATGGTTACCAGCGAACTATTTAGAGAGGAGAAAGCTGCTTTCCTGCAGCTCTGTGCAGAGTTGCAGTGCTGGGAGGGTTTAGCAGTAGCTGCCTGCTCCAAGAGTTAATGGCTCACAGGCCTCATGCAAAGTTTCAGCAGGCAAAATCAGGTGCACTCAGCCCTTTTGTTGGGAAATTGCTGGCAAATTTAGGGCACTCATGCAATTCCCTGAGAGCCCTTGTAGTTTGAACTGTTCCTGCTCTTCCTCAAAGCCAGTCCTTGCTGTTTCCCACTTTCCTGAGCCTTGCCCTGTTTTACTCCCTCTCCGCAGGGGCGGCGCGTTGCTGACCAGCCCGAGCGGCCCTGGCTACCACATCATGCTCCCTTTCATCACCACCTTCAAATCCGTGCAGGTCAGTGCCCTCTCCCTCCCTTGGGCAGCTAGGATTTGTCCTCTTGGAAAGCTCTCCCCACCGCTGGGACGGGCAGTGTCCCACTCAGGGAATGCGGTGCGTGTTTGTGGCTTTCCCAGGAGCGCGCCTGGAGCAGGGGAACAGGCACAGCTGCCTGTGCACCCCGCAAAAGGCAGGTGAGGAGAAGCTTTGCCTTCTGCCCACGCCCGCAGGCATCACCAGGGAGGAAAAGGACACGCTTTGGGCTCTGTGTTCCCACTGTGGGAGTCTGGGCACAACAGGGTTTTCCTGGAGAAGGGAGTGGTTTGTGAGCGCTGGCTGTGTTTGTGTTGCAGACCACGCTGCAGACTGATGAAGTGAAGAATGTGCCTTGTGGGACAAGGTATGGCTTCCATTTGTATTTCTTCTGGATGCACTCTGGGGGGTCCTTAGCAGTGTTAGGAGACAGGATCTGACTGGGAAGTAAAGGCATCTGCCATAAAATTAATCCCAAATGTACACACATCTGCCCCACTATAACAGAACAGAGGAAGGGAACAGAACAGGAGGGAACACTGGCTCTTGCTAGAGCTGCTGTTCAGAGGATGTTTATATTTATTGTGATGTTATCTTGAATTTTTTTCCCCTCAGTCACTCTGACTCCCTGTTGTTTGTGCTTTGCTCTGCCCTCAGACTGATTATTTCCACTGAATCTTGTGCTGACCCCAGCAGTGGGCAGAAGTAAACAGGGAGTGGGAATTCTCCTGATGGGAGGCAGTTCATTTCCAGATGAAATTCTTGCTGCATAATTAGGCTGATTCTTCTGTCAGCACAGACTTGCATGAGTTGTAACAAGCAGGAGGAGAGGGCATGTTGAGTTGGGTTACAGATCCTGTTGTGTTGGTTCATCCACAAAAGTGATGACTTTTTAGGATAAGAAAACTTGATGATTCTCCTTGTCTTTTACATTCAGGGTCCTCAACAAAATTTCTGTTTAAAAAAATAAATCAGTGATGACTGGAGTGGTGAATTGAAATTAAAAGATGAATGTTAATGGCAACGTTAATAAAACAGAGTTAATT
>VRYO01001366.1:22147351-22168347 GCA_009812075.1 Sialia sialis
CAGCCACAGCTGCTCTGGGCACCCTGTGCCAGAGCCTGCCCACCCTCATAGCTGAAAATGTCTTCCATGTATCTCACCTAATTTCCCCTCTGTCAGTTTGAACCCATCCCCCTTTGTCCTATCACTTCAGGGCCTTGTCCAGAGTCCTTTTGTGGTAAGATAAACAGACTCTAGGCCAAGTCAGAGGTTAAAGTTTGAGGCCAAAGCCAGCCTCAACCATTCTGTGCTTCTATGATTGAGGAGCTAAAAATTAAGTTCCTATTGAATTTCAGCATTGTGGGGTTCAGTTGTGTAGTGCGGGTGGTTGGGAACGTACAGGCAGTAAAAATGGGCTTTAAACCACCAGCCAGCTGGTGAAAGCAGTTCTCAGTTAATAATTGAATACAGGCCTGACCAAAGGTCCCAGTAGCCCTGTCCAGTTTTCAGGTGTTACTGCAGGAACCTTTCAGTTCGCTGCATTTGGAATCCAAAGTCTGCGGCTGCTCAATGCCAAAGCTTTGCATCCACATTTCCATAGTAAAACCTGAGCTTGTAAAAAACAAATGAACAACAGTTGGAGTGTCACTGTCCCAGTTCAAAGTCTGTTACCAGAATAGATACTAAACAGTTTAAGTTTTTTTATTTACAGATTAAACCATCTGATTTTAAAGGCTCGGTTTCTCTTCCACCATCTTTGTATTCCTGTTCCCTGTGTCCTTATCTGTATCAGGAAGCTTCTGTGTGTCTGTGTCCCTTCCCCAGTTTTACCTTTCCTGTGCTGTTAGTACCTGGCAGCATTAAGTGAATACATTAAATAGAGATTTTAAATCCTGATTTAGATCAGTTAGATCCTGAGTTGTCTGAGGGTTTCCAGGGTCTTCCTGCTACCTGTGTCCATCTCCTGTGGCATTCCCTGGATGCTGTCTCCTTGTCCTGTCAGGTCAGGCAGCATTGCTGCCTAATTATGCTTCAGCTTCTGCCAGGTGCACAAAGTCTGTGTGTTGATCCTCCTTTTATGGATTTGTCCTTTCAACGTGGATTTCTCCTTGTTCATCTCTCCCTGCAAGCTTTGGGGTCTGAGTGGTGCCTGTTTCTTCAAAGCCATTTCATGACCAGCAGGACTGATAACATTTACGTATCCCTTACCACACCACATGAACACATATTAATTATTCATAATAATGGAATAACAGTGGATAATATCCCACTTATTGTCCCAGGCTGGCTGAGATCCTCAGCAGGGTTGTTTTGGAAGGTGGTGGTAGAGTCAGATAGTCCTCCCTGGTCTGAGGTGCCATTTCAGACCCTTTCCTGCCAGGGAGGTGATATGAGGCTGTGGACGAGTCCTGATAGGATCCAGGCTGTTGCAGACACTCTTTTTGCTTTCTATCATCCCTTTAAAATTGAAATGCCAGATTTGCAGCAGATAAGGTCCATCCATCACCAGTGTTTTTTAGCTCATAATTGTCAGGAAGCAGTTTGGAGCAAACATGGGCTGCCTTGGGAGGCCTTTTCCAAAAGAGCACAGACGCAGGTTCAGGTTGTTTTTCTGCAGACTTGGCTTTGACCTGCCAGAGATCAAGATCTGCAAAATAAGAAATGGAGTTTACTGTGGGGTATATGTTTGAGTTAAAACATCACAGAGGCTGTGTTTGGAAATGTGGGAGTTCCACTGCCAGGAATGAGCTGTCTCTAAACAGTTCCTGCTGAAGCTTCTGGTGTGTGATATGCCTTTGTCCCAAGGACATCGTCCCAAGAGTATTCTGCTTTAAAATTAGGCTCTCAAGAGACTCAGAGCTGTTGAAAGTTAAGGGGTTTTTTCCTTCATTTTAGAGTTTGTGCTTTTCACTGGTGTTATAGCTGGGGATGACTTTCTGAAAGTCACACCAGTAGGAGCAGAGGCTGGGGACAAGCCTGACCTCTGATTCCCCCTTTTCCCTGCCAGTCTAGCAGCTCATCCTCCCTCAGGGAGAGGATTGCCTGCAGGCTCCCTCTGCTGAGGTGCTTGTGGTGTTCCTGGGGAGCCATGTGCACATCACACTGCAGCTGGGAACGTGGATTAAAGTCAGCCGTGTGCTTTGTTCCTTCCTTTCTGCTGGGCTTGCCAAGCTCCTGCTGGAGTTAGTGATTGTGTGAATTAAACTAAGGGGTTTTTCTGTTCAGTGGGTGTTGCTGCCTAGAAGAGCTGAGGTGTGTCTGCCTGCATTTTGTGGCAGGTGTCACCTGCTGTCCTTGCTGCAGCTACATTCCTATTCAGAGACATTTTTCTTTGGCTGGTTGAGTAGGAAATCACAAAGGGAAAGGAAAGTGCTTTGCAGGTGTATCATTTATACAGAGAGAGGGACTGGGATTTGCTGCCATCTCATTGCAAAATGCTCAGAATATAGTAAAAGAGGGATAAAGATGCCTTTGCTTTAAGTATGTTGACTGCTAACAGCTGCAGTGGGAACTGATGAGCTCTCTTTTTTCCTTGCAGTGGTGGTGTTATGATCTACATTGACCGAATAGAAGTTGTGAATAAGCTGGCCCCATATGCAGGTATTTCCCATCCTGGTCCAACAGGCAGAGCTGTGACTGGCTTCACTCATCCTGTGGCAGTTCTGTCTTGGTTTGCAGGACTTGCCTTTTCCAGGGAAACTTCCCCGTCTGTTTCCATTTCTTGTTACCCTTATGGTTCCCAGTCCTTTAGCATTGATCCCAGGTGCTTCCAGCTCAACTCCTGAGAAAACTGCAGAGACAGAACCCATGTAGGAGCCTCTTACCTTCTTATTTCACCAAACCAAAGACACAGACAGCTTGTTTTGTTCAGCAGCACAGCTTAATGCAGAGCTCTAGCATTGCTAGGGCACTGGAGGGTGAACTCCTGTTGTGATTCATAGAGTCATGGAGGGATTTGGGTTGGAAGGACCCATCAAGATCATCTTGTTCCACCCCCTGCCATGATCAGGGATACCTTCCACTATCCCAGGTTGCTCCCAGCTCCCTCCAGCCTGGCCTTGGACACTGCCAGGGATCCAGGGGCAGCCACAGCTTCTCTGGGCACCCTGTGCCAGGGCCTCCCCACCCTCACAACCAAGAATTTCTTCCATATATCTCATCTAAATTTCCTCTCTTGCCAGTTTGAACCCATTTGCCTTGCCCTGTCACTTCAGTTCCTGTTGCAGATTCCCTCTCTAGCTTCCCTGTAGCCCTTCAGACCCTGGAAGGAGCTGTGAGGTCTCCACACAACCTTCCCTTCTCCAGGCTGAGCAGCCCCAGCTCTCCCAGTCTGGCTACAGAGAGGAGATGCTCCAGCCCCCTCAGCAACTCCATGGCCTCCTCTGGACCTGCTCCAACAGCTCCATGTCCTTCTTATATGGTGGGGGGAGCAGGCCAGAACTGTGCACAGGGTGCCAGGTGGGGGTCTCAGCAAGAGCAGAATGAGACAATCCCCTCCCTTAGATGCTGGCCATGTTCCTTTTGATGCTGCATCTGGTTGGCTTTAATAGTGGGAATGATCCCTGTTTTCATTGTACCTGTTCCGATGCATGCAGGTAAAACAGGACCAGGCAGTACATCTTGCCATGACTGCTCCTTGAAGTCGTGTAATCCCAGCAGCACCTGACAGCTGGGCAGGGCAGCTGTGGCTTTGGCCAGAGTCCTGAAAACCCCTGTCCCAGTACTGCACTCCTTCCCTGACATCCTGGCATGTGCCAGTGGTGACCTGTGGTGCTTCTGTTCCTTCCCCAGTGTACGACATCGTGAGGAATTACACAGCAGACTATGACAAGACCTTGATCTTCAACAAAATCCACCATGAGCTGAATCAGTTCTGCAGCGCCCATACCCTGCAGGAGGTGTACATCGAGCTGTTTGGTAAGTGCATGGCAGCTGGGTGATCCCAGCTGGGATCCCACTGGAATCTTCCTGGAATATCTTACACACAGCCCCTTGGAGCACACTGCCCCTGTGCTGGAGTTGCAGTGTAGAATCCAGCTCCTTCTACATCCACACACCACTTCCTCTGTAACTTTAGTGACTCAGGTATCTTTGTCTTTCCCCCTCTGGATGTGAGAATTTGATTTCAGTCTTTTCCCACCTGTTGTGGATGCACAAAGCAGCCACTCTGCTCTTGTGTGTGCAGTGATGCCTGTGGCCTTCACTGTGACAGTGGATTTGTCTTGTTCTGCTTCTGCTTTTAATCCCCTGCTCTGTTGATGAATTCAGTTTTGTACTTTCACAGCTTCCTTCTGTCTGTCTCGAAGAAGTGAGAGTTGGAAGGTTTTTCATAGGGAGGTAGCAGTGCTTCAAGAGTTACCACAGGTCATATTCTCCTTGGTGGACCTATGCCCCAAAGGAACAGGTTCTGATCCTTTTTGAGTAGCTGAGCAGGGAGAAGTGGCCTATGGAAGATAAAAAGTTGTCAGAATTTTAATATTAATGTCCTCCAAGTGTTGAGAAGGGATGGACTTCTACCACAGGCTCTGAGCATTCTTTCTTGCTGAGGTATTGATTTGCACTTAGTTCAGATAACACAAATTCATCAACAGCTGAAATTTTCCAGTCACTAGCACATGACAATGTACTGAATAGTCTCAGGAAGCATCTTTATCTTACACTGTGGAGTTACCTGCTCTTCAAGGCCAGCTGACTCTTTGCCACACAAGCTGTGGGTATAAAAATGCTAAACCAACTGGTCTCTCTTTTGTCCTCCAAACACAGATCAGATAGATGAGAACTTGAAGCTGGCCCTGCAGAAAGACCTCAATGTCATGGCACCAGGTCTCACTATCCAGGTGGGTTGTGGACCTTCAATAATGAGAGATTTAAAAAGCTGGAGAAAGGCTTTTTGCCAAAGCCTGCAGTGACAGGACAAGGGGCAACAGTTTTAAACTGAAAGATGAACGTTTTATGCTCAGGGTGGGCAGGCCCTGGCAGAGGTTGCCCAGAGAGGCTGTGGCTGCCACTGGATCCCTGGAAGTGTCCAAGGCCAGGTTGGACGAGGCTTGGAGCCTCTGCCCCTGGTGGGAATGTGGGTTGGAAGAGATGGCAGAAAACAGAAATGTAGGACAGGTCTGGGAGAGTGGCTCAGCTGTTTTACACAGGAGGATTAGGCATCACTGTCCACAGCACTGCAGCTGTTTTTGCAAAGAGATGTCTTGCTTATTCAGATTGCATCAAAAGGTTTAATTAAAAATGTGCTCCCCTTTTCTTTCACAGGCTGTACGTGTTACAAAACCCAAAATTCCAGAGGCCATCCGAAGAAACTTTGAGCTAATGTGAGTAGCTGAACATAAAATGGCATTGATTAGTTTTGAGGGTCCTGCACTGGCACAGTGCTGTTGGAAAGCTCCTCCCTGGTGCTCAGAGAGTGAGAGGTGCTTGGTCAGGTGCGTTTTTGCCTTCTTCCCATTTCCATACTGAAATCAGGGCTCAGGAGTCTTGATGTCTTGCCATAAGCTCTTCTCCAGGATCTCTGGGATGCTTTGGGAGAAGGAGATGCTGTTGGATCTCACATTGCTTTTGGTTGCACAGTCTCAGCTCCCAGCCCATGTTGTCCTGCTCCTCATGCTGAGCACCTCAGTCTGGAAACATTCAGATGTGGCCTCAGCAGTGCCAGATGGAAAGGGGGATGATCCCTTCCTTTGGCCTGTGCTCATTCTCATAGAGCTGCAGACAGAGCCAGTCCCCACAGCTGTGAGCAGGGAGCTGGCAGCTGGCTGGCCCCTTGTCCCCATGGCCTCTCCTGGGATGCAGAGCTGCTCCTCATTCCCTTTCCCCAGGGTAATGCTTCTCCCCTTGCAGGGAGGCTGAGAAGACCAAGCTGCTGATTGCAGCCCAGAGGCAGAAGGTGGTGGAGAAGGAGGCAGAGACAGACCGGAAGAAAGCGCTCATTGGTAATGTCACCAGCCCAGGCTGAGCCTCCATTCCTGCCTTCCCTGCTGAGCTGGGGCAGGATGTCTTCCATCACTGACAGCTCCCTGAGGGAGGTGCAGCCAGGCTGTATAAGCAGCTGTTTTGAACATCTGAGTGAAAATCCCACAGCAGCAGAGCAGGGAGCACCTCTATCCTGCAGCAGGGACAGAGGAAATCAGTCTGCTGGAAAAACTGCTTGGGCTTTGAGCTCCATGTCCCTGTACCAGAGGGATAACACTTGCAAATGGGATGTCAGCTCTGCAGACATCAGCACTGTGTTTTCTGCCTGTAACTCTGCTGTTTGGAGTACAGAGTGGCATTGAGTAGGAAGGGAGGGAGCGGGGAACCAGCTCCTGGTATGGCACACTGCTGCCAGGTGCTGAGGTCAGGGTGCTGGTGCTCAAGGCCTGAGAAGCAAATTTCCCAGCTGAGCCTGTTGTGATTGCAGAGGCAGAGAAGGCTGCCCAGGTGGCCAGGATTCACTACCAACAGAAGATCATGGAGAAGGAAACAGAGAAGCGGATTTCTGAGATTGAAGGTAACTACACTGGTGGGGCTGGGTGGGGGGAGGTGGAGGAACCTCAGACCTGCAAAAGTCATTGAGGGTGCTTCAGGGGTGCACGGTTGTGCACTGGGATCGTTCTTGCCCTGTGCATGGAACTCTCCAGGAAGCTGCAGGGCAGATGCAGGGCCAGGGCAGGCTGTCATGGGCGCTCCTGGGTCAGCTACTCCCCGTGGGATGAGGGTTCAGGTGCTTAATGTGATGGGGCTGTTCACTTCCTAATGCTTTCTTTCCTGTCCCTCCTCTACTGCTGTGTTAGATGCTGCATTCCTGGCAAGGGAGAAGGCAAAAGCTGATGCAGAGTACTACACTGCTCGGAAGCTGGCTGACTCCAACAAGGTGAGCACTGGGAAGCTGGTCACTCACTTTTCCTCCACACAGGAGGTGAGCTTCAGGGGGACAGCACTGGAGAAACACTTGATCTAACAGCCCCACAGCCCAGGAGGCGGCTGCCTGACATGAAACCTAACTCTGCAGGGCCTAGAAAGTTGTCTCTTAGAGTCTCTGGTTTCTGTTTCCTGTAGCTGAAGCTGACCCCTGAGTATCTGGAGCTGATGAAGTACCAGGCAATAGCTGCCAACAGCAAGCTGTACTTTGGCGACCGCATCCCCGGCGTGTTCCTGGATTCCTGTGCCTTGCAGCAGGCCAACCTGAGGACTGCCCATGAAACCAGCCTTCCTGCACAGGAATCCCCAGAGACCTCTGCAGAAAGCCCTCTCAGAGGCGAGGAGAGCACTGGCTGAGGGAGGCAGAAGGGAACCCAGTGTAGCTGAGCAGCGAGCCCGGCTGTGACCGGGGACGAGGCCCTGTTCCAATGGGGCGGATGCAGCACATGCCTGGACATCTTGTGTATAGGTGGCATTTGGGTTGATTTTCTTCTAGCAACAGGTTGCAAGGGCTCTGCCTCTTCTGTTTCTCCTCCTATTAAATTGGTGCTTCCAAAGGAGGGATAATCCTGTACTAACATGCCTATACTGGAATATTAAACGACAGACATCAGGAAAGCCTCCTGGGGATGGTGCAGTAATTTAGCAGGCATTACTCTGCAGGAAGGAGATGAGGCTTTGAGTGCTGTGTTGCTGCACACTGGTCATTGCTCAACACTCCTGGATGAGGCTGGCTGAAGAGGAGGTTCCCCTCCTGCTGCTGAAGCTTCGCTTGGTGAAGGTTTCTGCTGACGCTGTCTTGCTCTCCTCAAGGACTCCAGTGGAGTTGACTCTCTTTGGCCAGCGTGTTCCTGCTCAGGGCGAGGAGTGGTTTGCTGTGGAATAGGTTATTGGAGTAGGATCTGCACAGCCATAGTATTCCTGTAGACAGCAGCACTAGGTAACGACTTGGAGGAAGCAACCTCTGAAGGGATTCTGCAACCCCCCTCTGCAAGCAAGAGCCTCACATTCGCTGCCTGGGACTGACTGTGGTGTTCCCACTGGGTGGTTGAGTCTCATTGCCTCCTAAACCAGATTTCAGGAGCACCTGTGATCAGCTGGTTGGGAGCAGAGCCTGGCAAGTCTTTGCTCATATTCCAGCCTCCATGTAAGTCATTCACCAGAGAAAGGCAGCTGAATTTCCACTGCTCTGCGATGCTGGCGAAGTGAAGGGGAAGAGAAGAGTGAAAGGACACTGCTGTGCAGCAGATCAGATGTTTGACAATTCAGCTGCAAAGTAGGTGAGGCATTGCTGCTCCTCCATGCAAAATCCACTGCTCTAGGAAGTGGGATGTCCTTGCTTTGTATGTGCTTGGACAGCCATGGCAAGGAGTGTGTCCATGGTCCTCTCATCCCTGGCCAGGCTTGCTGGCAGCTGGGTCTTCTGTCCTGATTTGCATTGTGATATATCTGACTCTCCTCCTGGTGTGCCGTGGCAGGGTGAGGGAGAGGTGCTCAGGGAGGGGAGAATCTGCTGGGATAGCCTACTTTCTGCTTTTCCTCCTTCCTCCCCTCTGCTTGTGAGGATGTGCTTGCTTTTAGGACCTGCTCTGTGAGGATCCGGGGTGCAGCAGCTGGGGAAGCAGCTGGCAAGGGCTGGAATGCTGTTCTCCAGCTGGGAGCACCCCAGCACTGCCTGCTGCATGTTCAGAGACATGCTCTGCTCTCCCTGTGCATCCCTCCTGCTGTCCTGTCCCCTCAGAGCAACCATGCCACCCTTGAAGGGGCTGGGCCTGGTCACACTCCAGGCACTGGAGCTGTTGAAATCTGTCCCTGGCTCCATCTGCAGCCTCATGGCAAGGGGAGGGATGTGTTCAGCTTCTGCCATTGCGAAACACTGAACCCAAACCAGCTTTACCTGTGCTAGTGTTGTCCCCAGGAGGAGTGAGTGGCCTCGGGCTTTTTTTGTCCCCACCCTGTGTGTGTGTGAGGGGGCTGGGCTTCAGGGATAGCAGTGTCTCTCCACAGGGAAGTTCAGTGACACACGGGTGCCTCCTCCTGTCTCTGCTCCTGCCCTGGCTGTCTCTCCTCCAGCTCTGGCGCAAGGCAGGGTTGTGTTGGTCCTGCCCCTTCTGCAAGATGTAAGACATAACTGTGGGACTTTGCAACAAGTTTTGGGTGGTCTTTCTTGTCCTCTGTCTGCCTGCAAACACCCAAGGCTCAGTTGATGCTCTGCTTCAGGATCCCAGTTCATTTCCCAACCCAGGCATGGCAGGAGCCAGGGACCAGGAGACCCTGGCAGAGAGGGGGTGGCAGTGTGTTTCCTAGTGTTTGAAATGTCTCCTGGAAATGCTGCTTGGCTTGCAGAGTCCCCTTCTTTCCCATGGGATGGGCTTTGAGGAAGCAGTGTAGTCTCATCTCTCCCCTGCCACCTCTTCAGTATTGCAGCAGGCCCTTGGCACAGACATGGCCTCTTCTCACTCCAGGGAGGGAATGCTGGCAGGGATGTAGTCTCCACCATTTTCTTCATGTGTTACTGGGCTTGGACACATTGGGCATCCAGGAGTGGCTGGACCGAGTAAGTTCTGTCAGCCTGGAAGTGACAAGGGCACGAGGGGAACTGCTGGGGCAACAACCAGGAAGTTCACACCTCTCCTGCAGTGGTCAGAGCAAGATGATCCCACGCAGGGAGCAGGAATGCCTTCCAGGCCGGTGCAGGAAGAGCTGCTTCCCTCTGGATCCGAGCCTTGCTGTGCCTCCCTGTGCCATCGGGGTGGATGCATGACCATGCCTTGCCTTGAGTGGCTGTCACTGGCTCAGTGTCCCTCTGTGTGCATCTGCCAACTCCCTGTGTGGTCTGAGGGACCCCAGGGGATGCTCCCCAGTCCCAGGTCCTGCAGCAGCATGTGTGATGCCCAGTGCCTTCTGCAGCAGCCTCCTCCACCCCTCCCTGCTTCCCCAGCCCCTGCCGCAGCAGCCCCTGGGTGTGCAGGAGGGGGTGCCACCACTTTGGCACCCTGTGTGGGCTGTGCTGCCCTCTGAGCCCCCCAGCTGTGAGCAGAGACGTGGCTTCAGCCAGGATTTTGGGATTGAACTGGCTTTTCTCTCCGCTCCCACGGGCCTGTGTTGGCTGTGACTAAAGGGGCCTGCCCCTGGGTGCACATCTCCCTAAGGAAACACGATACATGCGGTCAGGTTTACATTCACACTGTTAAGTTCTTTTGATAAAGCAGAATAAAGTTATTTTGTTACCATTTTTTGGGATGGCTTTATGTGTCCTAGGGCTGGTGGCACGTGAAGGGGGGGACCCCTTTGCCTCTCCCCTGCAGCAGCACTGCATGGTGTGGATGTCCTCAGCTGCAGCGACTGCCACCCTGGAAGCCCCATGAGGAGCCTGTGCTCCATGCAGGGCACAGCCAGGATGGTGCTGAGCATGAGGGGACTCCCTGCGGCATCCTGGCTCTGCGTGGCTGGCAAAATGTGCTGCAGTTTGGCCCTTGTGGCTCTGGCCCTGGATTGGGGATTTCAGCTCCAAACCTTTTCCCCCTTACATGATCCTCGCACAACTCCCTGCCTGCTGCCACTCTGCTGTCCCCTCCTGCCCAGACACACCCCATGACACCTCCACCTTCAGTCTTTATTGGTATAAAAGCCTTGAACCTAAATTATATCAAAAACGGGAGGCCTGGTTTTACAGCAAGTGGCTCAAAATGGTCACGTAAGGGTCATAAATAAATGGCTGCAGTAAAAAGGTTCCCAGGGAATTCCCTTTTGAACAGTAACTCAAGGAATAGCTCCAGAGATAAAAGCCCTAGGGGGAGGCCAAGCCCAGCTTGGACCTGCCACTGCCCCTGGTGACATCCCCCCGTATGGTGTCCCCAGCCAGGGCCGTGTTCTGGGGCACAGTCCCCACGGAGCAGCCTCAGCAGGGAAGGGCAGGACACATTCAGGACGTCGGTAGAGAAGGGAGCAGCTCCCCGGGCCAATGTCCTCCAAACCGGAGCTGGCATTGCCCCCGCTCCCGGTTTCCTTGGGAAGCCCCGGCTGGCGGCTCCCCCTGGACAACCGTGAGGCTGCCGAGTCCATTAAGGCACAACGCGAGGATCTGTAAACACTGGTGCCCACCCCGGGCAGGGTCCGAGGGTCCGGCCAGCAATTCAAGTAAGGGTGGACGGGGGACGGCGGCTCCCCAGCTGTGCCACCCACCCAGCTGTGCCGCTCCTCGGCCCGGCGCGGCGGCGGATGGAGCATCCTTGGTCACCTCCTGGCTGGGGGCGGCTTCAGGGCCACCTTTGGCGGGGGACAGCGCTGAAAGGGGGCCGCTGGGAGGGCCGGTGCCGGCGGCCCCTCGCCGTGGCTCGGCACTTTGCTCTTCAGCGCCGGCAGAGGTTTGCTGGGCGGCTTCGGCTTCACCTGGTGGAGGAGAGACCCGGCTGCCTCACCTGGGCACCAGGAGGGACCCGGATGGGAGGGCGGGCTCCCAGGCTGGGCCACCCCACGGATGTCCCCGCACAGATCGGGCTGGGGCCACCGGGAGGGCTGGTTACCTGCGGGGGCCATCCCGGAGGGGCCCGCGGTGGCCCCTGCGGGCCGGGTGGCGGCGGCCGCAGGGTCAGCACGGGGCTGTGGGCACGGGCCGGCCGCGGGGCCGCCGTGCTGCTGACCAGGCTGGGCTGGCCGATGTCCCGGCCGGACAGCTGGCGGCGGCCCGGCCGCGTCCGGCCGCCCTCCTGGAACAGCGGGTTGGCGAGGCCTGAGGGAGTGCCGCTGGAGCTGCTGTGGGACACAGGAACCATGTGGGGCTGGCCCGGGCGTCCCTCGAGCTCAGCCCCGAGCCGCGGAGACGGGAATTACCCTTTGTGGGAGCGCCGCGCCGCCCTGGTTCTGAGGAGCACCACGCCGCTGGCCAGCCCGACCCCGGCCAGGGCCAGCACGGCCAGCACGGCCGCCAGCACCACGCTGCCGCTCCCTGCGGGCACCGAGCCGAGCGTTTGGGGACGGAGCGGCACCTCGCAGGCGGTGCCAGCCCCTCCCAGGCTCCCTCCTCGGGACACGCATGGGGATCAGGGTCCGTACCTGCGGCTATCCCCGAGATCTCCTGCTCGCAGTAGGGCGCTGCCCAGCCGGGATCGCAGTGACATTCCCGCCTGTGGTTGCACACCTGGCAGGAGGGGACAGCGGTCAGGGCGGTGGCCGCGCCGCCGGGGCCCGCAGCAGCTCGGGCAGGGCGATCCCACCGCCTACCCCGTGGTTGTTGCACTTGGCCGAGCAGTTCTTGTCGCCGTAGACCTGGAGGTTCTGGCAGCGCCCGGCGTAGCAGACCTGCGGGCAGACAGCGGGGCTCTGAGGCTGCCCCGGGGCCGGTCCTCACCCTGCCCCGGCCCGGCACGGCCCCGCACGGCTCTCACCATCTCCTCGCCGCACTTGGCGCCGGTGGGCACCAGCCGCAGCTCGGCCGCCTCACCGGCGTCGCTGCCCGCGATCACCGCCTTGCACTTGAAGCGGCCGAACTTGTATCCGAAGGAGTAGTAGCCGCTGCCGAGGATGGGCTGGGTGTTGTCGCTCAGGCACAGCAGCGTGCCGCACTTGACATCCCTGCGGGACACGCAGCCGTGAGCCCGGCTGGCGCGGCTCGGCCGGGCTGGGGCATCCCCGCACCCCCCGTGCTCACTTGGGGCTGCAGGGCTGCTTGCCGTACTCGGTGAGGCAGTGCAGGTGGACGTGCGGCTCGCTGTTGTGCTTGAAGCAGACGTCAGGAGCCACCTGCGCCTCTGCGGGACACACGGAAGGGTCGCAGGGAGCCGGAGCCCGCTGCAGGAAGGGGGCACAGCCGGGCCCAGGGGGCTCCGGGCACATCCCGCAGCAGGAGGATGGGCAGGGAGGGAGCCCTACCTGCTCCCCAGAGCGCCCGGCACTGCTCGCCGTGCGAAGGGCAGGCCCCGTTGTAGCAGTAGCCCTTTCCGTGCTGGCAGGAGATGCCGTTCTCCTGGAACACGTCCTCCGGGCACTCGGAGCTGAGCCCGCTGCAGTGCTCGGCAAGGTCGCAGTCGTTCTTGCTGGCCCGGCAGAGCGCACCTGCAGCCTTCACCTGCACGGAGAACAGGGATGCCAGCGCTGCCTGGATGCTCTCACTTCTCCAGGCACCACAGCACAGCAGCACCTTGGTCTGGGAAATGTCTCCCAGCACCCGATGGATCCAGATGCTGACACTCTGCTACTGACTGAGCTGCTGCACAGCACAGAGACTCCTCCAGGGCTTGGACCGGCTCTTCCCCTGCTTAAGAAGCTGCCGAGCTGCTCCCCTGTGGATGGCAGTACCTTGCAGTCCTGGCAGCATTCCCCCCGGGCACACTCGGCTCCCTCTCTCAGCTGGCACGTGGTGGCATTGCAGCAGCGGTCCGAGCACTCCTGCAAGACAGGGATGGGCTGAAACCCTCCGGGAAGCCTCCTGAAGGACCCTTTCCTTCCTTCCTGCCATGTCACCAGGTGCCCACACCAGTGTAGCTGCCATGGGCTGAGCCACGGGCCAAAGCTACAACAACATGACAGGTGGGGACCATTCCTGCTGCCTCTTTATCCCCATCACCAACACCAAAACAAAGGACCAGAAATTATTTTTTCAGAAGATGGAGCCTGAGCTGGGCCCCTTTTCACATCTCCAGGAAGGAGAAAAAGTGAGGATTTCTGAGCTCCCTGGATCAGGGGGGCATTTCTCCAGGGATTTATCCCAGAGGCATTGCATGCGTCTCAATTCCACCCCCACCCTGCGATGTGCTGGTAGGGATGAGGAGCAGCTCTTGAAAGAACAACATGCCCCAATGTCCCCTCCTGGGTCACCTCATTGGAGGACATGGGGGGATGTCCATCTTTCCATAAAACCACAACATGAAGGGGGGCACACACAAACTTCCTCCGCCAGTTATTTTTTTAGCACCAGGAGCACAGGGCGAGAGTCTGCTGGGCAGATCTCAGGCCCCTGCTGCCCACCCTCTTTCCCAGCCCTTGAGAGACCACCCCTACCTCCGGCGTGCCGCAGTCACACTGCTCTCCCCGCTCCACAAACTGGTTCCCGCACACCGGGCCCCCGTACAGCTCATCCGCCCGCGGCGCGTTCAGCAGGCAGCTGGTCCGGGGGTCCCCCAGGAACTGCCACATGTCCTGCTCGCTGCACTGGCTGAAGAGCTTGGGGTAAACCAGCCTGGAGGGGCACAGAACAGAGAGGTTGTGAGCAGAGGGCTCATGGGGGGAAAGCTGGAGGGCCAGCCACAGGCTGAGAGGCACCTGCTGTGGGATGGAGTGGAATGCCCATCCACGCATGACCATCTCATGGGTTTCACTCCATCAAGGCATCCTGCCAGGGGACGCCTTGGTGTATTTGCTGCCCAGGGATGCCCCCCTGGCTCCTTCACTCACCCAACACTCCCTGCCATGACACAGCCCCCGTCAGCTTTGGGGACGGGGCAGCGGCAGCCGGCGACTTCCTCGTCGTGAGACATGCCCAGGTTGTGCCCCATCTCGTGAGCCAAGGTGGATGCGGCACCGATGGGGTTCGTGCTGTGATCCTGTGGGAAAAACCCTTGTGGTTCCTCCACAGCTTCTCCCCAGGGCTGCTGGGGCCCTGCAAGGTGCCTCCTCACACTGCCACACTCAGGTAAGGGAAGGCACAAGCTGGACATGGACCCATGGCCCCTCAAGATGCCCAGATTGTTCTGTCAGTGAGCTTAGACAAAGTGGCTGCTCCAAAAATGATGCTTTGGGGTGGGTCTGCGAGGCCACAGGTCGCACAGCCAACCTCTCCTGCTCCTGGAGAGGGGTGAGGGAGTGCAGCCAGTTCCAGCCATCTGATAGACTCCTAAAATCCCAGCTCCTGTGTCCATGGAGCTTCTCTGGGAGGCTTTCCAAGTGCACCAAAGATACCATAGGTACCCAGCTGAGTGTCCCCATCCCCAGCACTTCTCTGGGAGTCAGGCACTTAGGGGGCAGAGATGCCAGGGAGCAAGTCCAGCCTGCAAGAGGGGGAAAGCTGGGGACCAGTGGAGAAAGCTCTGGAAGGCGCAGTGCAGTGGGGGCAGGGCACAGCACCCACCTGGTTGACACCTCCCGAGTCCCTGGTGCACATCACCAGCTTCTTGGCCAGCCCCACGGTGTTGCCGTGGAAGTCCACACCCCTGTGGGATCGAGATGCCCCAATGGCCACGTGCCCTGGGCGGTGTCAGGGCTGGGAGGGTGACGAGGAGGTGGCCCTCTGTCCTTACGTGATCAGCTGGGCGTTGTCGTGGGGCTTCTTCCGCAGCAGCTCCGACTCCCGCCAGTGCAGGAAGTTGTCCAGAGTCACCTCGGGCTTGGGGCTGATGGTGATTTTGTCCCTGTGGTTCCACACCTCCAGGCCAATCAGGGCCACCCGCAGGCGAAGGGGCTGGTACAGCTGGGGTGGGACAGCCCAGAGAGAGCCTGGATTTGGGCTGCAGCAGCGGCAGAGGGGGTCCCACATGCCCCGGGCAGCTGCAGCCGAGCCCAGGATGCTCCTCACTGTTAGGGAGCTCTGTCACCCCCAATAAATTACACAAACTGGGCTGACCATGTAGACAGGATTTCCCCAAAAACCTCCGGGCTCTGTCTTGGCTGGTGAAGGATGGGATGCTGCTCCCTCGCTGCTAACCAACAACTGAGGCTGAAGCAAAGCCAGCAGGAAACCCACCATGGTGCAGCACATCCCTCCCTTTGTTAGCAGCCTGAGAGTGGCCATGGAATGTGCTTCCAGGGGTTACGGGACAAAATTTCCCTTCCCTTATGGACAGAGCTGTGCCACTCATCATGTCCACACTGCACATGAGGTTGGCCAAGGGATGCAGTCACCCTGCAGCAGCTCCCTGTGGGCCTGAGATTGGCTCCAGCTCCACCACCCTTCCCGTGCCAACCTGCCTGCCACCTCCTCTGTGCCCACACTGGAGCTGGAGGGCGGATCCAGAGCCCTGGCTCACCTTGTCCACGTGGTTCACGATTTCCTTCATGCGGTTCTGCACGGTGCGGAGGTCCTTGTGCTTCCTGAACTATGGGAAGGACACCGAGAGATTTCCAGTGTGGCTTTGAGCTCCTCAGTGCAGGTTGTGACAGCAAACCCCCAGGCACCAGCTCTTCCCACTTTACCTCCTGGTTGTCCGCCACCAGGACCAGCTCCACGTACCGGGGACCTTTTTGTATTGGACCTGATTTCTGAAAGGGAAGAGGAAAGTGGGGTTCAGCTTGCAGCTTGTCAAGCTGAACCTCCCATGGGATGTGTCAGGTCCTGGAGGACCTTCCGAGGTTAGCAGGCCTCCTAGCTCAGCCCTGGGATGTTGTTTTGCTGGCTTTCAGACTTCTTCCAGCTTGCATGCTGGAAAACCCAAGCTTGATGCTGGGATAACCCACCAGGCTCTGCAGGCATCACAGAGCCCGTGGGGTGGGAGGATGCTCCTGCTAATGGCCTAGGAT
Source organism: Sialia sialis (assembly GCA_009812075.1). Lineage (NCBI taxonomy): Eukaryota > Metazoa > Chordata > Aves > Passeriformes > Turdidae > Sialia > Sialia sialis. Next base: position 22,163,624 of record VRYO01001366.1, read on the forward strand.
CCCAGGGCTTATCCTCACCAGAAACCACCTGTGTTGGGGCACCTGTGGGAGAGGGGCATTGCCAAGAGGCACGGATCGCCCCCATCCTCCCCGCGAGTTCACAGGGCTCAGGAAGGAGCAGCCGTGCAATCCCTACCCAGCGGTAGAGCTTCATGGCTGCGGGGATTTTGGGCTCGTGGTCGTACTCCAGGGTGGCCCTGGGCTCCCGGCAAGTGCCGCGTTTGCCCCGCAGGTGAGCTGCTCGGTACACGGCGTGCCGGCCGGACACGGCCCCCTCCAGCGGCTCCAGCAGGAAGGTGGTCTCATTCACCTGGAAAAATCCGCTGGAGAGGGAGAGAGAGAGGGCAGGCGTCAGGAAGGGGACATGGACAGACCCTACACACATCCCTGGAAGCGCCCGTGATATGTGCTCCATCCCTGGAAGTGTTCAAGACGAGGTTGGAGCAAGCCGGGCTAGTGGAAGGCTGCTCATGGCATGGGGTGGGACTTAATGAGCTTTAAGGTCCCTTCCATCCCAAACCATTCTGGGATTTGTATAAATACAGCTGCCAAACTGGCTGCTGGGCTGGGAGGGGACAAGCTATGGCACCCACAGCACGAGGAACATTTAGGCAGCAGGAATGTCCTGGGGCTCAGCAGCTGATCCATTAAGGATGGATCCAGCCAGGGCACTCCTGCCCGCAGCTCCGTGCTGTCAGGGCTCCACTCTCACCGCATTGCCATGAGTCAGCCCCCCAAAAGAGCCGTGTGCCTTTCCTGCCGGGCACCCAGCCGGGGTCAGCACCTCCAGCAGGAAGAGGGATGTCGTGTTCCCTTCCGCAGGGGAAAGCTGAGCTCTCACTCCATCAGCACAGCTGGGGCTGGGTCACTCCGGCTCACCGGGGCGTGTGCCGGGGCTGGGGGTGCTGTCCCCAGCCAGAGCAGGGCTCCAGGGAGCCGGGCCCTACCTGAGCCCGCTGCAGGTGCTGATGCTCGCTGCCGAGCCGGGGTGTCCCCGCACGCGGCCCTGGTAGAAGCAGTGATCCTGCCGAGAGAGAGCCAGAGGTCTGGGGGCTGCCCCACAGGGCTGGGGAGGCTGCTCCCATGGATCCAGCCCCTACCTGGGTGTCCGGCTTCTCGGTGATCTCGGAGCCGTCGGCCGAGTAGTGAGTCTCGGTGTAGTGCTGCCCCAGCAGGGCCCTGCGGGGTGGGGAGGGGGCGTCAGCAGCGACCCCGTTTGGGGGAGAGCAAGTGGGGACTGTGATCCCCCCAGCTGGGCTTGGCAAGGAGGGAATAAAGTGCTCTGGGCTGAGGCTTAGGTCACCGGTGCAGTGACACCCTGGAGAAGGGGTGCTCAGGGCAAGGTGGGGTGCAAACCCCAGCTGCACTCACCTGTTCTTCTCCAGCCACAGCAGGTATTCCCTGCCCTCGGCACGGACGCTGTAGAGGACGTGGTCTGGGTAGGTGCTCTGCAGAAAAGAGAGGTGCCATCAGAGAGCCACTGTCAGCAGGAGCCAGAGCTGCACCAGAGGGGCCCCGTCCTGCCCAGAAACGGGACAGGGTCTGTGTGTGCCCTGCTGAGGGACCGAGAGCCTGGCTGCTCGCCCTGGAGGCATCCAGCAAAGACACAGGAAATCAGAAGAGAAGGAAGAAAGCATGTGGGCAATAACGCAAATCCCCGGCACATCCTGAGATGAAGAACAGGTCACCCGCAAGGAGACGAAGTCAGCAAAGTCTGATTTCCCGTGTCTGACACATGGCTGCAGATGGCCATGCCAGGGACTGAGCTTTCCTACTCATCAGTCACAGAGCTTCTTTTTTGGGGTCTGAGTTCAGCACTTACTCACCGGCTAAACCACAAAGATCCCGATGGCTCTTATCAGCAGAGACTTCTTCCTCCCTGACTGATCTAGCACCCCACATCACGTTTTGGGAACAGCCTTCCCTTGGCTCTCCTCAGCCTCTCAGAGCAGATTTTAGTATCGCTGTGTCCCAGATCCCCTTTGCCTGTGGGAGGGAGGCAGGGTGGCTGTGGCTCAGCCAGCCGAACCCTGAACTCACAGGATGGAGATGTTCCTACAGGAAAATTGTTTCCCTCTGGGCTATCTTGTGACCCCACTGGGGTCACTGGGAAAGAGTCAGGCTGTCAGGAGTCCCAGGCTGTGCCCTTGCCACGAGGGATCTGAGACGTCTCCTGAGGGCACATCCTATCCAGGTGTGGAGAGAGCTGAGCCAAAGGCAAAGCAAACTTTCCCATGGGGCCAGCATTCCTCAGGGATGAGGCGTGCTGCCTCTCCCCGGGAAGGATGACAGCTCGGGCTGTCATACCGTGGCTCAGCATTCCCAAGGGGATGATCTGCACCCTGGAAGGAGCAGAAGGCCCGGCTGACTCAGTGCCAGTGGGGCCAGGTGAGAGGCTTTGCCTGTCACTCAGCTGCTCCTGTTCTCCCTGGTTTGCAATTCCAGGCCAGTGTGCCGGCGCGCTCGTGGGTCCCTGGAAAATTCTTCTCTCATGAACAGTGTCTCCCGCCTGTCCCGACCCCTGTCCGCCAACAAAGCCATCCTTTGTTATTGTTGGCAACGCCAAGGCCAGAAGAGGTCTTAAGGAATGGCAGGAAAGCACTTGGAAGGGGGTGCTGGGTCAGGGAGCGTCTCTTGGAGACGACCGCAGGGCAAGTTTAAAATAAAAAGCCCTGATGAAGCTCCTCTGAATCACCCCCTTCCTCATTAGCATGGGCTGTGCAAGGGCTCCAGATGGGAAGGCTTTGGGAGCAGCCCTGCGAGCCCCGTGGCCGTGCTGAGCCAGCACAGCAGAGCCACAACCAGAGTGCAGGGAGAGGAGAGATTTCTCCCAGCTGGTCTCAGTAAGAGACCCAGAGAGCTCACAGAGGATGGGATGGGATGGGATGGGATGGGATGGGATGGGATGGGATGGGATGGGATGGGATGGGATGGGATGTCCCACCCGAACTCAGGGTGTTTCCTCCCTGGGTGGGAAGAGGCCTTGCAGCAGGGTTGGGGCTCACTTTTCCAACCCCTTTCCATGAAGAACCAACTCCCTGCTGTGATGGTGGGAAGGCTGGTACCCGGGAAATGCTGTGCTCAGGATCCCAGGGCTCCACCCTGCCTGCAGGGATGAACATCTGGATTCAAGCAAAGCCAAGGGGTAGCCGATCTGCTTCAACCCTCAGTGTGCAGGTGTCCCTGCTGGACCAACCGCATGTCCCAGGCCCAGAACCAGCTCCTGGCAGCCTGTGCCTGTCCTGGCTATAGGAGGAGCCAGCATGGACAGCACCCGTCTCTGTCTCAGAGGGGCTTGGTGGTGGTCAGACCTTGCTGAGAGCTTCTCCCCCACCCAGATGACCAGGAGAGCGAACCTAACCTCAATCCAATAGGTAAAAAAAGGGCTTTGAAAGTAGGAGACTTCCTACCCTCAACAAGGCAGGTTTGGGATGTCCAAGGACCACCCAAGCCAAGACCAAATCCAGGTGCCACCCATCAGACAGCCCCCATGGCAGTCCTGAGGTGCACAGCTCATGGCAGATGTCTTCTCCAGAGGGATCCCGAGGTGGGTGAGCTCTCCTTTCCGGGGGGATTGGTGCGGAGCCGCCCGGCGCACACCCGGCACAGATGGCGGCTCTAAAATAGCCTGGGGAATGTTTATCTCGTGGACAAGTTTAGGTTTCTAGAGCAGGGAAAAACAGATGCTTTCGGGGAGTGTTTTTGAAGCTAGCTTATCAGGAAGGGTTTGAATCACAGAGGAACGTGCTGTATGGAACTAGGGAATCCGTGTCCCCGGTCCCTCCATCCCTCCAGGCGCTAAAATCAGTGCTTTTTGGATCTAGAAAGGGAATTTAAAAAAAAAAAGTTGGCTGAATTTCACTGTAAGGCAATGAGGAAAGTGCCTTTGAGGTCGTGGCATCCTACAGACGTTGACATCAAGCACTCCAGACTCCTGACTCAAACCCCATTCCTTCCCCCAAATTGCCAGGTTTCCCAAGAAAAACAACACTGGCTTGCTTTCATGTGGATTTCTGCAACTTTCTGATTCTTATTTCTCTGTCCCAAAGGACAAAAAAAGCCCCAACTTCAGCAGACACAGCAAGAAAAGTGCTTACAGCTCCACGAGGCTCCGCAAACCCCTCCTTAAGGAAAGACCAGATGTCACACGACCACAGCAAGGCTGCAAGAGGTGCCACCGCCGGGTCACGTCTCTAAAGAAAGCACTGGAGAAAGCAGCTCCTCTCTCCAGGAGTGCACCCTGCTCTCTGCAGGTCCTAATTAGACCCAAAACAGCCCAGAAAAGCTGATCGGATCAACTGCTTCAGCATCTCCATCCTCTCGAGTGGAAGCAATGCAAGGAAAGGGGTGGCATGTCGTTCTTTTGGTGCAGGGCTGAGGGGGTTTGACCAAACCCAGCTGTGGTGATCTGTGACTCACCGGAGGAGCAGAGAGGTCCCTCTTCCCCCGGGGCACCCGCAGCTCCCGGGGCAGCACCGTCTCGTACCTCTCGACGTGGGGCAGCTGCTCCTCCAGCCCGGCGCTGGAGCCTGCGGAAATCCCAAGCGCTTTGAGACAGACGCCCGGGATCTACAGAATATCCCGAGCTGGAAAGGTCGCACAGGGATCACTGCACGGACACCCCAACAATCCCACGCTGAGCATCGCTGGCAGCGCTGCCCAAGCATCCCGGAGCTCTGGCAGCCTCGGGGCTGTGCCCATTCCCTGGGGAGCCTGGGCAGTGC
>VRYO01001366.1:22169347-22199726 GCA_009812075.1 Sialia sialis
CCTTCCCGAGGTGTCCGCACGGCCCAGCGGGGCCAGGAGGCACCGGGAGCATCCCCGTGGGAGCCAGCCTGGCCCCGGGCGCCCCTTCTCCATCACCCTCCCCCTCGGGTGGCGAGAGCAGAGGCGCACCCCAGGACTTCCCCGGAGAGCCGCGGGGAAAAGCATCCCCATCCCGCGGTGCCTCCATCCCTGCCGGGGTCCTGCCCCCAAACTCCCCGCCCGCCCCGTCCCGCGGCTGCCGCCCTCCCCCGGGACCCCACGCTCACCTCGGGCCGGCAGCAGCAGCAGCAGCAGCGGCAGCGGCAGCAGGAGCGGCGGGGCCATGGCTCGGAGGTCCCGCCGTGCCCCCCGCTCGCCGCGCCGCCCGCAGCCCCCGCCCGCCGTGAGTCACCCACAGGCACGGACGGGACGGGGCGGGGCGCGGCGGGACGGGCCGCCCACGGCGGGGGCTGCGGGGACACGGGCAAGCGGGGCGGGCTCTGGGGCACGGGGACTGCCCGCTGGGAATGGGCTGGGGGCTCCGCGGTACTGCGGAATGGCCTGGGGACATCGCTGCCCCCGGGGAACATCGAGGAGGATCCGTCGCCACCGGGGGTGTCCGCGGGGAAATGGGTGGTGCGGGGAATCACGGGGCTCTGCGAGGCTTTGGGGCACTGGGGACTGTCCCCGGGCAATCACGGGGGTCCGCGGGGAATTGAGAAGGGTACACGGGGCCACCTGGAGGGTTCGTGGGACATTAGAGAGGGGACATTGTAGAGCTGTCCACGGACCATTTGAGGAGGGGTGGGGCTGCCAGGGGCACCTGGAGGGTCCGGGGGTCATTGGGCAGGGGTCACGTGAGGGGAGGGATGGTCCCTGGGGCACTGGGGAGGATACCCAAGGGCATCAGAGAAGGTTCTCAAAACACTGGTGGATGTCTGTGGGACACTGGGGACCATCCATAGGCATCTGGGAATGGTCTGTGGGGTATTGTGGTGGTCTGTGGGGCTTTGGGGAGGGTCCATGGGGCATGGGGCGACTGGGTCAGTGCGGTACCGGAGGCTGCCCACAGGACACTGGCATGGGGGAACAGTCCAAGTGGCACTGGGGACTGTGTGTGTGGCCTTGTGGGGATTCCAGGATTCCAAGGGGCACAAAGGTGGGTCCCTGGCCTGGTGGGACATGTCCTGTGGCTCTGCAGGGGAATCAGAGCACTGGGGTGGCTGGAGCTGGGATATCAGGGCAGATAAGGCAGATAAGCACGTTTGTATTTCTGGGTGTTTCAGGCCAGGGCCAAGCAGGAAATGGAAATGGGCACGGACACGTGGGTGTGAATGGGATTTGGGATTAGTCATCGACGGGTGCTTAGAAGTTTGCTGTTGATTTAAAAAATGAACTCTCCATGACTTCTAGCGGAACTCAACACTTGCTGGTGGTCCCCACCCTCTCCCGCGGTCTCTCTCCCCCTGCCAAGCTGGAGGACCAGCTGGAGCACACAGAACCCGGCTCGTCCCTCCAGCCAGCTCCAGGAGGTCTCTGCAAGGAGGAGTGAGGGAGAGGAAGGCCAGGAGCACTCAGTCCTGTGCCCACAGCCCTCACACGTGTCCCCAGGTCCCTATTCCTCCCTGGCATTTCCTTGGTTGCCCCTTGTTCCTGGGAGACATTTCTCTTCCTCCCTCTACGCACCTGCTCTCAAAGTGCCTCAGGCAATGTTTAGATTCCCTGAACTCCTCTGCTGCAGGCTTGGGGTTGCAAAGGAATTTAAAGATCACTCCGTTCCAACCCCCTGCCACGGGCAAGGACACCTTCCACTATCCCAGGCTGCTCCAAGCCCTGTCCAGCCTGACCTTGGACACTTCCAGGGATGGAGCACCCACAATATTGGCACCCTGAGTTCTGTTAACAGACAAAACAACCCTGATTTTTTTTTTCTTCTTGTTGTTGTTACTTAATTTATTTTACAACTCACAAACACATCATTGCACAACATAGTAAAAAAAAAACAAACCAAAACGCCAACAAAACGCGGAAACATCACAAACCCCTCAGGAGAGCAAACATTCCCTCGTGTCTCTGGCTTTGTCTGCAGGTTGTGGGTGGCTATGGAGCTGCCCTGGATGGGGTGAGGTCACTGGGCAGGCACAGCCAGGCGGGGCAGCAGCGGTGGAGCCTTCTGGCTGCGCTCAGCCGACATGTGCTCCAGGCGCTCCGTGTAGAACCCGTTGAAGTCCAACCTGAGGGACAAAACACACCCAAAGAGGGGCAGGTGTGAGAAGAACCTCCCCCAGGACACCCACATGGGACGTGTGTGCTGTGCCACGGGGAGTGGTGACGCCTTTTCCGTGCCTTTGACAGGGAAATGTATCAGGAATGTGTCCCGAATACATTGGGAAGGACCAAATGCTCACAGCTCTTCTCCAGAACACACAGAGGTGTCCTGTGTGGACAAGGGTTCCTCAGGGTCTGCACCTTCTCAGCCACTCCCCAGCACTGAACTCTGGCACTAAAACTCCCACTGGAAATCCACACAGCACCATGAAATGCTGAGGTTTCCATCCCCACCATCTCCTGGCTAACACCAGGATGCTTCCCACGGATCCACAATTCACCAGCGCGAGCAACCGGTCAGAAGATGCTTGGCCACAGCCACAAGTGACACTTGGAAAAGCCTCTCCAAAGCACTCGATACCACAATCCCACCTCTCTGATAACCCAGAGTGATGCCACCCAGCCCCAAGCCTGCTGCCACCTTCCCATGGCAGATCCCAGAGCACCCACAGCCTGTGCAGCTCGTGCACTCGTGTGCCCTGAATCACTGAGCAGTCAGTGCAAGCCCGTGAATCACACAAAAGTTACTCTCTCCCTTTCTCAAATTAGGCTGCTCCAGTACCAACTGAATGGGCACAATATTTGAGTTTCATGTTGCTTAACAACCTCACACAAATGGCAACAAATTGTTCCTTGACATTTTTTGGTGCCTGCAGAAAACAGAGCCTCGACAGATGGAATTTATCTGTTGCTCTCTCCTGGTTGAAAAGCTTTACATTGCTTTTGTCCTCGAGGAGTGGTACCAGGGAAACCTGACACTGAGGTGAGAGTACTGACCAAGTTTTGATTCAAACACGAGGCCAGGACTCGTTGCTTTGAGGACCTGTTCCATTTCTAAAGCTGCTTCGTTCCCAGCTCAGTGACTCGCAGATTTTGCTTGGCTTCCCTTTAGTCTGTTTTTAGTTTTACGTGATCTGTGGTAACTACTTCTTCAGAATTTCTGTGGTGCTTCCTCAGTATGTGCTTATGTGGCAGTTTCTTGCTTTGTGGCTGGATTCAGTGGGGTTTGCACCACTTCAAGTCCTGGTGACCTACTTTGAGCTCAGTTTCCTCCAAACTGGTAAAGGAAGGATGTCAGATAACCACACTGATGTACCAGATTTCTAAGAATGTGGGCTTAAGCAATCCGGTTGAGAAAGCCCTCTCCACTGTAGTTCTCCTTTTCACTCCTGGGATGTGCTGGAGTGATTGAAGAGTTCCTGCAGCTGCCAGCCCTCTGCCAGCACTCCCAAGGAAATGGCTGCAGCTGTCAGGAGAGGTTTAGGCTGGAGATCAGAGAAAGGTTCTTCCCCCAGAGGGTGCTGGGCACTGCACAGAGAATGGGCACAGCCCCGAGGCTGCCAGAGCTCCAGGAGAGTTTGGACAATGCTCCCAGGGATGCACAGACTGGGATTGTTGGGGTGTCTGTGCAGGGATTGGATGATCCTTGTGGGTCCCTTCCATCTCAGGATATTTTCTATTCTACTCTATGACACACCTGAGCAGGACTTGGGCACACCAAAGATCTGCCACCTGTGAACTCTGAAGGAAACCCCTTGCATCTCCAACTCCTATTGTTCAAATGCCACAAATAAAACACCTCAGTTATTCAGTACTACAAAATGTGTTAACAAAAAGCGTTAACTAGGATCAAATAAATGATGAGCAAGTACCAGAACTGTGAATTTTTGTTATTTATCTGACATGTTGATGATCCCTGTTGGAAAGCAGTCCCATAAAAAGGTTATAAATTAGAAAAAAAGAGTGGTATGTCTTACAAATTCTTCCTTATAAACTCTCAAGTCAAGTATGTTATTTCAGATGGCAACTGTCTCCACTCTGCTTCTTGAGTTTCTGTTGCCATAGAGCCCAGGCCTCGAGCCAACAATCCCTCCAACCTGAATGGGAGCTAAATGTCACCTCTGGGCATTCATTGTGGCATTTCCATCCTTTAAACCACCCCTGAGGAGCCCATGGGATTGGAAAGGCAGGTCCCATGGGCTTTTAACATTCAGTATTTCTGCTAAGGAAACGGAGACATCTGGCTTGACAGGAAAGGTCCAGCAGGTCCAATGCCTTGGTGAAGACTCAAGTGGCTCCAGGGAGTCCAGACTAAGGAGGGAACTTGACAATGATGACAGTCCTGGTGGCATAAGGACTGGGGCATGGAAATAAAGGGAGGGCAAAGCCTCCAGGCCCTCCTTTGAGCCTCTGTGTGCAGCTGAGGCCACTGTCCATAGCACAGGACAGAAGCACTTTATCATCTGCATCATCACACTTCTCCTTTCCCTTGAAGCAGGATGTTTGGTTTACTGGTTGCAAAACCCAACCTCTCTGTGTTTGGAAGAACCAGCTGCAGAGGTTTCACAGCTCAGGAGTCACCTGCTGGCCCAGCTGACCCCCCAGTGTGGGCTGTGACACTGATGGAGCAGCTCCTGGCTGTGGCAGCCTGGGCAGGACGCACAGCCAGGCTGTGGGGTGCAGCACCAGCCAGTGCCACTGTCCTGCCAGGTGTGTTACTGCCACACCATGACAAGAGCAGGTCATCTGGTCTTCAACACAGTGCTGGCCATGTCCCCTATGCTCTGGGATCATGGGGTGAGCAGCCATCAAGATCATCAAGGAGCATCATGAACAAGCCCCTCTGTTAGAACTTGCACAGGAGATGGCAAAAATGTTAAAAAAAAGATAAAGGAGGAAGCAGAGCTGGAGCACTGAGGAGCAGTAAATGCTCCTGCCTGGGTGACTCAACTGCTTGTGCTCCTGAATCTAACTCGGGCCTGGATGCTCCTGTGACACGCAGGAGTGATGGCAGCCAGGGAAGAGGGACAGCTTAAACCTGCCAGCCTTTTCCTACATATGAACCCTGCCTGTAAACTACAACAGCCTGATGGCGATGAACTGGGACGTCCTGGCACATGAAGGGTGACATAAAATGTTAAGAAGCCACATCAGCTTTTCCCAAAATGTCCTGCAGAGACTTGGCTGTCCTAGTTAGTCCCGAAAGGAACAGCAACCAATTGCACAGCTGGGGCCTGCACTCACAGTCACAGAGAGTTTTTTTGGAGAAATTCCAAAATGAGGAGAAGACCTCTGACTATGGTCACTTCAGAGCTCAGCACACCCAGCAGCCCTGGGGCACTGCTAGGGGCTGTGTAAACCTGTGGCAGCTGCTGGACAAGAAATTCCCAGAAGAAAAGGACAACTGGAAGCACAGCTTCCTGTGGGAATACTTCACCAAGAAGTGTTTGTGAAGTGCCAGGAATCCTGACAGCCCTGTCAGATGCTGTCAGATACAGCACCAGGAGGGGACAACAATCTCCTTAAAAAATTAGTGGAACATTTCCTCTCTCTCTGCTTTGAGGTGTAGCACATCTCAAAAAAGGCGTGAGGGTTTCAGCCAGCCCTAAAAGATATCCAGTACAGATGGGAACAGAACCTCCAGGGATTTTTTTATTGAAAAAGCAACACAGTGGTTACAAATCTGGCAGCAAAACTTTAATCTGCTCTCTCTCTCCCCCCTATCCTGTGTATCTGACTTTTATGTATTTCTGAAGGAATTTTGATTTCCAAGAAGCTGCTTATTTAAAGAAATTCAATATGGGAACTTAAAATAGACAATTTATGATCAAACCTTCGTGAGATCTTCTCATCTTGCAATGCTTAGGCTGTATTTGGAAATTGGTTTATTCACTGTCTCCACACCCCAGGAAAACTAACACTACATTTACAACATTAATGGACATATTTCCCATAATTCAAAGGAATGTGTTTTGGGATTTTTCTAAAGCCTTTGGCTGAAATGCAAAGCAGAACAGCCTGTGTTGGAAGGAACCTCAAAGACCATTTCCTATCAATCCCCTGCCATAGGCAGGGACACCTTCCTGCAGCCCAGGTTGCTCAGAACTCCAAAATATACACATTTCTCAGTGATAATGAGCATCTCCTGAACTGAATGTGGTACCCATGGGAGGGGAAGTCACAGACAGAAAAGGTCTGGCTCACCTGTAGATGATGTTGAGCATGCTGTGCTCGCAGTCATTGGTGCTGTACACGCTCAGTTTGTCCAGCAGGTCCAGTAGATGTGTGGAGAAATTGCTGTCAAACTTGTTGATGGTGGCTTCAAAGCCAGATGTGAGGTGCAGGTTGTCAGCATGCTCTGCTAAAAGCTGCCAAGACAAAGGCAGAATGGCCCCATGTATTGCTGATCTGCACTTGCCAAGGGGCTGCAATTATCCCTCCATTCCCTAACCTGCTCAAAGATACTGCCATCAAACTTCAGTTGTTCAGCCTCTGAAATCAACCTTTTAAAGTCCTTGGTAGTTAAAAGCCCAGCCTGGGAGAAGCCCAGAGCAGATCCCAGCTGAGTTATCCACAAATAGAATGCTGCCATTGCTCATTTTCAAGCAGCAGGAAAAGTCAGTAGGCAGAAAATGTGTGTTGCCCAAGACAGGCTGTGACCTCTGGAGCTCTGTGACTGCACTGGTGATGCAGATGCCAGAGGAGCTTCCAAGGGGACAGGAGGATCTGCTAACCACAGAACAAATTCCCCTGTGCATCTAGACAGAGAAATATGGCCAGCACAGATACCCCATATATGAAAGCCAAGGGCTGCAAAGAGCCCCGTTCACACTCTGGGAATGGGAAAGTGGTGGCATTTCAGAAAGTCTGCATGTGGTTTTGCACAGCTGAGAACACAAGTAAAATCTCAAAAACCAGTGCAGGGTCTTCAAAGTAGACTTTGAGAACCCCAGCAGCGCTCCACACTGCCCACAATCCCACAAAGATTGTGCTTTTGGGGCCAGAGGTGGTCTAGAAACCAGGAAGGGCTATCTGCAAGCGGCCACCCAGAGTGCCAGCCAGGCCCTGCTGTCCCCCTGTGTCCCACCTTGTTGGTCAGCTTCTTCTTGGCAGCCTCCTCAGCTCGCTCCTCCTCTGTGGGCGGGCCCAGCATGGTGCCGTGCTCCAGGGTGAGCCTCTCCATCTCACTGTCCAGCTTCATGCTCTGGGTGAACCTCTGGCAAGGGCACAGCGTGGGGACATGGTGACAGCCCGCTTCTTCCATTGTGGCAAAGCACAAGGCTCAGTTCTGCCCACCCTGCCTCCCAGGAAGGCTAACTCAGACTGAATTGTGCACGCTGATACACACATCTCCCTAAACACACTGGAAAATGGGTTTTAGAAAAGCTGTGGGCTCCCTGATGCTGGCTGGGAGGGTCTCTACAGAGCCTCACAAAAGAGGGAATTTGGTCCATATGAACCTGATCTCCACATGGAAAAAGGAGGATTTTTGTGGAGTGAGAAGCCACAGAAACCCCTTGGGAGGGGGTGTGAGCTGCCAAGCTCTAAAGCTCCTGACAGAGGGAACAGAGGCAAGTCCACATGGGGCTGTCAAAGGGATGTCAGGGCTGGCACAGGGAGGCTGTACACACCTGCATGCAGTTGGTGAACATGACACACACAGACATCAGCTTGGAGAAGATCTTGAGCAGCTCTGGGTTGGTGAGCATGCAGTCCTTCAGGCAGTTGTCCAGGAAGCTGGTGTGGTGGCTCAGGACATCATCAATGTTGGATGCCTGTGACAGGACAGCCCAACAATGACAAACCAAACCAGGGCTGCCATGCTGCTCTGCTCAAAAGCTCCATCCCAGCCCCAAAGCTCCATCCCAGCACCCTGCCTCTGACAGGGACCTCTCAGAGTGAGAAACTCCTTGTGCATCTCCCAGAAACATCCCCAGTTGGAGACTGCATCTGCATTACTGCCTTCTGCAGCTTCTCACAAGCTTTAAACCTTTGATTTGTCACACCACCTCCCCACAAATCATGCTTGCTTTAATCACCCAAGCCTTCCCCTAAAAAGTATGGAGTTTTCTGCTTTATGAACTTGCATTTGCTTTGTTTTTAAATCTGCTTGTCATGGCCACTCCCACCTTCACAACCTCAGTAAAGTCAGCAAAAACAAGAGGAGATGAGAGAAACAAACCAAAGAATCTTAAATGTCAATAAACTTATCATTAAAACATACAGGCTACTCAGAAATATGTGTTAGGAACCAACAAGGAACTGGGACATGCAGTGTTGACAGGATTCTGTAAGATTTTTGTTCATCTTTGCTACTCCACCAGGCTGTTGTGGTCTTGAGTTTCAAATTACAAACTGAGTTTTAAATGATTAAACTCTCTCTCACTCTGCACAGTTATGGGACATGCTGAAGCTCAGACCACAAATCAAGCTTAGGAAAGAACCACAGGACTAAAATTGCCATGGTATCCACACTGCTCCAGCAGGACCAATGCAGGAAACCCCTCCCAGATCTCTTCAAGCTACTGCAGAAGAGGGATGAATTCAGTTTTCTAATGCAATGGAGATGATGATGAAGCTGCGTTGATAAAGACAATGATGTTGTGAGGATGAAGATTTTACAGAATTTTAGGAAGAGAACCTTATCTTCAAGTGAAAATGCACAAGAGAGAAGTGTGACAAATAAAATGCACCATAAGGCACTACGTGAGACCAGTGAGGATCATTCTTTTCCCCCTTAAAATACAAATGAAAGGAGAAAACAGGGGGAGGATAACTTCAACAAGGCCTCCATGCAAGTAAAGTAAACTGAGTGATACATTTTGCAAACCTAAACTTGCAACAAAATTAAGAAATAAGTACAATTCCCAGATTATCCAGGAGCTTGACATATGAACCCTTCTCATTCAGAAGTTCTTGCTAAGAACATGCAGAGACTCTCACAATCCCAGACCTGCTGCCTCCTGTGAATTCTCCAGAAAAAAAATATAACAGGGCATCAAAAAATGTTGGTTAGCTGGCCCCAACATAAATCCTCAAGGCACAGTAAGAACTAAGGCAGGATCAGTTATGCTGAAGATCCACAAGGGCCATCAGACAGCTGCCCAGAGAGCTGATGGCAGCGGTGTTGGGTTGTCTGGTACCTCAGATGAGTGTTTTTCAGGGTGTAAGAGGAAAAAGATGTGCAACCCAGAAGTGTCTGATCCCAGGGTGACTACCAGAGGGAATAATAATAATAATAATAATAATAATAATAATAATAATAATAATAATGGCCTTTTTTATACCAAACATTCCCAGCATGCCTGTCCTTGGTAGTTTCATGGAAGGGAAAGCACAGGTTCTACTTCTAAGAGGACTTTACCAAGGAATCAGCTGGAGATGCCAGTTTATGATCTCTGCACTCTGCATCCACCTTCCTTTTCCACAGCTCTCTTCTTCCTGTGTGTGGGAATGCTGAAGAAGAACCTCCCTTTGCATAACAGGGAGCAGAGTGTGAGCTGGGTAGAGACAGGGGGATGCAGCACAGGAAGGAGATGGATGACTAATCAAGCAGAAAGGTGGTGCAGAACAGCAGCCCTCTGCAGCTCTGCAGCGTGGCAGGAACAGCAGCTCACGGGTATTTAAATGCCTCCAACAAAATCAACAGGACACCTGCAGCCACTGGAATTAGGCATTACATTTGTTAAGACTTCCACTCCAGCTTCACTCACCAGCTTCAGGTTCTTCTCCAGAATGTGCCATGTTGGCTCCATCACTTCAAACATCATGTAATACTGGATATTCTGCACGAAATTCAGCATCCGCTGCCGCAGTGTGAAAGCACCAGCAAACCTAGGGGAGAAATCACACCCACACAGCTCAGAGCTAGCAAATGCCATGGAGAACTATCACCAGCCTTGCACAGCCAAGCAGAGCTAAATATTTCTGTCCTAGCAAATGCCTTGCTGCAGTGTGAGAGGGATTATAAAGTCACTGCAAACCATCTCTGATTATTTTCCATGGCTTTACCTCAATTAGTAGTCAGAGCTTTGAACCTGTCGGAGACTTCAAATATCTGCTTATATAAACCTAAAATTTTGATATTAAATTTAAAGCAACTTTACAAACACCTATTGAGTGAAACCTAAAATGCTAAAATTTGAAGTCTCTGAGCCTGTAAGACATTTGTAAGGATCTTTTTCACCTCATTATCGTCTGAGCTATTTCATGAAGTATCTAATTAGCAAGAAGGAGACCCAAAACTGAAAACAACAACAAAAAAACAGGCTGTACCACTTAGCTGAATGCAGGGAAAATTGTTTGGCTGTCTTGTTGCTGATCCAAACGTTGCACAGCTGCCTTTCCACGTGCTTGCAGTAGAACATGTGTCTGAAAAGCATCTGGTACCTTGTCAGTGCTTTCCTGGAAAGACAGGAGAAGCCCATGCAGCTGAAGGCCTGCTCTGATTGACAGACTAAGCTGTGAAGGCTGAAGCTGAGAGGTAAAGAGAATCTACACAATATGCTCCTCATGCCTGCTGATTTCTGCTGAACCAAAGCAGGAGAGTCACATTTACAAACATCCCAAATAATTCCTCTCCAAGGAGACCCTCCTCCATATTTCCTGCCAGCCTGCTTAATTCCCTCGAGCTCCATGCAGGGGTCACTCACACAGGAGATGGGAGGGAGGGTCCAGAGACTGTGCTCTTGTACCCACCATGCTAAGACTGTGATGGCCACCCAAGAATTCACCAGGATTTTAGAATTCACCCAAGAATTTAGCAAAGATTTTTCAAAAAAGGGGAAGCAAAGCTGTAACCAAGCTACAGGCAGCATTACCCCACCAGCAATGCACTGTCACAAGCAGATGGGGCTGCTTATTTATAGCTCCGGGACTGGATTCAGGTCTGTGCTCAGACACTTCAGCGTAGGTGTCTGCAGAGCTCCAGTCGATACAGTTCAGGAAACCTTACCAAATCCTATTTTCACTTCCATAGCTACCACCAGAGCTCACACACTCTGCTGGGAAGGAAGAGACAAAATTCCAAAAGCATCACGTCGTTAGCAAAGTCTCACCGATTCAATGGAATTTTTAGAGGGGAAATTAAGGGAGGAGCTAATTGCTGGCATCCAGCAATTTGAAATCTGTCACTCTCTTCATGCAATGCTGCTTGTCCCATTTGCTTTGTGGCTCACAGCAGTGTTTCTCCAGGGAAACAAGAGGCATATTCCTGCAGAAAAATGAACCATTCCATCCCTCACAACTCAGTTAAATGCAAAAAAGCCTGTTACGGTAGCAACAGCCTGTATCCTTTCAGTCTGCAACCAGGGATACCACAAGGTGCCTTTTTCCCCTGCTCTCCAGGTTTGAGGAATGTTTGATTTTGGCATGGAAAACCTCTTGTAAGAGCACATGCCTGTTTTTCTCACAGTGGATTGATGCCTAACCTGTTTATGATGAGGGACAGAGGCCACTTCACGATGTAGTCGAAGGAAAAAGCCTCCAGGCCACTGAGGGTGAGCTCTGTGGGCTCTGCACTGATGATGGCCTTCTCCTGCTTTGTTTCTATAGCCAACACCCTCAGGAGCTGAGTGATGAGGTCATGGGGCATCAAGTCGATCTGGAAGGGAAGAGCAGGGAAAAAATGAAGCCACAGGACAAACACAACTACTGTGGAACAACAGGCAAAGTACCCACGGTCAGAGTCACTCTGCAGCTGTCACACCAGCTTAAGAAGCAGCAGGTGCTCCCCAAACCATGGCAGGCCTTCTGCTCAAAGTCAGTTCTCTTCCACCCATTCTCACCTTTAAGTCATCCTTGAAAGGATCAGTGTTGGCTGTGCTCATTCTCAGGGCTAATTCCAGAAGAGCCTCCAGCCTTGTCGTTATGATGTCATCTACAGGCTTCTTGAGTTCCTCCTCCGTCAGATCCATGAAGTGAACAAAAAAGTCCCCTTGATCCATCAGGAAATAGTGTTTTATAGATCTGCCCAAGAAAACGAAGGAACAATTGATTACTTTTCTTAAAGCCCAGGTTAATCCATATCAAATGTAAAGGAACAAATGCAATTGATTCAACGAGCCTGCGGGGTTTGATCACAAAATGTTTCTCTTTCTGGAGAGCACACAGCCATAAATAACCAGTTTGGAGACTAGTCTTTTATGGATGTCTCCTCCTCCCTACCTCCTCAGTCAGGACACTTCTGTGCAGTCAGATCAGGGCTGCTGCTTTTCTTTTATTTTTTGGCCTGGAAAAATGCTAAAAAACCCCTAAGTGTTGGGGTGTGGGCTCCTACTGCTGTCCTGAACAACACCCAGATCTCCTCCAGCTGAGGGGCACTGCCAATTCTGAGCAGAATTCTGACCTCCTCTCAATGAACAAATACCTGTGCTAATTTTTTTTTAAATCCAGCAGACTTTTGCTGAAACAGGACACATAAATTTTGATTTTCACCTGGCATCAGGGAGTTACCTGCAGTGGGCATGGAGCTTGGAAGTAGCTCTGAGGTGAGCCTGAGGATTAACCAAGTGCCTGGCCAGAGATCACACATGATAACTGCAGGCTTTGGAGCAAAAATAGGAGCACAGCCATAACACACTGATTGGGCTAGACAAAGCCCTGACCTAGTTTTGGCAACAGTCATCCAAGGAATTCGAACCAGAGACCCCCAGACATCTTTCCCACTCAACATTTCTATCATTTTAGATTTTACATTTTTCCCTCTTCAGGGAAAAAAATCCAAATCTTGTTTTTTAGGTCAACCTTTCTAAATGGAAATAGAGAGAACACCTTGGTAATATCCCAAGAGAACAGAGCTAACTTCAAAAATTTATGTCGCTTAGCAGAACCAATCTATTTATCATGCATTTAGTAAAATAAATCCAACCTTAGGTGAGCCACCAGCTCTTTCTCCTCCATCAGAAAGTCCAGAAGAACTTTGCTGGCATAGTTATATGCTTTTTCTATTTGTTCCACATAGGCTCTCTCTTTTAAAGTGTAGATGACCTCTTTGGCCACAGGGCAGGTGACGTCTCTCCCACATTCCCGCACAACATTTAAATATTTCCCTGAAATTAAAAAGAAAGAATGTCCATACTCATACTTGCCGTATAGCCAACAGGGAAACTTCCACACCACTCCCTTAAGGAGGAACATATGCTGAGAAATGTTTACACTATATTGTGCTGAAAGAATTTAGGCACCTTTCAAAAGATGATACAGAATTTTGAAATAGGCACCTGACATCACATTTAAGGAGATTTAGAAATGGTTTTGTTTCCCAGTGGTGACAAAACATCTCTGCAGGTGGCCTGAGACCCTGCAGAGCTGTTGCTCTGCTTCACAGCTCACTTTTGGGAGGCCTTGTACAAGGACAAGAGGTTAAATTAGCACGCAGATAGTCAAACCTCAGCTGCCCAGCTCCATCCAGCTAGAAAACCTACCCACAAAACAGCAGTGAGACAGACAGCTCCCCTTGCTGCTGGGCTCCTGTGTTGTTTTATTTACAGGATTTGGGGTTCTTTCGAAATCTGACTCTTCCATTGCTCCCAATTCAGCTGGACAACCCCATGAAGAGGCAAGGCACAGTGACATTTCCTTTCTCTTTACCTGTGCTTAGGATCTTGTCAGCCATTTTCTGCAAGAAGGAGGGAATCTGTTGCTGAACAACAGTGTATCTCTGATCCCAGTACTTGTCATTATAATCCTCCTGAATCTTCTCCTTCTGCAGCTCATGCTCCTCCACCATGAACTCACTGGACAGTTAAAGCAGATGTTTAGGGGTAGGAAGTGGTACAATGAGTGGTACAAACTTTTGTAGACCTGCAAACTGGTAATGTGATCTATCAGAAATAAGGTCTCATGAGGACACATCCAATCAAAAACTGAAATTAGTCTGTGTGTGTAGCAACAGGAAAAGCATTATGCAGTGTCTCTGATCAACCCCAATGAGAAACAGAATTCTAGAGGGTTCATAAACCAAGACTAAATATTATCTGTTTGTCAGTGCAGGGGTGAGGAAACTGGCCTTTGTCCACCTTCTCACCAGCAGAAGACATTAACTTCATATATTTTATCTTCAGCTTTGTCCCCACCTTAGGATTCTGAAAATGTGGGAAACAGAAATGCTGTCTAAACTATCAAATACAGCAAAATGCTTCAAATCATTTTACAAAAGCAAAAAAAAACTTCCAAGAGGGTTGTTTTCCCGGGTGATGCAGACTTGACAAAGCATATCAGTATTTCTCAAGTTTTGCATTTCATTTTCGTTAATTAATTGTTCTTTACCTGTATGGATCATTAATGATGCCTCTATATATCCACTTTTCCAGGATTTCAAAGTAAGGCACGCTGGCTGCCTTGGTTAAATACAGGCACAGCTCCTGGGCCTGGCTGTCCCCTGTGTAATTGAAAGTCTTGTCATGGAGCAAGCTCAGGGTTGATCCTCCCATACACTCACCCTTATCCACAGAAGTAGCTGGAATTGAAAAGATACCAACATAAGACACTCACATCCTGAAAAGCCCTGAAACAAACCCCTAAATGGTCCCCACATTGGACATGGCCCCCTGAGCAGCTTGTGTAGCTGTAAGCAAGAGAATGGACTAAGAACTTTCAGGGATTCCTTCTGGTTATAGACCCACACGGAGCTGGAAAGGAATTTGGTGGATTCAGCTGATGGGAAGGGCAAGGGCTGTGAAGGCCAAAGGCACAGAGGAGCCTTCTGACAGCTCCAAAGGCCCATTCAGCCCTAGAACCTGAATGCTTTTCTCCAGAAGTGCAGTGCCCTCACAAGTACAATTCCCCCAGGCTTTCTTTAATAAAGCAGGAAATCAAAATTTCATGAGACGCGCCCTGCCTGTTTGGCTATCCTGCACAGTTCTCACAAGCTGGCAAAATGTAAGGGCTGTGTTTTGGATATTTACCCAGTGAAGCCAGAATCTCCAGGGTCCTCATTGTGGGCTGGATGTAAAACCACAGCTTCTGCAGTGACAGAAGGCCCTGTCTCTGAAGATGCTCCAGCTGAGTAATTAGTATCATGTATTCCTTGATTAGAGTCCGCATGGCCGCAGCCAGAGCATGATTCACCTGTCCATACTCAAAGGAAGACTTCTCCTCTATAAACCTGCAAAAAGCAAAATGAAACCTCTTTCAGGCAATGTAACTTGTGTCATTTTCATGAATTTCTGCCTCCATGACACTCTGCAGGCACACCAGTAGATCCTGTGCTGGAAAGCACACCAGCTCCTCTCCCTTATTTCCCATCCCAGAAGGGAAATAAGAAGGGAAAGCTGTGGGAAGATGTTTCCTCTCCAGCCACATGGGAACTAGAACCATTTGAAAAAGCACTGTGTAGAAAGTGAGAACCAGCACACAGAAGTTCTCTCAGTCCTGGATGCCCAGAGGAGAGCAAAAAGCAGGAAATGGAGAAAATCCATAGCGGAGTGGGAAGAGAAGACAAAACAGGCAGATATATCCTCCTATCTGAATTTTACCTGACGTTGTCAAGGGCAAGATTGAAAAGAACAAAGGTGTGTGAGTGAAAAAGTGAACTGACAGCACAGGGGAAAAAAGGGAAGGGAAGTTTCAGGGAAGTTCCAGGGAAGGGAAGGGAAGGGGAGCTAAAACTGACTTGAATAAATTGTCACTCATTTTATACCCCTGTAGTTTAAATTAAACATGGAAGTTAACAACTGCACAACGGCAGATTCTCTATTTTCACAGGAGAGCCTCCTCCCCTGACAAAAGCCAGCTCAGTACCTGGTGACAGCAGAGTAACTTGCTGCCACAGGAAGAATCCTGGTCACCAGCTCCTTGATGGACAGGTCCAGGTTTGGATCGAGGGAAAAGGCTCGGTTCTGCCTGCCCACCAGGGCCTGTGCTGTGATGTACCTTCCATCCACGCCAATCAGAACATAGAGCAAATCCTCCACAATCATGGATTCCTGTGAGGCTAATGGCAAAGAGCCTGTTTCCAAACAGGAGACAAAAAAAGGACACAATGTGCCATTATCCACCCGTTTCACTCTTGTACCTTGCTCTCCTGGAGAACAGAATCCTTTGCTCATTTTTACCAAAATCCAGTAAATAGGATCAGGCATCCAGTGCCATCAGAACACCAGCCACAGCTCCTGATGCTGATCCTTCCACCCAAAAGGGCCCAGTTACTTCCACCACCACCAACTTCCCCAATCTCCTTACTGCCAAAATATTCAAAACACCCAGAAAACAGCTCAAATACATTCACAAAGAACAAAAGTGCCAAGTTTTGCTGAGTGTGAATATCTGAACAGCATTTCTGAATGAGAACAAAACACTACAAATTAATGCAATTTTCCCTGTGTTTCTCATACCTATTGGTACTGTTGTGTCAGTGCTTAGACTGGTGCCAATTAAGAAATCCCCAATAAGTGCAGGTCTCTCATACACCCAGGATGGAAATACTGGAATGGGCTGACCAGAATTCTTCTTGTTCTGCTTATCCCGGAGGATTTTGCGTGTAAGTTCAAGAGGCTGTTGGAAAAAGAAAGAGAGTGAAAGAAAGGAAAAAAACAGACTTCCAGAAGTCCAAGAAATGTTTAATTTCAAGTAGAAATTGACTGCAAACTGATTGAAGGACTTGAGAACAGAAAGCAGAACAGCTGGTATTTCAGTAGCATGGTGTAGGGTTTAATTTCCCAGTACCACCTAGTCCATTTGCCTCACTGCTGCAAAAAATGCACATTTTTTTACCCATTTGACCTTTTTATGTGGGGGTACGTCAAATAATGCCTTTCTGCATCTGTCCACACTGGTCTGGGTGCTGGGGCACACCCAGGGAAGCAGAATGGGGACATGCACAGCAACCAGGCAGTCGTTGCTGGTTTGGAGAGAGCACCACATGAAAGCAGCAGATTCCTTCCAGAAGCATCAACATCCTATTCCAGGGGCGCCGAACACCTCTGAACTCAATGCCAAATGCAATCCAGACAAATCCACCCACAGAGAGCTGGAAAATGATGGAGTTTTTTTGCTCTGAGTGGGAGTTGGTGAAGGAAGTGAGCTCTTGAAGACTGAAAGACTTTCCACCCCCAGCTCTGACATTAAAATAAATGGAGTGCAAGATCAATCATCAGCTGGGGAAGCTTGTGAGATGCACAACCTACATGAACATTTGGAGCCCCAAGTGCACAAACACAGGGCTGATGAAGGCCATTTCTGAAACTCCACAGATGTGTGTGTGTGTGTGAAAAGGGATATGCACAGGCTCATTTCACTTTCTTATTTAATCATGTGTGGGTGGTCTGCTAAAAGGACCTCGATTTCCTCTGCTCCCCTAACAGAGCTGGCACTTTCATATGGAGAAATAGGAAGCACCAAGCAAGCTGCCAGCAACTCAAAGGATGGCTAAACCCCATATGAAACTGCAAACCTCAGTTGGCTGTATGAATATGTTCTGCCTGGGAGAAGGGCAGCCACCAGTAGGTCTTCCCAAATGGCAGGCAGGAAAAACTTACTTCACTGAGAGAGTGGTAATCATTGGAACAAGCTCCCCAGTGAATGGTGGTGTCACCACCTCTGGAAGTGTTCAAAACACAAGCAGAAATGGCAGCTGGGGACATGGTTTAGTGGGCATGGGGATATTCAGTCCAGGGTTGGACTTGATGAATCTCTGATTTTATTCTATAACAAGAGGCAGGGCACTTCTGTTGCAGTTCAACCAGCTCTAGTGTGACTTTGTTAACTGGCAAAGGTCAAAAAAGTCAATATTTTGGCTACAAAGGACACATCCACCTGAAAGGGAACACTTAACTTTCTCCACCTCAAAGAATCCAAGACCAAAACTGGTCCAAGCAGTAACTCCAGTCACTGCATGATCTCTCTGACAGTGCCAAGCAATCCCAGGGCAGGTGGCACAGCGCTTGTGGCACTGGTGACAAAGCACATGTCCCAGAGGCATGAATCACCTTCTCTCTTCAACCAGAAATTCAGGTCACTGTCACTACAGGCTTCAACAACAGCCTGGAGAAGAACTCCCAGCGCCAAAAAATGGCCCTCAGGTGGCACCTCAACCCCCGTGGCACAGGGGGGCAGTTTGCCACTGTCATGCTTAGGAACCTGCACCTGACATGGTGAGCAATGGCAGTGCCAATACCCCTGGAGGGAGAGGAAGGGGTCATCTATGAGGCCCATGAACGCCTCCAACTCCATTTGTGACCCTCACAGACAACAGATCTGTGTCAGAGGCTGAGCAGATCTAACACTTGCAAGGAATGTCCTCCTGTCCCAGTCCTTATTGACTCAATAGGCCCAGGCACCAGCCCATCAGGGCCTTTTAACACAGTTCCAGCTCTTTAGGTTGAAGAGACTACAAATGGAGCAGCAGGGAAGCACAAATCTTGGCTTGTGATGGCATTTCAATCCTTCTGCCTGTGAACTGCACATCCCAGAGAATGGCACTTCCAGGTCTTTCCTCTTTTAGCAAGTTCACACATAAATCCTGGTAAGAAGATCAGTTATCTCACTGGAAATTCATCTTCCCCTCATGATCTAAATCACCCACTTGACTCAGATTGTCTGTGAAGGATCTGGATGAGTCAGGCCCAATGCCTTGCAGTATTCCAGTGTATGTGGGACAAGGCTGGTCTCACCATTGCTGACAGGGTGAGGGGTTGGATCCTTTGTTTAGGATTTGAGTTCTCCACCACCACATTGACATAGGGCCATTCAAACCCACAGGCCCAAAGCATGGCACATTGAAGGTCCATCCCTCTTGCCATCGAGGGCCTGAAAGTGATCTGAGGCTTGTCCCATGCTAGATTTTGCTGACCAGACATGAGAATGCACTATGGACCTCTGAGCATCTTTTCCTCTTTCTCCTCTGAACACAGAACTCTCCATACACTTTGCCCCTCTGCCTTTGCAGCCAAAATATCCTTATCTTGACCCATGAGTTTTTCATCATATTTTTCCCCCCTCCCTGCCCTGTTTGTCAGGTCAAGCCACCACAGTTCAGTTTTTCACACGAACAGCGACAGGAAACAGAATTTGGGATTTAAGTAACAAATTGTTCTTTTGCACTCTGACCTCACAACCTACAGCTGCTAATGAAATGTTTAACTGTTTGCCAAGACTGTGTCTCCAGCTGGTTTTTCTCTTGCATTCTGTCTTTTCCATGGTGCCAGGTTGCTCCAAGCCCTGTCCAACGTGGCCTTGGACACTTCCAGGGATGGAGCAGCCATAGCTGCTCTGGGCAGCCTGTGCCAGGATCCTCACAAGGAAGAATTTAACAGTGAATTTGATTTTAGAACAACCTTAAAGAATTTAACCTTAACTGACTGAAACAGAAAAAGGCCACTCTTAATAAGAACAGCACCAAGATTTAATATGATCTGACTAAGGAAAGGGAAGATTTTGTGCCCAGAGCTTGGGAAGGGCTTTGTACCTGCTGTGCACTGGAGTTGGCTGTGACACTGCCCAGCTGCTTGCGCAGCTCCTCCAGCTCCTGCAGAGACATCTTGGAAGTGGATGAGGGGATGGAAAAATTCGTGCTGCTGCTGGCGGCTGCGTTTGCTGCGAGCTCTGCCCTTTCTTTAGCATTTTGTTGCAGGTAAAGAAGTGTCTGTACACAGGCAAACAAAAAAAAAGATTTTGTGAATGCTGGGCAGCACAATCTAAAGCAAGAAACACATGACCATACCCTGGCTGTACTGAATCTAACCACAGATCTCTTTGTCCCAGTTTGCCACGTCTTAGTGAATTATATCAAGAGAAGCAGAACTCTCAGTAGGGCTTTAATAACACAGTAAAAGCTAGAACTGGTTATTACTTGATTTCTACAGATTTCACTGAAGTTTACCATCAGTTGTGCTTGAACTCACTGAATAGTTGCTACTCTTCAAAATCCAGTTCTAAATGAGGAACCAACCTCTTTGTCTTCAGTGAGTTTGGACAGCAGATAAACTAAAGAATCCAGATGTCTTGTGTTTTTAGACTTCAGCTCATCGTACTTCTTTAAAAAATCTTCAGGAGTTCGAGAAAACTCTGCTATTTTCACCTGTAAAACACCACATTCATATTAAATGGAGTTATAATTAAAACTAAACGGAGTCAGAGCACACAGGCAGCTCAGGCTGCAAAGATGCAAAGTTTCAGACAGAGTCAGAGACTTCCTGGTGCTTAGAGCTTGACTGGTGGATTGCTTTTAAAAATAAAAACAAAAAGCAGCCTTATAGCCATAAAAGTATGTCTGGTCACAAGTGTCAGGTTTTAATCTCTAAAAATTTGGGTGATATTCAAAAGAAAAAGGTCAGGTGCTAATGATATAATTGCACTTTATATAATTTTGATTTCATCTTGGAATCATAGAAGTGATCTTGTTCCACTCCCTGCCACGAGCAGGAACACCTTCCACTATCCCAGGCTGCTCCAAGCCCTGTCCAGCCTGGCCTTGGACACTTTCAGGGATCCAGGGGCAGCCACAGCTTCCCTGGGCACTCTGTGCTAGGTTGCCACCTTCGCAGGGAACAATTTCTTCCCAATATCCTACAAAACAACCTCCTTCTTTGAACTTGCCCCCACCCCACTGCCAGTCTTCTCACACTCCAGGATTCCACCTTTCCCTGCCACACCTCCCACTTCACACCCAGAACAGCGACCTCAGATCTGACCACCCCCTCTTTTTCCCTTTCCTCTTTGCCCAAGAGAGCAGGAGAAGGCGGGGAGGACCTTGGCACTGTGTGCAGAGACGTTGGTGGTGACGTAGGGCGTGCGGTTCTTCTGCAGCAGCTCGATGTAGACCTCGGCGCCCTCGCCGCCGTGCACCCGCAGCAGGCTCAGCAGCTCGTTCACGTCGTGGTGGATGCGGAACTCGCTCATGCTCCCGGCTTGGGCCACCAGCCCTGGGGACACGGCAACCAGGGGTCACCACACTGCTCCCAGGGGAAACATCCCCGCCAGAAGGTAACGGTGGGCTGGGACAAAGGAGGAGGAAACAAACAAAACAGGGACACTCCTCGTATGGTTTGGAGCTCAAAGCCCATCTCATTCCACCCCCCGCCATGGGCAGGGACACCTTCCACTATCCCAGGCTGCTCCAAGCCCCAGTGCCCAGCCTGGCCTTGGACACTGCCAGGGATCCAGGGGCAGCCACAGCAGCTCTGGACTGCTGCAGCTGAGACAGCTCCAACCAGGAAGACTAAGCCTGCGGGAGAATCTTAAGTCAGGGTTGGCCAACTTAAAATCCCAGCAGAGGACTTTTTCATCTCAGAAAGAACTCTGGTTGCTGTCCTGACAGGCTGACCCTGCTGCTGCTTCTGAAATCACTCCAAAGCAGTTTTTCCCCAAGCTTAGGGGTCTTCCTATTCCACTGACCACTTTACTAACTTCACTCTAACCCTGCAGATTATTTAAATAATACGGACACAGAACCCTGAGATGAGCTCAGCAGGTCAGAGCCTGGTGCTAAAACACCCAGGTTGTGGGGTCAATCCTTCACTTAGGAGCTGGAATCCTTGTTGGGTCCCATACAACTTAAAATATCCTGTGATTCTGTAAATCAGAAGTAAGACCCTGAGTCAGGATTCATGGAAATAAATAAGGAGTTTCACGTGACACCCTGCACAGACCGTGGCAAGCAGATGCAATCCAGATCCATGTATCAAGCACAAGGACACGCTTTTGCTTTGCCAAGATCATGGAATCACTTAGGCTGGAAGGGATCCCTTGGTCTACATCTCCAGTCAAAACTGACACAAATTAGAACAGGTTGTGTAGGACCTGGTCCAGCCCTACAATCTCTTTAACGGCCCAGGTTCCCCAGCGCTTCGGGCCCTGATCCTACTGAGATTTCCTGCGGGCTGAAGTGCCTCAGGGTCTGGGGTGTATGGAATGAAGAGAAGGTGCGGGAACTGGGCTGGACACAAGGAGGTGCCTGCTGGGGGCACCGGCACAGCCGCAACCCGGCAAACCTCGGGCAAACAGAGGTAGGATCCCTATCCCGGGATGACCCGATGGGCCCGGGCGCGGTCCCCAGGCACCGTCTTCGGGTCCCACTGCGTCTTCTGCGGCTCACCTGGAGCGACCCGCGGGGCCAGGCAGCACTCAACCGCGTCCTACTCCATCCCATGTCATCCTCCATAGCCCACCCTATCCTACTCTATGTATCCACCCCAATCCATCCCATCCCTACCTGCCCGCCCGGAAGTGCCGCCGCTGGCGCCGGGAAAGCGCGCCCCGCGCATGCGCAGAGCGGCAAGCGGAGACCGGCAACGCGTGTCGCGCATGCGCAGAGCGTCAAGCGGAGACCGGCAACGCGTGTCGCGCATGCGCAGAGCGTCAGGCGGAGACCGGCAACGCGTGTCGCGCATGCGCAGAGCGGCAAGCGGAGACCGGCAACGCGTGTCGCGCATGCGCAGAGCGGCAAGGGGCGGCGCGCAGAGCGGCAAGGGGCGGCGCGCAGAGCGTCCTGCGCATGCGCAGAGCCCGCACGATGCTGCCGCTGCCGCCGCGCCTTCCCTTCCTCCTCCGTGAGGGGCTCCCCCCGCTCCCTCAGGATCCCCCATCCCCGCGTCCCCCTGGGCCCACGCCGCCCTTCACCTTCGTCCCCCGACGCCTCCGCCTCGGCCCCCAACACCCGCTGTTCGAGGTGAGGCGGCCCCGCGCCCGGGGCTGTGTTGGGGCCGCTCCCAGCGCGGCTTCCCCCGGAGCAGAAGGGTTTGCGGTGTGCAGCCCTGCCCGCCCGCCCACAGCCGCTCTCTGCTCCTTTCTAGGATGGGGATGTGCACAGGCACCTCTACCTGCAGGGCGTCCTCACCAGCCTGGAGGAGGTGGCCGAGGGACCCAAGTAAGTGAGGCGGTCTCGTCGCCACAGCTGCGGGCGAGCTCCGAGTGCGTCTGTCATGGAATCATGGCTTGGGTTGGAAGAGTCCTTAAAGCCCATCTCATTCTTCCCCCCTGCCATGGGCAGGGACACCTTCTGCTAGGCCAGGTTACTCCAAGCCCCATCCAGCCTGGCCTTGGACACTTCCAGGCATCCAGGGGCAGCCACAGGTGCTCTGGGCTGCTGCAGCTGGCACAGCTCCGAAGGGGAAGGCTAAGCCTGGGGGAGAATCCTGGTCTTGCTCTTGTGTGTAAAATCCAGGAAGTACTTTTGAGTGTTGTGTGAGGTTCACCTATGGGAGCCTGTTAAAAAAGCAGTGGCACAGATTTGTCATCCACAACTGCAACTTTTAGGTCAAACAGCTAATTTATTACCTTGCGGCTTGTTTATTCTTCACCGAAGCACTGTTTAACAGGAGGATGGTCCTGAAGCCATAATGGTTAATAAGTTTCCAATGGCAAATAAGTTTCCAGCTGCTAGCACCATCATGATTTTTGTTCCATTGCCCCTGGCATTTAATTTTGAGTCACCAAAAATGCCACACGTATTGTGGCTGCAGCTGTGGGTCTAGTGGAAGGTGTCCCTGCCCGTGGCAAAGGAGCTGGAATCAGATGAGCTTTGTGGTCCAGTCCAGTCCAACCCAAGCCATCCTGAGATTCTTGGATAAAGTCATCTAGAGGAGATTCTTGCAGCTGAAATTAGCTTAAAGCAGGTATGCCCTGATTTCCCTGCAGGGTGTCTGAGTTCAGCTGCCACATCTCTGGGTGCAGCCAGGTGTTTGACACGCTGGAGAGCTATGAGCACCACTACAACACCCTGCACAGGAACGTCTGCTCCTTCTGCAAGCGCTCCTTTCCCTCTGGGAATCTCTTGGATATCCACATCTTGGAGTGGCACGACTCCCTCTTCCAGATAATGGCTGAGAAGCAAAATATGGTGAGCTGCCATGCCCTGCCCTTGCCTCGTGGTTGGTGTGCACTTGTTTTTTTTTTTCCCAGAAAACTTTTTTTTTTCTTTCACCTCCTTACCTTTCAGTACCAGTGTCTGGTGGAAGGCTGCACGGAGAAGTTCAAGAGCAGCAAGGACAGGAAGGATCACCTGGTGACCGTGCACCTTTATCCTGCTGACTTCCGCTTTGACAGGCCCAAGAAGGTGAAATGGTAACTACAGAACTTTCCTCCTGTCCTGCAAGGAAAGTGTGAGGGAATTGGGATTGTTCAGCCTGGAGAAGAGGAGCTCTGAGGTGACCTAACTGTGGCCTCCAGTGCCTGAGGGAGCTAGATGGAGAAAGACGCTTTATAAAGGATGGAGTGCCAGGAAGAGGGGGAATGGCTTTCCATTCCCAGAGAGCAGGGTTAGATGGGATACTGGGAAGGAATCCATCCCATATGATCTCATTTCCTTATGAAGTATGTTTAATTTCCTTGCCTCTGGGCTCACATAGCAGCTCCTGAGCCAGGGTGTAAAATTTTATCTCTGCAGTGGCTCTAAGCACACGAGCTCTCCCATGGAGCAGGGCAGCAGTGTGCCCATGGATGTGAGTGTGGAGATGGCAGAGCAATTCCAAGTGAATCCCGTGGAAACAGGGCCTGAGGAGAACATGGAGATCTCTCATCCTGCAGCCAGCCCCTCAGTGCCAGAGAAACGGCTCTACAAAGCCAGGTCTGTACTTTGGCCTCTGGGGCAAAAGGGGCTGGGACCACTCTATCCTATCAGCCCTTTGCAGCACACTTGGGGTGTTCCTGTGATGAAAAAACAGGCAGGAATCCCATGTGTGCTTCCAAAGCCATTTGTGAAAGAAGGAAGTGTAGGGAAGAGCAGAGCTGTGGAAGCTGTGTTTGTCTTCCCAAGGCAGTGCAGAATGCTGCTCCTGCTTTTCTCATCAACCACTGCAACTGCCCGAGTGTTACATTTGGTAACACACCTTGTTGGAAAGAGGCCTCCAGGACAGGAATGTGCAGAGTACGCAGGAAATCCAACCAGCACTTCACCCATTCTTTAAATTATTTGGTGATTTTTATGTCCTGCTCCTCCCATACTGTGCTCTTCCCACTCTGGGATCTTAAAGTGCCCCACAGAGCATTAAGCATCCCAGAGAGCCTGTGAGGGATTAAAGCCTGTCTCCCTTTCCAGGATCCCATCCACAATTTGCTTTGGACAAGGTGCTACCCGAGGATTTAAAGGACCACGGAAGAAAGTCTGAAGGTCAGCGCAGCAGATTTTTGCAAGATGAGCAGGATGGAGCCAGTGCCACCAGGGATGTTTCTAGTTCCCACTCCGTGGAATAAATCACCCAAACCAATTCAAGCTCTGCCAGCATTTGGGCATGGGTTCCTGATGTCAAACAGAACTGGTACCACCTGAGTTAAGAATCCTCAAGATTTTAGGAAGGGGAGCCCAGAACGTGTGGTGAGGTGTTAAGGAAACTGTCCTGCAGCTGAGGCTGCACAGGATTGGGTGTTTTGTTTTTTGCTTCTTGGGGGTTAAGAATGGATCGAAGAAGTTACAAGATAACAACATGACTGCATGGAAGCTGGAATCACTGAGAAAATAAAATGGAGGAAGAAAAACCCCCATTAATTCTGACTTTCTCCATCTCATTGAAAGGTTCTGAAAGGTTTGTCTGGGCCAGGAGAAGCATTTTCACAGGGAGTCAAAATAAAGTGACTTCCAGCCAGGTGAATAAATAAAAGGAATTTTTACAAAATTGTTTCATAGAGAATAAGTGCTGTTTTGAACCCCAGGCAGAGTCAGATGTGTGGAATGAACCTCCCTCCCTTTACTGCAAATGCTGCCAAAATCAGGTTGGGATGGAGATTGTTTTCCGTGTTGCCTTTCCCTTTCTTTATAATCTCATCCTCCTGGAAAAAAACTGGAAACACAGAGCCACTGGTCTTGGGGTCCTGGTGAATCTTGGCACGCAAAAAATGAGGTTTCTGGAACAACGATTATCCAAGAAGCTTAGGATCTATAATTGCATTTTTTTTCCTCTTCCCCCTCTCTGTGAGGAATAGAAGATCAAAGGGGCTTTGAAAAATCCTTGCAAATTGGAGCAGGGAATGATGTTTACGGAGATGTAGGAGATTTCCCAGCGAGTTTTAAACAGAGCAAAGCTTTTTAAAACTTATCCAGCTTGTCCACACCTAATCCCTGCTCCATGGACTCTGGAGAGTGCTGTCTCCAGCAGGCAACTGCCACACAACTGCCCAGGGACATCTCTCAGCAGGGACCAAAAATCACTTCCCAGCACTAAAGCCCCAAATGAGGCTTTTTTCCCCTCACTGTGATATCAGGGGATGGGAAGCAGGCTCCACACTACTGGAGATGCCTGCAGGCTTTGGCATGTGATGTACAAAGGTCAGGCAGCAGCCCAGTCTGCTCTTATGTACTCAGGTGCA
The DNA here is from genome assembly GCA_009812075.1 of Sialia sialis. Classification (NCBI taxonomy): domain Eukaryota; kingdom Metazoa; phylum Chordata; class Aves; order Passeriformes; family Turdidae; genus Sialia; species Sialia sialis. The sequence continues at coordinate 22,195,673 of VRYO01001366.1, forward strand.
CCTGACCTGGGAATTCCTTTTTCCCCAGAGTCCAGGGTCCCCCGGCTCTTGCTGTTGGAAAACAAATTGAAGTCACAGTTACACCCGCAGGGCTTCTGAGTGGTTCTGTTCTGGGCCACCGGAGTCTACAGGCAACTAAGTATTTCCCAGCTAGCTGTCAAAAATCCTTATTTCAAGCCAAAACTTGGATTTCCCATCTCTCCAAGGACCATGCTCTGGCAGGAGGACGCGGACCTGCCTGCCCTGGAGAGCCCAGGGGTGCAGTCTCCCTGAGCAGCAAGATCTGGATCCACCCAGGGCCAGGAGGGACGCGTCACCACGGGGCGGGCAAAGTGCGAGGTGGGTGTGGCAGCCACGGACAGGTAGCCCCGGTGGGCACAGGAACAGGGTGTGGGCCAGCACCAGCCACACGACTCGTGCTGCCACATCTCTGCCACCCGAGGGTCATGGGGCTCTGCAGTGTGACCACCCTGCTGGGCACTGCCCTCCTCCTGCTGGCACCCGGCGGCACCCAGGTGAGCCCTGCCTCAACCTGCCCTCCCGCTGCCCCCTCGCATCAGGGGACACACGTGTGACCCCTGCTCCCCCCGGAACCCGTTTGTCTCGCCACAGGCTCTGAGCAGTTCCTGGTGGAAGGACCTGGCCCCGGAGCAGGATTTGGCTGAGGAAATGTAAGAGGCGCTTGCATCTGGCTTACAAAAACCAGTAAAGCAACACCCCAAAATGGAAAGTATTTTGGGGAGGGGAATAAAGCTCCCTCATTGCTTTGTGACCCCAAAAATTAAGGTGCTCCCAGTTCCATCTCTCTTCCTCCCTGAATTATGCAAAGTCCCTGAGCATCCAGCTGGTTTCTCTATTCCTTTTGTGGAACATATAGTTGTAAGTTAGCCCCTTTGCACCCAAAGATGTTAAGTGGTCCTTTCTGGAGTGTGGGGAATCTGCACCGGGGTGGGATTCCCCATGGAATTTGGTGGTATTTGGCAACCTTTCCTCCTTGATTTTGTCCCCCTCTTTCAGCATCCTGGGCGTAGGAGCCATCGAGCCATCAGAGGACGGTGAACCAGGTATAAAGGTCTTCTCCAGCAGCGCCTGGGCTCAGAGGGGCCCACCCCAAGTCCAGGCAAGACGAGAAGAGGATCGTGACTACCTCCACCACCCCCAAGATGATGCCAGGGAGGCCGATGCACGTGTGCCGTTCTGGATGCTGTCCCTGGAGGTGCAGAAGGGTCCAGAGGAGGATCGTGACCACCTCTACCACCCCCCGCAGGATGTTGCCAGGGAGGCTGACACCTACAGGCCACCCCGGATGCTGTCCCTGCAGGTGCAGAATGGCCCAGAGGAGGATCGTGACCACATCTACCACAGCTGAGTGGAGATGTGCCCGGGCTGTGAAATGAGGGGTGGGAGCTGCCCCTGAGGCTTCTCGGGGAAATTTGCCTCTTCCTACCCAGCCTTGAGCCTCACCAATAAACCCACTGCTCTTCTCTCCATGTCCTGGTGGGCTCCTCATTACTGCCAGAAACCCGCTGCTAATCGCAGGGCCTCCAAACCTGCAGGAACTCCCTCAGGATTACGCCAAGGCGCCAGGCAGGGCAAGGACGATGCCCTGGGAAGGGGATTCAGCCCAGGTGAGGCTGAAGCCAGGAAAACTCAGCACATCGGTGCTGTGCCCCAGAAGGTGCCACAGACTGTCCCCTTCCTGGGAACACTCTGACCTTTGCTCCACAAGGCTGCTCTTGCCCAGCCCAGCGTGATGCAGCGTGGGGGGGCTCAATGAACCCCAGCATTTCCCAGCTAAGGCAGGACCTCGCAGCAAGGATGCCCCATCTCCCAGCAGCACCTAGAAAACCCTTTAATAGCAAAGGCAGAGGTGGTCCCCACTGCTGGCTGCCACCCCAAGTGAGTTGCTCGCCGGCGGGTCCCGGTCCCCTCTGTGGGGTAAGGCAGGGGGTGGATGGGCTGCAGGAGGCCGTGGGGACCTGCTCCACCCCAGGGACCTGCATCTCCTGGGCTCAGCTGTCGGTGAAGTTGGCCTTGCGCTTCTCCACGAATGCCGTCATGCCCTCCTTGCGGTCGTTCTGGGACAAGCAGAGAGGTGAAGTTTGTGGGGGCTGCTGCAGCCCTGTTATCCCTCATGCCATAGGGCTGATCCCCCTACTCACAGTGGCAAAGGTGGCGTAAAACAGGCGCTTCTCTGTCCTGTTTCCCTCTGTCAGCGTCGTTTCGAAGGCTGAAAGCAAGGCAGGAGTTGGGGAGACGCCTCTGCCTGGCCTCACAGCCTCCCCAAGGAGTTCCCAGTTGGCCCCAGCCCCTACCAGCATTGACTGATTCCTTTGCCATGGCAGTCACCAGTTTGGAGTTGCTGGCAATCTTCTCAGCACAGGCAATGGCTGCATCCAGCAGCTTATCCACAGGGTAGACCTTGCTGACCAGACCTAGAAGAGGCAGTGGGAAGTGGTGGGGGGATGGCTCTGTGCCAGACCCTTGCAGTACAGGGCTGTCCCATGCCCATACCTGCCTCCTTTGCCTCCTGTGCTGAAATCCGGTCCCCAGTGAGCACCATCTCCATTGCCAGCGACTTCCCCACTGCCCTGGTCAGCCTCTGTGTCCCGCCGGCACCTGGGGCATTTAGGGAAGGGAGAGGTTCAGAGGGGGATCCCTGGAGGTCCCCACCCCCGCTGGGATGGAAGCCGCTGGCAGGTGCCTGCTGCTCACCTGGGATGGTTCCCAGCAGGATTTCGGGTTGCCCGAACTGCGCCTTCTCCCCGGCATAGATGATGTCACACATCATGGCCAGCTCGCACCCACCTCCCAGCTGGGACAGGGGAGACAGAGATGGGTCAGGGGGTGCCGGGGTGGGGCAGGGGGTGCAGGGAGATGTGGGGGACACTCACGGCGAAGCCATTGACAGCAGCGATGATGGGTTTGCGCACAATGGAAACCTTGTTCCACCCAGCGAGGAAGCCGCCGCTGTAGCACTCCTGGAAGGTTTTATTCTGCATCTCCTTGATGTCAGCACCGGCTGCAATGGGAAGTGCAGTGGGACACCAATCCCCTCCAAAACTTTGGGGCGAGCAGAGTCTCCCATCCTACCTGCGAAGGCTTTCTGGCTGCCGGTGAGGACGATGGCTCCCACCTCCGGGTCGCTCTCCATGGTCTTCAGCGCCTGCCCCAACTCTACCATGAGCCCCTCGCAGAGCGCATTGAGCGCCTGTGGCCGGTTCAGCTGGATCAGCCCCACGTTCTTCTGAGCCCCCGTCTTCTGTACCAGCAGGTACTGGAACGCAGCCCCTGCCCGCAGCACCAGCACTGGCCCGTTAGCCCACCGGCTGCCGGGCACCGGGCAGACCCCCGGCCACCCTCGGCAACGCCGGGCCCCCGTCACTCCGTGCTATTTAAAGGCGACCTTGATGCCAGCGGTCACTGGCAGCCGGTGGGACGTCACCAGGGGCCTGGCTGGGAGGAGCTCCCAGTGCCACCCTAGCCCGCGAGGATGCAGCCCCGGGACCACCCTGTGCTGGGACAGTGCTCCAGGCACCCACTGCTGGGAGCCGGTGCATGGTTCAGCGACCCCGGTGCCCCGGTATGCAGTGCCACTGCCCATACATGGCGCAGGGCGCCGGTGCCCGGTGATGGGCTCCGTAGCGCAGCTCCGGAACCACGTGCGACTCGCTGGGCACGGGCCCGGTGCTGCGACCGTACTTTGTGCGGGGTCCCGGTGCCCTGTGCTGTGGCCCTGGCGCACAGCCCAGGGATTCCGTGCCCGGCGCTGGGACCCTACATGGAGTAGGGACGCGGTGCCCAGTGCTGTGGCCTGGTGCACAGCCCAGTGACCACGTACAGGTCGATGGGCACATGCCCGCGGGGCTACGACAGTGCCCGGTGCAGGTATTCGGGGCTCGGCGCTAACCCCAACCACCCGCGGTGCCCCCTCGGTGCTCACCGGCGCTGTAGCCCCGTCCGCCGCGAAGGGCGCGGAGCGGCGGCGGGAGGCGCGCCCGGGGGAGCGCGGCGGCAGCGGTGACGGCGGGGCGCAGGAGCGCTCGCAACGGGG
>VRYO01001366.1:22204653-22252117 GCA_009812075.1 Sialia sialis
GGGACCCGCCGTACCCCCCACGGGCCCCGGCACGCCCCGTGCCGCCGCTTCCGAACCTCAACCCCCCCGCCCATCCGCCCCGGAGCCCCCCCCGCAGCCAGGCCCGACGCAGGACCCGCTGGATGACCCCCGCTACACCATCTCCAGCACCAACTGGTATTAAATCAACACCGCCACCCCTGCTCGATGCAGCTACCCCCGCCGCATCCACCACGCCACGGAGAGGAAGAAGACGCCGGTGCGGAGATTTCTTAATAAAGGAGACAGAAGGCCAAAGCACCGGGGTTTATTTTGCTGCCTCAGGCCTGAGGCGCGGAGACGGGCGCCTGGAAGAGCTGGTTGAGCCGCTCGGCCTCTCGCCACCCCGACAGCAGCGCCCCGTGGGTGGTGGAGTAGAAAGTGCGGTGTGTGGCCTCGCCGGCGAAGAGGAGCTGCAGGGGCTGCGGAGAGGCGGGGGGGGTGAGCACAGAGGCCGCGGGGCTGTGCTGGAACAGCCTCACCCCCCGCACTCCCGAATCCCGCGGCGGCATGACCGCATTAAAACACCAGAAATGCGCACTATCCCTTCCCTAGGCACCCAGCCCGCGCCGCGAGGGGGCTGGGAAGGGGTTGAGAGGAGTCGCCCGTCCAAGACTTTTATGGAAATGTTCCCCCCTATGGAGCTCAGCAGTTGACCTGAGCACTCACTGGTGACCCCCGCAAAGGGTCAGCAGTGCCACCTCCCTGTGCTCCTGGAGTAGCCTGTCCCCACCCCCATCTGTGTGTCCCCGCTGCATCCCTTGGGCTGAATCCTCACCCGCGGGTCCTGGGGGTCCTCGGGCAGGGGCTGTGCGAGCACATCGATGTCGTCCCCCGAGCTGCCGACGGCCACGTAGCTGTAGGAGCCGAGGGTGTAGGGAGCGCTGTGCCAGCGGGACCGGAGCACGCTCTTCGGCGTGGCCAGGTTCGGATTCCCTGCGGATGGGGGTTAGGGATAAGATGGGGAGATCCCCCGGGGCAGTGGGTTGGTGGGGAGGGCGCGGCAGGCACCTGTCATGGTGCGCAGGACGCGGGTCATGGCGCTGAGCACCTCGGCGTCGCTCAGCGTCTCCATGTGCTCCGATTCCTTCCCCGCGATGAAGCCGCACAGGACGTGCCCGTGCCTGGGGCGGGAGTGTGGGGCTGAAAGTTGCTGCCCCTCCCCGTGCCCACCAGCGGCCCAGGGAAGGCCCGGAGGATGCCCAAAATCCCCAGCCACCTACTGCTCTGGCGGCTGGAGCACCACGAATCCAATGAGTTTCTTGAACCAGCTGGCCTCCAGGTCAGTGCTGGGCTCCTCCAGGGGCGACTCATCCTCCCACACCACTTCCAGGAGCTGCTGCTCGGGCTCCCAGAAAGGCTCTTCGAACTCCAGGAAGATCTTGTTGTTGGTGCCAAATCCCAGGTTGCGAATGGCCTGTGCTTTCCGCTCGGGAAGGGGAGGCTGGAAGAATTTCTCGTAGTGCTCCTTGAGGAAACCTGCAGCCACAAATTTGGGGCAGCTCTCAGCTAGGCTCCTAAATGGTGTCTGAGATGCTCTGACCTCCCCAAACCCCTTTCCAACCTCTTCCCAGTGGGAATCCCTCCCCTGCGCTTGCCCATATCCACCCCTGCCAGCTGGTCGGAGGGGACGGGCAGGGCAAGCGGCGGTCTTGGCGTCCTCACCCAGCGGGACAGTGATGATGACGTGGTCAGCAAGGAAGACATCTCCATCCTCGCACTCCACCCGGACAGGGAAAACCCTGGCATCGTCCCCTTCCTCACGGAAGGACCCTTGCCACTGGATGGTCCTCACGGCCTTGTTGAGCAGGACGGTGCCCTCGGGCAGATCCGAGAGCAGGCGCTCGGCCAAGCTGCTGTAGCCACTGTGGGAGGAGTCACCGCTGGGGACGGGGCGGCCCCTGGGACGCTCCTCCGCGTCCCGCTCCGGAGCCAGCGCTTACCGTGGGAAGGTGCAGTCCAGGCCGGGCAGCGACACGTACTCCCCGAAGGGCTCCAGGGCCACCAGGTCCATGCTGTGGGTCCCGCTGATGCAGCATTCCAGCTTAAGGCAGGCGGCGAGCACGGCCAGCTGCAGCCGCCGGGCATCCTCCTGGCCCCCTGCCATGGTGGGGACCGTACGGGCGATCTCTGCCCGCACGTACTCGCCCACGCTGGGCCACGGTGGCTCCTTGGACCCCTGGAAAGCGCGGGTGGAGGCCAGGAGGGCGTAGAAGAGGTCGCGGGCTTCGCGCACTGCCTTGGGATTCAGCACCTTCCCCGAGCTGCCGTAGGTGACGGACGGCATCGGGGGGTGGCCCCCCGCTTCCACCTGCTGGTTCTCCTCCAGGGCGGCCTCCGGACCCAGCAGGCCGTAGCGGGAGGCCAGGCAGAACACGGGATTTCCCGGCGAGGGGCCGTGGATCCAGTGTGCGCCCATCTCCGCCAGCCCCGACGCTGCCGGCAGGGAGGGAAGGAGGGAGAGCGGGTCACACCCCGAGCCGTGCCCGTGGAGAAGCGCTCGGGGCGCAGCGGGACTCCCGCGGCCCCGAAAGGGCCGGCGGTGCCCCCGGCGCCACCTGGGACCGGCTTCCGTTCCGTGCCCGCGTGCCCACGGGACCGGCCACCCCCGCCACGTGTCCCGCCCCCTCCGGAGCGGCCCAGCAGGGCGGGGCGGGGGTCAGGTGCAGCTCCCGCACCCCAGTACAGCCGCCCCCTGCCCCAGCCCGGGCCCGCCCCCCGGTGCCGCCCACCCCCGGTTCCCGGAGGCACCCCCGGCCTCCCCGCCCGTACCGAAGGGGCGGGTGCAGACGCGGCCGCCGGCGCGGGCCGCCGCCTCCAGCAGGCGGAGGGAGCCGTGTCCGCGGAGCCGCTGGGCCGCCCCCAGCCCCGCCAGCCCCGCGCCCACCGCCACCACCCGGCGCCCGCCGCCCTCCATGGCCGCCCGCGCCGGCCGGTACCGCCTCCGCCGCCGCCGGCACCGCCCGCCGCCAACGGCACCGCCCCTGGAGCGGCCCGGGCCGCGCAGGAGGGAAGGAGGAAGGGATGGAGGGGAGGGTGGGGAATGCTTGGAGGCATGCCCGCGGGTCCCGGTGCAGTGACGAACCAGCTGCCTGCGCCCAAGGCCGGGGTGGGAAAGCGGGCAGCCCTGGGATCATCTCCCCACCCTCCTCCTCTCCCCGTTCTGCTCCCGCTCATCCACCTCACACCGCGGCTCGGCAAGGTGGAGGAGCACTGGATGCCCATCGTCCTGCCACGCATCCCAGCAGAGCTGCCCCAAGGGCCTGTCCAAGCGCTCCCACCCACCTGTGATTCCCAAACCTTCGTGGTTACCTTAAGGCTCTCCACTCTCAAGGCTGTCTGGTGGGGAGTTTTCGCCAGCAAGCGTTCCTGCTGCCTGCCATAGGATGGGATAGGGATATACTAGGATACTCCCAGTGCTACCTTGCCACCCAGCTCTGCCAGCTGTTTGTGGGGTTGCTGTGTCCCTGCTGGCCCTGGCAGCTCCCCAGAAAATATTCACATGCAAGGAAGAGCTGGGGGTGTCAAAGCATCCCATTTGAGTATTTATTTTGGAGGGATTTTCCCCACCTCCGGGTTTGCAGCAAGCAGCACAGCGGGATGAGCTGGGGAACATCAGCATTCTGGGGGAGACGGTGGCCCTGTGACCCAGCCCAGGGTGTTTGGGGTCACCAGCTCCCAGGGATGAGGGATGATCATTCCCAGTGTCCTGGTGCTGAGCCAAGTAGCCATTCCTGGGGACCTGCAACCCTTGAGTCCCAGCCCAAACAATGCATACACATGCCTGGCTTGGCCCAGATGGAGACCTTCCACTTCTTGAGACTTGTCTGAGGAAAAAGGATTCTCCACATCCAACCTGAACCCCCTGGGCTGCAATCTGCGGCCAGAACCCCTCGTTGCATCACCTGTTGCCACTGCCAAGAACGATTTGGCCTCATGCATTCCTTTGGGTGCCACAGCTGGGGGGCTGCTCTCAGCCTGTCCCCCCACAGCCAGACCCAACAGACCCAGCTCCCTTCCACCTCCTCTAATCCACAACCTACTGGGCAGCTACTGTGGGGTCGTGGCAGGGTCCCCATGTCCCCCTGGCTCAGTACCATCGTGTTGGCACCCTTCCAGCAGGGCTGGTGGCTCTTGCCTGCTCCGGTGCCTTGGCTGACCCCGGTGCTGCCCTCCCAGCACCGTGCCACCGATGCTTGAGGAGATCCGAACCAAGCAGGAGAGACCCCAGCAACCAAGGGATGCATGGAAAGCACCATCACCACAAGCATGTCAGGAAGTAGGGGACAGCAGGGAGTGTCCCACCCCTCCTCGAGCTGTCTCAGCTGAGGGACAGGGCCCAGGCCACCAGCACCTGGGCCTGGAGCCGCCGCTCTACTGCGACCCTTCCATCATCTTCAGGATGCTGCTGTAGAGGCGCCTGGGGGCATCAAGGCCCCAGACAAAGTCCCAGTGGTTCCAGTCGGGGATGTGGGTGTAGGTGACGAGGTGGGTGATGCGGGGCAGCAGCAGGAGGACATCCCTCCAGTCAGCTGCCCAGTCCTGCCCTCCCGACCACACTGCGGTGGGCACCGGCATCTCTTCCACACGGTACAAGGGCGGTGTGTCCTGGAGAGGCACAGGGGACTCTCGGTAAATCCCTGCCAGCCATTCTGTCCCTGTGCCACCCTGGATACACCCCAGCAGCTCCAGCTGCCAGCTCTGCAGCTCCTACCTGGTGGTACCTGGCTGGGTTCTCGCTGCCATAGTCAAAGGCTTTGAATTCTCCAGATTTTACCACCTGGGAAGAGAGGATAGATGTGCTGTGGGAGGCCAGTGAGTGCTACTGCGTGGGTCTCACATCTCCTGGCCCCCTCGAGGCACCTGTCATGAGAGGGTGCTCAGAAGGGATTTGTGTAAGTCCCTGCCCTCTGTCTGCCCACCTCTAACTATGCCAGCTGGCTGGGGACAGGCAGGACAAGGAAAGGTGTTGGTGTCCTCACTCGTGGGACATTGCATGAGATGGCATCCCTGCAAAGCTGGGCTTTCCACCTTTTTTACAGGGTGTTTTTTTCACCTCTGGCTCCATGTCTGTCCCTAGCCATTGGCTGACAAACCAAGGTGTTGCACGTGACTCCTTGGCTGCTCTGGTGCCATGCTCTTCCCTCTGAAATCCTGCTACCACCAGCATGTGTGCCGGGTGCTGCTGCAGTTCCCACAAAAACCTGATCGTTGTCTTTCAGCTTCCATTACCTATAATTTGACTCTGCAAGGAGGCACATGGGTGGGGCTCTCCAGCCTGACCCCGTTTCCAGCAGGGCCCGTGCTGAAGCTGCAGAGTTCATCCCCAGGGTGTCCAGGACCCCTTTAGACACAGGGAGATGTTGTTGGGTCCCCTTTTCCTCCTCTTCCAGTTCCCTCAGCCTCTCCTTGAGCTTCCACCCACCAGCACCATGGTGTCCCCAAGTTCTGCTTTGGTGACTCCTGGGGGGCCCAAACTGGGGGTCTCAGCATCCATCTGTGGCCTTCCCATCCTGTCCCTTGTCCTGCCTGGCACAGCACAGGACACACACTGTGAAGTCCCTGGTCCCCAGCGGCACTGGGGCAGCTCATCCTGCATCCTTGTCTAATTTCTCGCCTTTACTTTTTCGGGAGCTGCCAATGTGTGAGATCCCTGAACTCTCACGTCTGCCCTGGTCACAGCAGACTCACAGTGAAGGGACCATTCCAGGGATCCTACCTGGGCCCAGTGGATGATGTTTTTGACAGAGGTGCCATCCGGATAGTGGGATGTGTACACATCCAGCCGTGTCTGCAAGGAAACAGATCCCAGCTATTGCCACTTTCCAGCGGATGGGAGTGGAGTGGCAGCTGCCAGGTGTTTCCCAGAGCAGCCACTGCTGAGTCATGCTGCCTGAAGAGCTGGACCAGGTTCAGGAATATAATTTTCATTAAAAAAACAATTGCTGTGAGGCAGCTTTGGGAGAAGAGTGGTGGGGATGAAGGATGAGCTCTGTGAGATACCTTACCTGGCCTCAGGGGCTGTGCTCAAGGCCTCAGTGACCACCTGAGGTCACCCAGAGGCTGCTCAGCAGGTGGGTCAGAGCAGAGGGGGGTCACAGTGACAGGCTGCCCTAATTCAGGGGTGCTGTCAAGGGCCACCTGGCCACTGACATTTACCCAGCAGAACCTGGGGGCTTTTCCTGTCCCAGGAGGAAAAGCATCTGGCGGAGGGACACGTGTTGCCCACGCAGCATCTGCTTGCTGCGAGCACTGGGGTGAGTGGCTGTAGCAGGCTGGGTGGCAGAACAGCGGCACTGGGACCCTGGTCCCCACTGGAATGGCACACCCACCGTGTTGAGGTTCTTCTCGTTGTAGCCACTCAGCAGGAAGAGGAGGTTGGAGCAGGGCTTGTGCAGCAGTGTGTGCCTGCACAGCTCCGGGAGGAACCGCCACAGCTTCCTCACCCGCAGGGACGCGTCCGTTCTGCCCAGCAGCAGCTGCAAAGGGAGCAAAGGGCGGCGTGCATTTCCTGCTTTTCTCTCCCTGCAGCCCAGCCCCACAGCCAGGCAGTAAAGGGAGTATCCAGGAGTTGAGCCTGCTGCCCTCCTGCCCCACAGAGGTGTGTACAGCTCGATGCGGGAGTTGATGTGGACTGAACACAGGGAAATCAGTGTTCCCAACTCTCTTCTTTCCCCCCACCTCTCCCAAGCACTGGATCTTGAATCAACATGACAAAAGCTGCTCTTTTCCAGGTGTTTAGCCTAGGGCCCCTACAAGTGCCCCCATATAAAGACCACATTTATCTTATAAATGGAGAGAAATCATGCTCTTAACAAGGCCATCCAGGACTGTATGTGCACCTGAACTGTGTCTGTGCTAATAAATCAGCAGGAATTAACTGTTTTCAGCTGCATCAGAGAGCCCCAGGGGCTGTGTCTGGGCATGATCCCTTCTCCAGAACTGGTCTGTTTTGGGGCAGAGGGGTATGGAGTAATCCCTTACCGGAATCATCTTGAGCTTGTTGTCCAGGAGGAGCTGCATCTTTATTAATGGACTTCTGGCGTGCTTGGGTGCCACTACTGGAGCCAGGGCAAAAAACATTTTGACTTTCTGAGCCAGTTCGGGCATGGATGAAAATGCAATAAACGCTGAGAAAACGGAAAACAAGACAGAAAGACAAAACAGACTTGCTCCATCTTTCCTCAGGTGCTTCACCCAAGGGTTCACTTGGACCCAGGTCTGTTTAATTTATTATCTCCATTTGGAAATCTGAGATCTCTTGCCACCTTCCTGCTGAATGCTGGTGCAAGAGATGCCTAAAGGGAGGCAACACCTTTATTCCCTTGGCTGATTGGGCACTTCAGTGATTGCTAAACCCATATGGAGGGGACCCCTCTGCTTTCTGCTGGCAAACACCAAAGTGAAATTTTTCAAGTCAGGGTGGTGGGTGACCCCTCAGAACGCACCAATGGTGCAGCCCTGGGAGTAGCCAACGTAGTGGAGCTGCTTCTGCCCTGTTTTCTGCAGTACAAAGTCGATGGCAGCCGGGAGGTCGTACATTGCCATCTCATGGAAGCTGCAACACAGGAGGGGGAGGTTGGTTATGAGGCAACAACAGGAGGACAAACTTACCTTGCACTGCCCAGCTTTATATCTGGGGCTGATTTTCCAGGAGAAAATTCCTGGCATGGATCCCTCCTGCCATGGCATCATCCTCCCCTGAAAGGGCTTAGTCCTCCCACGGCTGTGGTGAGCAGTAAATAAACTGTGCAGAGCCTGGCCAGCATCCCAGTGCCATACCCAGCCTCTCTGCAGACCCAGAGCTGGCTCCCACCAGGATTACAGCACCTCCTCTGCTCCTTGGGATGCTCTTTCCCAGAGGGGAATGCAGCACTGGTTCCTGCCCGTGTGCGTGTTGGTGGGACGTGGTGAAAGGCAGACATGCTGTGTGAAGTTTTTCTGAAAGCTGTTTATGGGCTTGGGGATTCTGCTCTGAAGATCAGCTCTGGAGAGACAGTGGCAGCTTAAAAAAGGGGGACAAGGTCTAGGAGCAGGGTAGGTGGCAATGCCATTTGCGGACATCTCAGTGGGCTGACGTCTCAGTGTGTCCCCACCTGAGCTCTCAGCAGCTGCAGGGAGGTGCTGGAGCCATGTCAGCAGGCAGGTCTGCTCAGGTCCCTCCATCCTCCCCAGGGGAGGCTGTGCCAGGGATTAGGTGCTCTGACTTGCCTGCTGGGAGGCACCCACCTCTGCTTAGAGCCCGGTGGCAGGCAGAGAACATTGCCAGGCTTTTGTAATGCGCTCCCACCTGAAATCCCAGAATTCCACCTGGTCAGCTGAAAGGTGCTGGTGTCTCCTGGACCAGCTGGTCCCCCGGCTGTTTCCCAGCCACACGTCGTAGCCAGAGTCTGCTAGTATGAAGCCAAGGCTGTTGTTAGCCAGATTTTCCACCCAGTGGCTGCCTTCTCCAAGTATCCCATGCTGGAGAAACACGACTGGCCTGGGCCCTGGGTGCAAAAGAAATAGCACATTTCATTGAACCACATTCTCTCTAGTCGCTCGCCCCAAATCAAAGCCAGTACAGCCTCTTCCTTGCACTGCCAGAGGACGTGCAAAATGTGCATTTTGGTGATGTGTTCTGGTGCTACAGCTTTGGGTGTAAATTGGAGAAATCCCACAGATTCAGTATTTTTGCTTTAACAATGATTATTCCCCTGGCCTGTCCAGGTTCATCCATTCCACTGCTTATGCTCAGGGCTGTTTTTTCCTTTAACTCTGAGTGAAATAGAGCTGTACCTCTCTTCTTAGGGTTTTCTCTTCCATGAGGAATTCTGTTCAGGTGGATGTAGTAGCCATCACGAGTCAGGACATCATACTCCTCACTGGGGTACCCTCTGTGGCAGATGATTTGACTCTGGGGGAAGAAAAAAACAAGGTGGGAAACTTTCCATAGTGAAGGTGCTTACCTGATTTGAAGAGCACATCCCTCGAACCAAAGTTCTAGGACATGGCTTTGCCCAGGCTGTCTCTGGATCAGCTGAGGACTTTCTGTGACAGAGGATGCTCTGTCTGAACCTTGCCCCTGTGATCTGCCCAAGGGAAGGGGAGATGCTCAGCTGTGGGTGGGAAGGGAGCTGGGCTTGAAATGGTTCCAAACATTGAAACCGAAAGGATTTACTGACGCCTGACCCCCTTTCCTGATGGCTGGCACTGATTTCCTGACACCTGACACTGACAGCAGCACGTGTCACACCAGGCTCCCAGCTGATGTGCCTGGCAGATAAGGTGGTGTGGGAGATGGAACCTGCCGAGCTGGGCTGACTGGAAGGGCGCTGGGATAAACCCCATAGGAATCATTGTAGGGCTCCCAAGGCCGTGCCTGAGGTTTACTGATGCTGAAAACTCCACAGATGGAGAAGTTTCCGCCTGGTAAAATCCAGCTGTGGTCCTGCCCACACGTTGCTGTATGCTCCCTTTGTCACAAGGTTGGCAGGAAAGATTAAATGCAGCAAATTTACCATGTCCGGGTCCCTTTAAATCCAGTTCAGAGACTCACAGGGCTCACCTGGACATGGCCCTGAGCCATTTGCTGCAGCTGAAGGAGAGGAGCCATGCACAAATTTCTACCCTCTAGGGAGATATCTGATCAAATCTTATCCCCATCTCGAGCTGCCCTGCTGGTAATTGCACTTAATTCTGCTGAGAGGAGGAGCTTGTTAATGATGGTGTGGAGGCAGCATCACATCAACAACACCAGCCCTGTCCATGTGCCCTCCAACTCTCTGTCCTCCACCTGAACGTGCCCAAGCTTTCAGAGGGGAAATTCAAAGTTCTCCTGGCTTACAACGTTCATGAGACTCTCGGGATTTAGAGCCTTTTTCTGCTTGGTGGCATCTTCGGAGTTTGTGGATGCTTGTATGAGAAACAGGATTGCAATAAACAGCCACATCTTGTGCCTGTGTGAATAACAACAGTAACAACAACACAAATAATGATATTGATGGTGATAATAGGAATAGGAACAACAACAAGAATAACAACAATGAAACCAGTAACACCGATGCTGTTGTTATTGTTATTGATTATTATTGTTACTAGAATTGCTGTGAATGTTTGTTTTTGCTTGGTTCTGATGGGTTAAGTTCCTCACAAATCAGAAGATCTCATATTTTCTGGGCTGGGAAAGTAGAGGGAATTCCTAATTTCAGTTTTCTTTGCAGTCCGCGTGAGAATTTTTTAAACTCCTCTCTACAGACAGGATCTAGTACTAGGCAGGAGCCTTTTCTATATTTTTAATGTCAAGAAGAAGAGAACCAGCAAAACAATAACTAAACCAATAACATTGGGCCAGTGGTCTCACAGAGGAAACTACAGTAATGTCACGATTATAAGCCGCACCTTTTTCATTGAAGAATCCAGCCTACCCCAGTAGTGTGGCTAATCATCAGGTGCGGCTTATCTATGGACAAATCCCGTGGTCTACCCGGCTACCAGGATGTGTGGCTTATAATCAGGTGCAGCTTATAATTGTGAAATTACTGTATTCTAGAGGGGGAGTTTATGCTAAGGAAGGAATATGTTTACTGTGGCTGGGCTATGACTATGTCTATACTTTTTGTGTTTCTCTATTGCTTAGCTTTCGTACCCAAAACCCACTGTAAACAGAAGGATCCTACGAACTGGAACTGTTAGAGCCTTTAGGAAGGCTACTGGTTAAATAAGTGTAGCCTGAATAATCCAGAAGCCTTTTTGATCACCTTAGATGCTCCTGAGCTGAGCAGAGGCCTATTTTTAATGCACACAGTTCTAATATTTTGTCAGGCTCTCAAAAGTTAGAGCTTAACTTCAGTGCAGTGCACGAATTGTGAATTACAGCAATTTCACGATTATAAGCCGCACCTGAATATAAGCGGCATTTTTTTTTTTTTTTGCAAGGATCCATGTGTAACAAAGTAACAAATTAGTAACAGAATGGCTGCCAGCTGGGTTTGGTGTCAGGTGCTCAAGTTGCAACAGTTTTCATAGACCAGTGAAGCCTTTAAAGGCAGCCCCAGGTGCCCTCCTGGGCTGGCTCTCACTTCTGGGTTGGCATTTCACTGGGATTTGTCCATAGATAAGCCGCACCTGAATATAAGCCGCACTACTGGGGTAGGCTGGATTCTTCAATGAAAAAGCTGCAGCTTATAATCGTGAAATTTCTGTACTCTCTGCTTCCCTCCTTCTGCTCCCAGTGGATCTCCCACACCACGAGACTTTGGTACCCTCTGAAATATTCCCAGCAAACCTACCTGTGGAATCCCCAAGATGCGAGTCAAGACCAAAAACAAAAAAAGAGAGAATGATTCTTTTTCCCAGCTCCAAAAGGACACAGATCTGAACAACACCGAGGAAAACACGTTCCCAGGCAGAGCCCGCTGGCGTGTCTGAGCAGGCTGGTGGTGGCAGTGCCGGTGGCTCTGTCACCACCAGAGTTAAAAGGACCACGCTGTGTCAGAGCCCAGCCACGCTGGCACCCTGCTGTCCCTCGTCACGTGTGCCCTCCAATTAACAGATGTGTGCTGATCACTCCTGTGGCACCTCCCTCCATGTGGCCCTGACTTTCATGCTTGCTGAGGATTGCGTTTCCAGATTGGTGTGCTGAGGAATTCCAACTATGGAGCTGCACCTTAAGCTCATGATAGCTACATTAAAAAAAAAAAACAACAAAAAAACCCCCCAAACAAACCAAAACAACAAACCAGCAGATTTTCTTTGTAAAGGGTAATTTCCTAGCTGCCAGGGTCATTTAGAAGAGTTCAGAAGAGTGCAACAGTGTTGGGTTCTACCATCTTTACAAAGCCTCAGCAGCATGCTGAGCTCGCCAAGGACACTCCAAGGACACCCCAAGAACAGGTTAGGCCTCACTGCCTGCCTGGGTGGGAGACCCTTGGTCATTCCACCCTTTGTGAAAAGTGACAGTAAGGTCCAAAAGTGTCGTGTTAGCAAGGGGCAATTTGCAAAAAGCTCTGCAGAGCTCTCTGGAAAAGCACCAGGCTGAATGTCCCTTCTGGAAAAGCACCAGGCTGAATGTCCCTTCTGGAAAAGCACCAAGCTGAAGGTCTCAGCAGCAGCTGGCAGTGCAGGGAAGAGCTGGTGCAACACCTCTCCTTGGCCAAAGCCACTGGTATTGCCCGGAGCAAAGGCTCCCCACCTGCAGCGGGTGACCACCCAGCCCACACCTTTCCCTACCTCGGTGGCCACCTAGAAGCTCGAGCCTGTGGCTGGCTCTGTGGGTGTCTTCCCTGGCTGTGGATTAGGCTGCCTGCCAAGGCTGCTGCCAGCCGTGGTGCACGAGGGGAATGTGAGTTGTGAAATGCAGCCCGAGCCCATGGGTGTTGCTCCATTGCCACGCTGGAATTTTCTGTCGGTGCCACAGCCACTGGCACACAGGGCAGGCCTGGCCTCCTTTGGTTACCTTCTGCACTTGTGCCTGCTCTGGGCTTTGGGAAATGTCTTCCCTCACCTGTGAGCACAGAAGTCCCACTACAGAGAGTCAGAGAACCATGGAATAGAACCCATCTAGGTGGGAAGGGACCTTAAAGCCCATCCAGTCCCACCCCTGCCATAGGCAGGGACAACTTCTGCTATGCCAGGCTGCTCCAAGTCCCATCCAACCTGACCTTGGACACTTCCAGGGATCCAGGGGCAGCCACAGCTTCTCTGTGCTCCCTCACAGGGAACAATTCCTTCCCAATATCCCATCTAACTCTGTCCTTTGGCAGTTTGAACCCATTCCTGCTTGTCCTGGCACTCTAGTTCCTGATGCAGATTCCCTCTCCAGCTTCCCTGTATCCCTTCAGACTCTGGAAGGAGCTGTGAGATCTCCACACAACCTTCCCTTCTCCAGGCTGAGCAGCTCCAGCTCTCCCAGCCTGCTTCCTCAGGGGAGCTGTTCCAGTCCCCTCAGCAATTCCATGGCCTCCTCTGGACCTGCTCCAACAGCTCCATGCCCTCCTTATGCTGAGGGCACCAGAACTGTGCACAAGTGGGGTCTCACCTGAGTGGAGCAGAGGGGAAGAATCCTCCCTCCCCTACTGCCCACGCTGCTGCCTTCTAACTCCACTACTCCTTCTCCAGTGGAGGTACTAAGTAGTTGCAGTAATAGTAATAAAATAATAGTAGTAGAGGTTGGAAAGGCAGCAGAGACTTCTCTGACATCCTCACACTGTGGAATGAGGCCATTGGAGCAGCGTGTCAGAGCTGAGGTGACTGTTTCAGTGATTCAGCACCTGGAGTTATTCTACCTGTGGTGGAAGGAGAGAAGGTGCCAAAATAAAGCAGCTGGATTTTTACTGAGGAATTCTTGTGTAGCTTAGTCAAAGGGAGGAATGAAGACCTTTGAGGACTTGAAGGAGGTTGGGTTAGATGGGATATTGGGAAGGAATTGTCCCTTGGGAGGGTGGGCAGGCCCTGGCACAGGGTGCCCAGAGAAGCTGTGGCTGCCCCTGGATCTCTGGAAGTGTTTAAAGGCAGATTGGACAAGGCTTGGAGCAGCCTGGGATAGTGGAAGGTGTCCCTGTCCTTGCAGGGGTTGGAATGAGGGGATCTCTAAGGTTCCTTCCAACCCTAACCACTCTAGGATTCCACAGTTCTCAGAAGGGTGTGTGCCAGGTGGGCTGGCCAAGGTGTGACGTGAAAGGCAAAGGTTTCCAGCCTACAACTCATCCGTGTTGGCTCTCTTCCTCTGGAAGGAAGAACCTAGGCTGTGCCTGAGGCCCAAATCCTGTACTTTCTTGGCCTCTGAGGCCCTTTAAGCATCAAAAGTTACATCTTCTGTTGTGGTATGTTGTTTCTGCCGCTTGTTAGCTTCACCCTTCATAGATGCTGGGCAGCATTGCTGCTGGATGCCTTTCATGTTCTCATTGGAGGCATCACAGGACTCCAACCCCACCTGCTGCTGGCACAACAGGATGAGAAACAGCCCCTGGTATCAGCTGTGTCCCCACTGCTGTCCTGCAGGTGCAGGTCTGCTGCTGCTGAGTCACCTCCTCTGAGGCACACCGTGGCGCAAGCAGCACGTTCCTCAGCCCTGGGATTGGGGTTCATCCTGTCCTGGGCTCTCCTGCACACTTTCCTCCAGCTCCTGCCCTGCTGTTGCTCCTGCTGTGTTTCACAGACTGTGTGCCCAAGATGCTGGCTGGTGCCTCTTGCCAAGGGTAAACCAGTCACAAGTCATCTGCTCCTGGCATCCCGAGCTGGGAGAGGGAGTATCACCTGATTTTGGCAATAAGAGAATGTCAGCTCTTGTGCAATTCCTGCCAGGTAAGCTCAACCCCCTTGCAATAACCTTGGAGAGCATGGTTCAAGTTAAAGAACCTGATGAGGGAAGCAGTCCTTATCTGCTTGCACCTCTCCTAGTTTCAAGTCTCTTTGGCTAGGCTGGGATATCTCTGGTTTACACATTTAGCAGGGGTCTTTCCTGTGCTAGAGTTGCACAGTGGAGCTTGAGGAAACAGCTGATCTTTTTTCACAACACCTTGTTAAAGTTGTTCATGCAATCGTTCCGTTCGCTATAATGAAATGGAATAAACAGAAGCATAAACATTCCTGAATGTGGATTGGGAAATAATGGAGATGTGATCACTGGTGTTTTTCCTCTGGTAATTCCTTCTCTGTTCCTGTGTTTAGAGTACCCCAAGTACTTCTTGTACTGCTTCCCTGATTTCTCTTCATCGTACAATTGTATTTAAAGTATATTTTACAGCTAAAACAGTTTGGTTTGAGGGTGAGCAGACCTAGGACAACGTGAGCAAAATTTCTCTATAAAGAAATACCTAGTTTTCAAATTTGGTGCCATAGTGCTCTTGAGGTTATTTTCCAGCATACTGGAGAAAAGCTGATCTGGCTCAGCTTTACCAGAGCCCTGATCAGGGCTGTCAGAGATGTTTAGGGAGTAGGAACATGTCCCACAGGACATAGTCCAGGGGCAGGGATGATCACAGAATGAACCAGGTTGGAAAAGACCTCATGAGATCAAGTCCAAGCTATGACCTAACAACTCCTCATCAACGAAACCGCGGCACTGAGTGCCACACCCAGTCTTTTTTTAAACATGTCCAGGGGTGGTGACTCCACCACCTCCCTGGGCAGACAATTCCAATGACCAGTCAATCTCTCAGAGAAGAATTTTCTACTGATGTCTAACCTAAACTTCCCCTGGTGCAGCTTAAGTCTGTGTCCTCTCGTTCTGTCAGTGGTTGCCTAGGAGAAGAATTATCATGATCAACACTGGCATATGAAGTTTTGGAGAAAATTACATCTGATGTTGATTTCAGCTAATTTTAACTTTCCATGGCCTTATACCATTCCCACCTGCTTGAAGTCCTATGACATGAAAATGCAAGTCTCAAAGACTAGGGTCTCTCTTTCAGAGGTTCATCTAACAAATCCCCCAAAAATTTAGAAATTACATCAGAAATAACACAGAAATTGCTGTGAGTTCCTGAAATAAGAAAACAAAGTGTTTTCAACCAAATGAAAACCTGAATCTACTCAGCAATGCCTCTGGAAATTTTTTTTCACGCTGCTAAGGATCAAAAAGATGTGAAAAGGCAGCACACCATCTGTCATAACTCGATGAAATCTTGTCCTAGATTAACTCTGGGACAAATCAGTTTCTAAATAACCCCACCGGGCAGCACGTTGCTTAAAGCAGACACCACAGCAATCTTTGGATTACTTGCAAAAGCACCACTTCTCTTCAAGCCTCTGCCCATGGCAAGGAGGCTGTGGATGGGGTGTTCAGCACCTCTCCAGTGTGGACACAGCCTGGAACTGTCCCTGTGCTCCTCTCCACGACTCCTGCTGTCCTTTGCATTGACTGTGTGATGGTAGGAAATGATGGATCGGCAGCAGGGTGACACTGCTGTGCCCTGAGTGGGATGTGACGCAGATTAGAGCCCTCATGGCCTCATGTGACACACTCTGCATGAAGAAAATTGAAGAAGAGGCTCCTCCCCACATGTGACTGTGGCTGGTTTGCCCACACAGGCAGGAGAAAAAGGGTGGTGAAGGCTTTGTGCTGCATTGGAAGCTCTGAGGGTGAGAGATTGAATTGATCACCACAAACTGAGATATGTAGGACATTGGTCTGTTGGAGCAGGTCCCGAGGAGGCCACTAAATTGGGCAGAGGGGGGAAGCAGCTCTGTTGGGAGTAAAGGCTGGGGAAGCTGGGATTGTTCAGCCTGGAGAGGAGAAGCTTTGGAGTAACAAATTGTGGTCTTCCAGTGCCTGGAGGAGATGTAAGAGTCATGAAGAGAGACTGTTTAAAAGGGATGGAGAAACAGGACAATAGAGAATGGCTTCACACTGAGAGAGCACAGGGTTAGATGAGATTTTGGGAAGGAATTGTTGCTTGGAAGGGTGGGCAGGCCCTGGCACAGGGTGCCCAGAGAAGCTGTGGCTGCCCTGGATCTCTGGGAGTGTCCAGGGCAAGGTTGGATATTGGGGCTTGGAGCAACCTGGGATAGTGGGAGGTGTCCCTGTCCATGGCAGGGGTTTGGATGAGATGAGCTTTAAGGTCCCTTCCCACCCAAGCCATCTGTGATTCCATGATTCCGTGGTACCGTGTGCCATCACCACAGACCTGTCTGATGATGTTTGACTTGCCTGACAGACCTGAGACACACAGACACCAATCCTGCCATGGCAATCCCAGGAGATGGACTTTCACAATATTTATTCTGCAAGCACAAACTAATTTGCTTCCAAAACACACCTCTTCATCCACTGCTGATCCTTTAACAGCAGAGGGGGAGCAAGTATCAGAACCTGATCTAGGCAGAACTTCACCAAAGTGCTGTCACAGGAGAATGATGATAATGCATTGCAAACACTGAACCAGACAATTGCAGAACTGGCAGAAACTTTATAACCTCAACAGAAGGAGACTAAGCCCTGCACTTTTTAATGAGTTTTCAGAAGTTAAAAGTTAGTGCTTTTAAATTAAACTTGAATAAATGGCAGGTGGGAGGGGTGTGGTTTAGTGATGAGTATGGTTTGTTTGATGATCTTAGGGGGTCTCTTAAAGATTCTGTGCTTCTAGTTTCCTGTCAACTTTTCAGAAGTTTGAAGGAGAAACATCTTGCCAGCATCTTTGTGTGTTTATTTGCCAAGGTGGAGAAGCCATCCTGCATTTGCATTGATATCCATGGCATGAGCACAGTGCAGTCCTGTAAGACGCTGCTCCAGGGCACAGCCCTGCCATGAGATCACACAGAAAAAGATGTCATTACAAATATCCTGAATGAGGCAGTTAATCACTGCCAATCCAGGCAGATCCCATCTAACCTATAGCCTCATTTCTGCACCTTGGGATTACTTTATCTGTCCTGTTTTCTTCTGTGGTCAGTTCCAGCTGTGAGGGCAGAAAGTGAAACACTTTACAGAAGGTAACTCTAACAGTTGTCCCACAAGGCACCACCAGCCCTGTGCCACCATCTCCAGACACCTGGATGAAACTCTGCTGCTAAAACCCCACAGTTTGGCTCTGGAGAGCAGCTGTGCTGGGCTCCACACCCTCATAACCACCCACCTCTTCCCTGCAGGGAGATGCTGGTGGCACTGTGGGCATCTGCCAGCATGACCAGCCACTGGAAATGATCCCTGAGCAGGAGGAGCATTGGGCAAGCAGCTCTCCCTCACCTGCCCATGGTAAGATGTCAGTGCTGAAAACCCCAACACTCACAGAATCCTGGAATGGTTTGGGTTGGAAGGGACCTCAAAGCCTGTCTCATTCCACTCCTTCCACTATCCCAGGTTGCTCCAAGCCCCATCCAGGGCATTTCCAGGGATCCAGGGGCAGCCACAGCTCCTCTGGGCACCCTGTGCCAAGGCCTCCCTGTCCTCACAGGGGACAATTTCTCCAGTTTTAACCTCTTTAACAGTACAACCACACAGAGCCCAGTAGACCCTATCCAATTTATTGTTATTATTACTGTTATTATTATTACTACATATTTGTGGAAAGAGAACCTTATCCTTTGCCCTGCTTGCTCCCAGGCATATTTTAAGAGTTACACAAACTGGTAAATTTACAATTCCTCCTCTGATCAAGGTATTATTAACAATTAAATCCAGAAGCTGAAAACAGATTTAGACTCGTTACTGCTTTCCACCACACTCTTCTTCTGTCCCACAAAAGCATCCCCTGGGAGGCAACAAAAGGTAGCTGGGTTTGTGCCTCAGAATAGCTTAAAGTGGTACCAAATGGTATTTCCTGATAGAACTTACTGAAGATCCTTTGTGTTCAAGTAAGATTATCCAAATCAGCATGAATCTGAGAAAAATGTCCCCTTTGTTAGTAAAATGGGCAGTTCTCATGGGAAAAAGCCTATGGTCACCCTCCTTTGTCACCAGGCAGGAAGTTTATAGCTGTGAATGAAGGCAGTGAGTGTCAGGATGTTGGGATTCTTGGTGTGGAAGTGTTGTCAGAAGGTGAATAAAGCAGGATTTATCTGCATGGTTTCATCCTAGCAGACTTGCTCTCATGGGACACCAGCATCCAAGGGGGGCACGCAGCTTCTGTCCAGCTGTTTACAGCTGGGAACTCAAGCTCAAAGAGCCCAGAGCCCACAATGGTCACCAGGAGCCAAATTCCACTGAAATTGGTTGTTGCTGGAAACTTGTGTGAGTGAGGCAGGTGGGAGACTCAGAGTGTGAGGGCCATGCTCAACTTCTATAGGGAGCTCAGCCTATTGAACCTCAATCCAGAGTGCTTTTCCAGTCATTGGATTGGCTGGTTTTCCTCACTGGTCAGAGTAATATCAATCCAGACCAAGTGTAGCTGTTTATTGAGTTTTTACCCCCCAATTTTTCTTCACTTTTTTATCCCCCCCCAATGAAAGAAGCCCCAGAAGTCATTGAGAAGCCAACAGTCACTGCCACTGCTGCAGCTCTAGGTGCCCCTCTCCATCAGGTCAAGCATTTCTTTGTACACCTGCTCGTAGACCTGCTTGCCCCAGAGGAAATCAAAGTGGACAAATTCGGGGATGTACTTTTTGTAGGCCAAGTTGGAGATACGGGGCAGGGTGATGTTCACATCTTCAGGGGCTGAGATCCAGTCCTGGCCTCCATACCAGGCAGCCAGCGGGGTTTTCATGTTCTCCAGCTCATAGAAGGGAGGAGTGGTCTGGAAGACAGGAGGAAGGTAAAGGGAAGATAAAATTTCAGAGTGTAGCCTGATGGCTGCTTGGAATTTCTCCCTTATCCTGAGGGATAGAAGAGGAACTATCACCACAGAGCCTCACTATGCCTTGGGCTCCTGTTCTTTTCACCAGAGGGTCAAAAAATCATCACTGAGTGACTTTTTTTATTAGAAAGTTACGAACCTGCTTCCCCATATAAAGTAAATTCCATAAATACCATGTAATTAATAAAATCACAAAATGGTTTGGGTTGGAATGGACCTCAAACATCATCTTGTCACCTTCCATCAGCTCAATTCTTCAAATCCAGTCTCAACCACTGCAGTTTTTTCATTAATTTTTTTTCTTCCCCCTGAGCATGGCTCTCTCTTACCTGGTTGTAATGACGCATGTTGTCACTGCCATAATCATAGTGCCTGAATTCCCCTGTCAGATAGAGCTGGAAAAGGAGAGTTAGGTTTATTAACCACACATTGGAGAGGTCTCTAAGGAAGATAAAAGAGGTGACAGGGGACTGCACTACTCTCTCCCGCCACCAAGGCTCAGGGAAGTGATTTTTACATCTGGAAGTGGATGTTGGGAGAAGAGCTCAGCCCCGGGAAGACCTTGGCATAGAAACCCACAGGGAAGAACCCACAGGTGTACAACCAAGAGCCTCAAAGGAGACATGAACCAGACCTTTGGGCAAGTTTTTTTGTGTATTGTGGTCAATGCCATCAGCAGAATGATGTGAGCAGAATGCTTTTAATAATTAGTTGTATCACTTGCAGTCTTACTGACCCTCAGCCTTTACTCTGGCATCTCCTGTCCTGTTTATCACCAGTCTTTGTTCCACCTCCATCTCCTATGAGCCCCAAGGACTCTTGGACCTCTTTTGTTGTAATAAATAACTTCCTGTACACCAGGGTATCAGGGCAGCTTTCCTCTCTCTCTCCCTTACACATCTCTGCAGCGGGAGCAGTGGGGGATTATTCCCAGCCCCTGAGAGAGGAAAACACCAAGTGTTACCTGGCGCCAGTGCAACATGTTTTTTAGGGATGTGGAATCAGGGTAGCGGGCCAGGTACACATCCATGCGGCTCTGCAAGAAACCATTGGAGAGGTTTACTCTCTGCCCTCAAAAAAATCCACATCAGAAATAAAACCAAACCTGTTCAGTAGCCACACGATCCTCACTCACACGCTCACACAGAGCTGTAGAGCTCCCTGCAGCAAGCTGAGAAATTCCCATGGGGGGCTGGGCCATGTTAGGGGTCTGCCTAGTTTCCAAGGCAAAGTAAGGCTCTGTATCTTGTGCTCTGCATCCTTTTGCAAAGACAAGGCTCCACTCTACATGTTGTTCCTGATATGTTTCCTTCTTGGAATATTAAGGAATTACACCAATGCTTTACTTCAGAAACCCCCACCCTGGTGCCTCCAGCCTGAATTTTTCTGCCACTCAAAGATGTGAAAGGCCATGTGGAGGCAGTAGATACAGCTTGGGCTTGCACAGTGAGAAAGTAGGTCTCTTGAGAGGGAAGCTGAAGTGTACATACCACATTCAAGCTGCTGGTAAACCCACCAGGCAGGTAAAAGACCAAAGAGCACAAGGTTTTCAGCATGGGGTAGATGCACATTCTGGAAATCACTTGCTTCAAGATATAATCCTCATCAAAGACCACTGTGTGTCCTAAAATGAACTGTGGAAATCAGAGGGGTGTATCAGTGGGGCTCACATTCTTTTTTTGCCTCCAGGTGCTCCTCACCTTTTTGCTCACCAACTTTGCTGTGCTTTGTCATTTTGGCTTTTCAGAAATGGCCATGGCCCAGAAAGAGCCCTGACCTTCCTAGGAGAGGTTTCTCCTGGGAGAAGGGACCCAAAACCAATTCCTATTAATAGTTCTCTGATCAAGGCAGGACAGGAAGATGATTTACCCGCCCTCCAGTCTCACAGCACATGCACAAACACACGGAGCAGGGAGATGGAGGTGATGCACAAGCACTGCGTGTCTCAGGTGACCTTCCCAGTCCCTCCTCCCCCTCACACCTCACATGTGGTGAGGACATACCTTAATCAGTGCCTCAGGAAGGTCAAACACCCTCACCAAGGGTGACTTCATGTTTGAATTCACGGTGATCGGCGCCAAGGCAAAAAACATCTTGATTTTGCGATCCAGCTCAGGAATGGATGAGAAGGCAATGAAACCTGTGTGAGGGAGAAGGAAGCAGACCCTGCTCTGTTGTTTCTGAGGGAGCTGTTGACTTCCAAGTGTGTGTGCCCATCAGAAGGCCCCTCAGAGGTGGCTCTAGCAGGTCAGGCTCTCTGGCAGCAATGAGATGCACCCAGTTTGGGGCTGCCAGTGCCCAAAACTCTTCTGCTAAAGCAATTACCTGCTCTTTTCCCTTTTGTTGTTTGGAAATGCCTGAACATTACCCTCCCTGACCGAGGTTTTAAGAACACTCCCAGTGGGAGCGCACAGCTGATGTGACTCTGCCAGGTCTGCTCTTCTCCTCAGTACCTATGGTGGTGCCTTGGGAATAAGCCACATAGTACAACTGCTCCTGCCCTGTTCTCTGCAGGATGTAGTTGATGGTCGCTGGAAGGTCGTACATGGCCATCTCATGGAAGCTGCAGGGAGACAGGCACATGAGAAAATCAACCTTGCTGACCTTGCCATGGCTACTTGGGTGCAGGCAAGATCTTGGGCAGGAATGGGCAACTCAGTCTCTGGCCACTGGCAGAGGGTGTGACTATCAGGAGCACTCCTCCTCCAGCCTGCACACACTGCTGAGGGCACCAGGGACCTGCACACTCTCCAGTTTCATGGAAAACACACCTGTAAGCTGAGAATTCCTGCTGGTAGAATTCAAACTCTTTGTGTTTCCTCGACCAGCTGTTTCCCCGGCTGTTCCCGATCCAGACGTCGTAGCCAGCATCAGCAAGGATGAAGCCCAGGCTGGTATTGGGCAAGTTGGTGATCCAGTTGCTTCCTTCCAACACCAGGCCATGCTGCAGGAGGACCACAGCTTTTGGAGCTGGAGGAAGAAGAGGAGGAATAATTTTCTCTGGCCACCAGCAAAATTGATCATTCACATCCTGGTATTGCTTTGGCAGCACCCCCCTGGGAAGAGACACCAGTGCAGGGACATGATCACCTCTGTCCTCAGTCTCTCTGAGGAGGTATTGTTGAAGAAGGCCAGGGCAGAGACTGGAAATCTGGAGTTTTCTTACACTTATTTGCTGTATATGTATGTGTGTACATGCTTCCCAGGGGAAGACACACTGCCAAGAACTGGGCATCACCCCAGTAATTACCGTTACTTTGGAAAAGGGGTTTCGGTGGAGAACAGGAAGATCCCAAAATGGTGAGATGGCATTGACTTGGACACAGGAAGGATGCAAAATAGGATGGCATTGGATTGGCCACCTGGTTTGGTTTCCTTTTCTAACTAATGGCTTTTTGCTGCTCCACTGTCTGGTTTTGAGATGAGGTAAAACCTGGGGCAAGATTTCTCTGTCTCATTCACTCTCCTTCCTCTTTGGAGCAAATCCTCTCAGAACAAGGTGGGCACATGCATTTCTTCTGCTCCCATGTCTATTTGCCTGATTTTTCCTACAGGGAAAGCTGCCTCCTGGAGGACCCAGCCCATTGGTGAAGAAGCCTTGAGCGTAGCCTACTCCAGCTCCAGCTCCAACAAAGCTCTCACGGTGCCTGAACCAGGCAGAGCTTCCCGTGGCACTTACGGGGACAGAACATGTTGGGTGCCTGTGCCCCTGCCTTGTGAGAGATGCTGAAGGTCTCCAGGTTGTCTCTGCCATGGGGAATCCTCTGCAGGGTGAGGTAATAGCCATCGTCTGTCACCACCTCGTGCTCCTCATAGGGGTAACCATGGTACCGGACAATTTCACCCTGTGGCAAAGGAAGGACAGCATGGGACAGTCCCCAGGGAGGGTCTCTGTCCTGAGGGGTGGCAGAGCTTGGATGGGCAAAGCCATCAGTGCTGGTGGTGACTCTAGGGGGAGGGAGCTCAGGACCTCCCAATGTGCCTTCCACCAATGCTATGGTGATGTCATAACTTCAGCCAGAATTTCTGGGAGGGCCCTGGGCAGGTCTAGTGAAGAACTATCACTTTTTGTATTGCAGTCAAGAGCAGGGCAGCACAGACAGCCAAACTCTGAGCCTGAGAGGCTGAGCCTGAGACCAAACCTGCTGACTTGGAATGAAGCCCCCCATAAATCCCTGCCATAAATCTCTGTATGCATAGGAACAGGGAGACAAACATCTAATAAAATCCTGGTGTCAATCCTCGGTGAAGACACACAGAGCTTGTGGGTCTTGCACAGGCCATGACAGCACAGGTAGCTTGCCCAACCAAGCAGGTCAAAAAGGGACTTACAACACCCATGGACACTTCGGGGTTTTCTTCTGCCTTTGCAGCGAAGAGCATTAAACAAGAAATGGTGAGGAACAGCCACATCATGGTGCTCTGCAAAACATTGTCATAAGGAGTGTGAGAGACTTGGCTGCTACTGCCACAGAAGCTGGGGGCAGTTCTCTTGATGTGCACTGCACTTCCATCAGGGTATCCACTTGACTCCTCGGCAGGTGGAATGATTTTAAAACTGAAGTCCTCTAATTGGTTCTGAAAATGGCTCATTTTGCTAATCTTCAACAAAGCCAGAGTCCAAATTCCATCACATTTGAATCCCCCATTTTTCATCAGGCCCTCGTATTCAGAAACATGCACAGGTACAGGTACATCTGGCTTTAGAGGGAGTGATTATAGATCATTCATTTAAAATAATGTCTTGGATAGTTGGAAGAATAGGTTGTTATGTTCCACTGATAGCTGAACTAATGAAGAGTAAACCACCCAATTTTAAGTTGCAGGGCCACGTTCCTGTGAAGAAATCAAGTAATGTGGTTTATTTGGGTTCTCCTTATGGCTGAGAGAGAGACCCTGGGATACTCCTGGCTTGTTTATGCAGACCTGAGTGAAATGCCACCTCAGGACAACCCCTGTTGTTCCTGGAAAGGATTTTGGTGTGTGCTTCAGCTTGTTCCTACCACAAAATATCTCACTGCTATTTTATTTCATGGAAACAGAATCACAGAACACTTTGGGTAGGGAGGGACCTTAAACATCACCTCGTTCCAACCCCTCTGCCATGGGCAGACCCCGGTCATATAGGAAGGGGTAAATTTGTTGGAGGTAACAAATTCGCAACAGAAATATTGCCTCAGCTACTTAGAGGAGCTAAGTAGCTTTTCTATTGTGTGGAGCAATTTAGCAGGGACCCGCCAAACTCCCACCGAATGCCAGTGCCAGGTATCTTGCACGCACCCCATTGCTTCTCTGGTGAAAAAGAGGGAGGTTTCTGTCACTTCCCTGTTGCCTCTCATCCTCCCCTTTCCCTTCTGCGGGAGGAAGCGGCTCCCTGTGCTGCAGGAGGTCGTTCGGCAGCGGGGGAGAAGAGCCGCCCCCTCCCTCTGGTGTCCCCGGAGCGAATCAGAGGAGCATCAGCGCACTTGCACCCCTCGGGCACATCTCTTGGGCACATCCCTCGGGCACCCTCCCGCTCACAGCACCGGCTGTGCCCGCACCGAGGGGCTCCATGCGGTCTCATCTCCCACCCGGAGCACCAAGGGCTCCTCACCATCACCTTGAGACCTCTGGGGTGCGATCTGGAGACAAGACTCCTCATTGCATCGCCTGTCGCTCGCCTACACGAGGGCGAGCCTTTAGAAAAACCGAGGAGACACTGAACACATTTTTGTGGTGTAGCGTCAGGAGAAGGGCATGCAAATTCCAGGGAAGAGCCTTGCCTGGGATGGCCCTTTCCTCTCAACAGTCAGCCTGGAAAAATATTCCCTTTGTGAAATGTCATCATCAGCAGACCTGGAGAACCCCCGGTGACCTCCGAGAGGTGCAGCACGGTGACACCTTTTCCACCAGCAGCACGGTCCTGACCCCTCTCCAAACACTCCCCTCCCTGAGCAGAGACACTCCTTTGGAGGCAGGACACCAGGGAAAGCCCTGCTGTCCCAACTGCGGCTCTCCAAGTGTCTACAGCCCCGTCCTGCTGTCCCCAGGGATGGCACCCAAGGAAGAGGGATTACCCGTCGTGGTCCAGGGGCTGCGGCAGAAGAGGAGTGGGAGCCTTTGTCCCTGATGTCCCCCGAGCAGAAGGTCCCTGCTGCCTACGCTCGCTGCTCTCATCGGGCTGTTATTCCCTCTGCCCCGCAGATTCGGGAGCGTCAGGAGCCGCCACTCCCTCTGATCCCTCCTCCTTTGAACGTGTAATTTACCTGAGGGCTGGAGTCTGCTCCGGCAGGAGACACCCTCCCTGCTAGGCTGGCTTGGGAATGTTTTCGTGGCTCTGCAGAAGAGTTGAGAGCTGTAAGAAATGGGGTTGTTTCCACCTGATGGAGTCATTTGGCAAGGGCCATGCCCTCTGTGAACCCGAGGATGGGCAGCCTCTGGAGTCTCCACCTGCCCTGGGACTGGGTTTTGTGCTGGTGCCCTGGTGCTGAAGGGTGAGTGGGACCAGCCTAGCTCATCCCAACGACTCCAGTGGGAAAGCCACCCAAGCTCCTTTTGGCTCTTCCCATTGCCTCTTGGCACGGAATAAGCCTGAAAGTGCAGAACCTCCCAGTCCCAATAGTGACTTCAGGGGGTGCTCTATTAAAAAAAAAAAAAAAAAGAAAAATAAATCCATCCTGGGGAAGGGAAGAAGCTGTGGATGGAGATTTCACATCTTGCCAAGCTTCCCCTCTTGCCAGCTGGTGATGCCTTTGGCCAGGAGTGCCCGATGCCTGAGGAGGTCCCTGCAGGGATGATGATGGGTCACATGAGCTGTGGGTGTCATTTTTGCACCTCTGCTTTTGTGGCCACCTCTCTACTTCTTGCCCAGGTGCCCACGCTGCAGGGCTGACTGCACCCCGTGGGATCCTGCATCTCTCCTGCAGTCAACACCTGCCAGGTGTGGTCCAGCCACGCTTGCTCAAATGCAGACATGCTTTGGAAAGCCTAAATAGCTCCACCTCTGTGTGCAGCTGTAATGACTGGTCTTTACCAAGGACTAGCTGGGGGCTTTGCCAGAAGCACTCCCAGCTGGGCCACCCTCAAATGAGCAGTGGCTTTGAGAAGAATCTGATTTTTCCACTGCAGGGAGAGGAAGAAAGGTGGAAAAACAGGATCAGGTATGCCCAGAAAAAAATCCCACTCCCTCTTCCTCCCAGCCCCTACAGAATTTGCCATCCTTTTGGGGACAGGATACCAGGAAGGCTCCTATGGGCACAGGTTAACTGCTTAGAATTTACAAGTTACAACTTAACACTACAAACAAGAAACCACTCGACCTTTGGAACCCTCAGAACACCAACTAACAGAAGAAACAATTTGTAAACAAATAAAATCCCAGATTTCCATGCAGCAGGTGCACAGGTTGTTTCAGTCTGCCCCACACAGGGCCCTACAATGTCTGCTGAGGGGCCAACAGGAGGCTGTTTTTTGTGGTCCTGGGCAGGATGTGGAGCAGGGCAGACACACCTGGCAGGTACCCAGGTGTCCATGGAAACACAAGAATACCTTCATCCCCAGGTACACAAGGACCTTCCCAAATATTGGTGATAAGGTCTTGCAGCATTTCCTTGGGTTTGGGCAACTGGGCAGCACTGGATGATTGCAGTGATAAAAAGTGATTTAAAATGACTGGATTTAGGGAGATTTCCAATGGAGTCTAATGGTTTAGAGTACAGATAACTTTAGCCACTCTGCTCTGTGGAGTCTCACCATATGTTCCCCCTCTCTGTTTTTTAAGAATAAATTTTAAAGTGCCATGGGCACATTCCATGATAACTTGTCCTGCTGCTGAATGAGGAATACCAGTGTGGTGTAACACCCGCCAGAACTGTAGGAAATGTCTTGTTTTCTGTGAAATGTATGCAGTGCCATTGTTTGTTTTGATGGTACAGGGGATACCAAAAGCAGCAAAGCCTGAACATGAATCTGCAATGGTATCCTTACTCCTTTCTCTTGTGTGTAATAATAATTTTTTAAAGGATTCCTGTGAATATGAGCAAATTATTATAAATATTAGTGAATGATGTGTCAGGCAGAGTTATTTAATGGGTTTCACTCTTCATGCGGACCTTGACCTGGAGAGCATTAGTCAATCAAAAATGCATATTTGTTGGTGTTTTGAATTTGATTTTTTATGTTTGCATCTCTGCTTTTAAATACTGAAAGAGAAAATGCAGAAAGAGCACAGCACTGAGCAAACAGACTGATAACTTTCTCAGTCTTTGATTCTGAATCCACTGTATTCTACCATTTGGATGTGTTTATATCAAGGCAAATAAATCCTGTTTGTTGTGGTAGCTGAACAGGTTATGAGAACCTACCTCTGTTTTTAGCCTTAACAACTATAAACATGTACATAGTTTAACCTATTAAATTCAGATAACATGCACTTATAATGAACAGTAAGATGATACATCTAATAAAACAATGAGCATTACTAAACAAAATTACTTGCAACTGCTTAAATGCTTTACCTTCACCCAGGGTCTGTCATAGCTGGACTTGGATGGCTTTTTCTGGAACAAGGCTTCCAAGTTCACCTCAAAAAGAGGGTTCAATTTTTATAAGGCCAAATTTACAAGTCAAAGTGATTTGATTTCATTTTTTTAAAGATAGAAACACCTGGGATTTATGGCATACTTTCCTTACAAGCCAGATTCAGGGCTTGATCACGGACAGGACAGGTTGGGATGGTTTTCCTTAACATATTTAAAAAACAAACCTTCATTTATATTCACTGAAAAAGTTCTCCAGTGTAAACAACTTACAAATAATAAAAGAAATATACATAAGTAATCATCAAATAATATCTTATGGCTGCATGCCTGTGTGTATCAGGCATTTCAGTTTTGTCAGTTGTACTAAAACTTTGCAAATGCATTATCTGTATACTTAACATCATGGCCTAATGACAGCAGTGCAAACAGTAAACCCTTTTGTTGAGTTTTGAAATTGAGTCAGAGTTAGTGAAAATAAAAAAGGAAGGTGCTATTTCACAGTATACATGGGATAATCAGCAATTCTAATTAATTTAAACATGTTTTTTGGGATGATCATCTTCAATTAATATGTCTTCTTCAGGAAGGGCATAAGGGTATAACCTTATGGGTAAAAGCATTTTTCTTAATTAGAAGTTCCTGTTAACACCTGCTCATGTATAGTTTTTAATCTCTGTGATCTCAAATGATTTCAGTTTTGTGATTTTTGCATCTGCATGCTTATCTGTAAAAACCTAACATTAAAAGCCATGATAATATTTTGGTTCAAAAATAAGAAAACATAAAAATTAGTATCTTAGCGATAGCAGTGACAGACCTGCTGTATCTAGGAACTTGCTATTGACTTCAATAGGAGTTGGCATGAGTGTTTAGCTTGGATAAATATGAAAGGTAGCTGTTAAGTGATTTTCAGCATGAAAATGATTTTGCAGACATTGTAAACAGAAGTGACAGGTGGAAAATACCTAGCTAGAGAACTTTGCAACTAAAATTTGCCAATGAAACTGTTCTTAGCCTTCAGGCACCTCTTTAAGATCCATTGTTATAGATGACAATATAATATTGGCTTTCACATTCGTAGATTGGCTTTCTGCATCACAAGTTTTTTGGTATGGTACAATTTATACTTGCTTTTATCTGCTTTTGTGTAGTATAATCTGTCAATTTATGTATAGACTGTATAGTTTATATGAATAGTAGTGTCATAAATATATCATAGACTTTAGCAAAATGTTAAAATAGAGACTAAAATACCTCTATGTAACCAACTTAGAGAATGGTATAAAGCAATTATTTTTCTTACATCTGTGGACTGTCCTCTCCAAATGATAATAGTGACAGAAACCAGAGCATAAGCATCTGGGAAGGATTTATTGACTCCTCACTGTCAGGAAGTGTGAAACAACACAGGGAAACCCAGGAAAAAATAAAATATATTGACCTAATCTACAAAATGTCCTGTGGACAAGCCAGAGGTTAAAACCAAACAAGAGAATTCCTGGAGCATCAAAAACTCAAAGGAATGTTTGAATAAACTCATGAACATGCATATACCTCCAGCAATGTAACAGTATATAGAGATATAAAATATATGTTTTACATTGACTCTGTGTTCTTTAGCTAATCGCCAAAAACACCCCAGTGCTGGATATGTTTGTCCCTGGTTTTATCTCTTATCAAACTTCTAGAATTCTATATAATGAAATTTGTTTTTCACACTATGGAGTTCATGGAAACTTTTAGGCTATTCAATGTGCTACATATTTATGGACAGCATGCTTAACCAAAGAGCATTTTCAGTACTTTTCTTTAGGATGTGAAGGTTAGGTCTTTTAAGCCAGCAGTAACCTCCTCTACATCAGGGAAGTAGCAAAGTGAGAGCTGTGCTTCCAGAAAGGGGTACAGTAATTTCACGAATCTAAGCCGCACCTGAATATAAGCCGCACCTCCCGGTAGCCGGGTAGACCACAGGATTTGTCCATAGATAAGCCGCACCTGAATATAAGCCGCACTACTGGGGTAGGCTGGATTCTTCAATGAAAAAGGTGCGGCTTAGAATCGTGAAATTACTGTACCTTGAAAAAGCATACCAGTTTCCGCTTGAAAGGATAGCTTACAATTAAAAATATTACAGGAGCGTCATTCACAAAAAAAGTAATCAAAGCAATGCAGGGGGTCACAAGGTGGTATGGTAAGAGGTTTTGGGGTAGTGGTAACACAGGCAAAACAACACTAACGAGAGGGATGACGGATTTGTCTTTACAAGCAAGCTGTGGTTCTGCTGGTAGACATGACTAGCAGTGAGAGATATAAGAAACAATGGGAAGGATTCCACTGATGAATGGAAAAGATATTTGCCTTTACAAACAAACTGTAGGTTTGCTGATGAATGAAACTGGATATTGAAAGATGAAAGAAGCAATGGGGAAAAAACATGAATTCTATAAGAATTAAAAATTAAAAGAGAGGGTTATACATTCGAGGGGAAGCTCAGGTACCAGGTGTTTGGGAAGTCTGTACCTGTCAAGTACCTCAGCCCATGGGGAAAGAGGGAGGGAAATGCAGCCGGGAAATTGGGATAAAAAGGAGGCTGCGTCCTCCAAAATTTTGAGACACCTCAGGGGAATGCCCCGTGGCATCTCCCTTTATTTGAATAAAGCAAAAGAACTCCTCTGTCTCCTTTTTGGACATAAACCTCTGGTGTTAGTGGATCAATTTTCCTGACACTAATGACTCCTTAAATTGCGCACGGACTAGATGCAGAGACTACCCCTTTAGCCTGCAGTTTTTCTCGCACAAGGCGGTGCAAGTGCTGTAGTGGCCCCGAAGAAAGGGTGACCCATTAGTTTGGGCTCTTTCCTAGCACGGTTTTAGCCCGTGAGGGCTGCAGCGAACAGCGCCGGCCTGCAGTGCACAAAATGGCACCTGCTGTACAAAATGGCGGCTGCTGTACAAAATGGCGCCTGCTGTACAAAATGGCGGCCATGCCTCACAGGCAAAACCCGCTGTGAGCGGGGAGCAGGCAAGTTGTGCTGCCTCCCACCAGGGCCCCCAGACTCCTGGGGTCTCCTCCCTGCTGCCCACACATGGAAAGCTGTGGGTGTCCTGCTGGACCCACCGCTGTCCCATGGCTGGGCCATGTGCTCAGTGCTCACAGCTGCCCCTCCTGCCACCTCTGCAGGCTGAGACAGGGCTCCAAAAGGTCGCCCAGGCTCCTGCCACTCGCCGCTAGACTCAGCTCTAGCTGATGCTGCATTGCAAGAGCTCTGTTGTGATACAGGGTCCCCTCTAGGATCAGACAGATCGGAGGACAAGGGGCCGTTTTCTGGTTCTTGTTCCCCAGCCCTATCAGACTTACAGGCCTTTGCTGGTGGTGCAGGAGGGGTCACCATGCTTGCCACGGTTGTTGCCATGCAACGCGGTTTGTAGGTGGTGGTGGGTATCCCTGCTCCTGTTCACCGGCATGGTGCAATGTCACACACGCTCGGGCACCACTCATGCTGGCTGGGAATCCTGGCCTCTCTCCCTGGCACTGCCTGCCACAGTGTCTCCGAGGCCCTTCAGTCCCAGCTGCAGACATGATGGCATGTGGCGTTCCGCTGCATGCATGGCACGGGCACCGGGAGGGCTCCAGTGGCAAGCCTGCCAGCTTCTCTGCCAGCCTCTGAATTTTGGCGCAATTCTGGGCCCTGGTGGGCGCACCAGAAGGAGCCCTGGGTGCCACTTTGGCTGACGGCCCCTTGGCCTCCTGCCCATCCTCTCCCAACCACCCCAGCAAGTCCAAAACAAACCTCCAGGGCTTTAGAATGTCCATAGCAGATCCCAGAGCTCCCAGAGCTTCACAGCATTCAGTCCGTGGATCCCAGACCATGCCAGCGAGGCTAACAATGCCTGCTGCATGTAGTTTACCCCCTGTTCCAGTAAAAGGAGAATCCACACCTTCGCAGCTGGGTGCTCCACCGAGATCCATCCATCCATGTCCTTCAGCGGCTTTTTTCTTCTGTACATCGGGATATATACAAAAGGGGTCTGGACTTTTTCAGCTGTCCATGCTGCTTTTTTGGCTCTTCTTGTCATTATTGTTAGTCTTTCCTTGCTTTTGCTTTTGCAGCTTTTTTGCTGCTGGCTGCTCTTGTGTCTTCCCTGCTCTACACATGTGTTGATCACGTTGAGTTTCACCACTTATTACATGAGGGTTGCAGACAGACACACAACAGGCCACACTGAAGGATCATGCCACAAACAGCTTGGTTTATTGTTCAGCACCCGCTTTTAGAGGGGTTCAGAACTCCAGCGCTTACATGTCTGGTTGGTTGGGGTCTCCACACCCAAACTGGGTTTTCTGTTATGGCCAGATTTATCTGTGCAGCTACAGACCAGCTGTGCTGGTCCTGGCATCAGGTTTAGAGCCACGTTAGTGGGGAGCCCCTCAGGATGAATCACTGCACAGCCTATTAAGGCATGAATGAGCAAATCAGAAAAAAATACCAAATCAGAAAAAAAACTAAGAATTCAGAGCTAAGCTTATTTCATAGGTTTTAACAGTTATTTTATTTTCCTACATCAAGCACCACTGAAAGGCACGGAGAGAGGAGGAGATTACTGGAAAGCAACCAGAGGGTTAACACTGGGCTTCTTTCCTATCAGTGCTGCTGCTAGGACAGGACTGGTGTGATCCGAGTCCTCAGAGGGAACATCCCCCACACATGGGCAGAGAGGGACCTGAGACCCCCCCTGCCCCACACTGCTTCCATCTCAGGGGTTTTTCCTAAATTTCATTGCACTTCAGCTGGCTGCTGGCTGGCTGTGTGGGCTCTGAGGACTTGGAGTGGTCCTTGTTCATGGGATGGTGCTCTCCAAAGAGAACAGGAAAGCCTGGGCAGCAGAGGGTGCTGTGAAAGTTCTGGTGAGGGAAATGAGCTCCTGCACAAACCCTCACAGGAAGACTAGCGGTTTGGAATATCAAGAAACCCCAAACCAAACAAACCATGGTTGTCCACATCTCCTTGAACATGAGGAGGTTGAGTGGCCTGGCCATGGCCACCCAGGGCAGGAGCTCTGTGGGGATGGAGCTCTCTCTCCTGGGAGAGGATGGGAAAGGGCCAGGTTACAGACAGCAACACCAACATTTGTGTTTGTACTGCTTTGTTGGGCTCAGAGGGGTGGTTCTGTTGCCTTGATAAGCCATGCTGTTATCTCAGGCCATCAACAAACCTCTGCAGCGGTGGTGTTGTCCCTGATGGGGGCCAAGGTCAGACCACAGATGCCCACAGGCTGCTGACAGCCAGCACCACCACAATGCCATTGCTGGCTTTACTTTTCATCTCCCTGCAGTTGTGGAGGAGCAGGAGGGGGATAATAAACCCCTCCATGAATCCTCTGTACTTTTCAAGTGATAATAAAGGATTTTGGCATTCCTTCTGTCGCAGAGTGGGTGGGATGTTCCTTTCTGTGTGCACATTCAGTGCTGTTGAGTTGAATTCAGTGAGAAGCTTGGGCTCAGGTTTTTCTGCTTTGTCAGAAATGGAATGTAAAGTCTGCTAGTGAAAAAATCCCACCCAACCCCAGAACCTCAGGCCACCCTGGCCTCTGGTTTGCTTTTCTCCTTTGTCACCAGGGTGCTATGCAAGATTCTGTGCTGAGCTCCCTTGCTAACTGATCATTTTACTGCTCCCATAACTAAACCCCTCTCCACCCTCTCTCTGGAGCTATTTTGCAAACCACCACTGGTCAGGGGTGAAAAGACCTCATTGGCTTCAAGGAGAGGCAATTGTTCCTTGGGCGCTGGGCTGAGAGTGGCAGAGCAGGGAGGTGTGAGCATTGCTGCTCCCAGGCCTGGACACAGATCTTCCCAGGCTTCCTTCCCACCTGTGTGTCCCCTCCGTGTGTCCCAGCTCCTGCTTGGTGGGGGAAAACATGTCCTGGCTCCAGCTGTGATTGTCCTGACTGCTGGCCTTGCACATGCTGGTGAGGAGCTCACAAGTAGGGCATGCCAAGAGGGGCTTGTGCCAACAGGTTGCTGCCCTGGCTGAGAGGAAAAGCAGAAGGGTAGAAGTTTTCTGGAGGTTTTCTGGATCTGCCAGGCAACCCACTAAGATCTGAGCCTGTCCAGACAGTGGAGAGATGCCTTGGAGCTGGGGAACAAATGCTCAGACATTTCAGGCTGTCTCCTCGAGGACAGCCAGGCTTTCTGTACTGCAGCTGTGCCTGTGCCTTTGGGACTCTCTGCCTCTCCAAACAGGACCCAGCTGCGGTCCCTCTGGAGGAATAAGCCATTGGGTCCGGTTGAACCAGCCCAGCCTCTCCTTGCACCTTGGCTTGGCCTCCACCCACCATCCGTGGGCTCACTCCAATGTGGGGGTGTCCCAATAGTCTTTGGGAATCCAAATCTGGATTCTTCATTGAGATTCAGCCTCCCCAGTGCCAAGGAGAGGGGATAATCCCCTTCCAGGGATTGCAGGGAGGGCCAGGTATGGAGTCATCCTTCCTGAAAGTGGCCAAGCCTGTCCAGGAGGAGAGGATAAGAAGGTGGGGCAGGGGCTGGAGAAATAAGTGGGGGAAGGCCTAAGGGAGAGCTGTGGGCTCTCTGCTTGTCCAGAGAGGCACAGAGGGAAACAGGATTTTGGGAGACGAAGGACCTCTGAAGGACCAAGAAAGACTCATCATTCCGACAAGCCACTGAAGGAGATGAAGGTGAGCCTGGAGGCCAGAAGCTGCTTTTGAGAACACAGGGACCAAAGGCAGCCCAATGGGGGGAGCATCCCTGCTCACATCCTGGTGGGATCTGGCTTTGCTGCCCCTGGGTATTCTGGGGAGAAGGAGAAGGTCTGTGCAGCTCTGTCTGCAGAGCTCTGTGCATCTCAGCAGCCTCCTCCCTGCCCCTGCTCTGGTGGCAGCAGGGAAAGCTGGGGACAGTGAGCACTGCAGGGAGCCACAGCCTGAATGTCGTGAGCTGGGCTAGGGAGAGGCAGGTTTTGGGGAGCATCTCCCCAGCTACTGGGGTCTGGGGTGGTGGGAAGGAGCAGGTGATCTCAGGGAGTCACTAGAATAATGTAAAATTCCCAAACTGTAGTAGTAGGGAAGCTGGAGAAAACTCATAATTTCTGCTACTGGAGGCTGTCCCTAGGTAAGCTTGAAGATTGAGCCTGCTTTGTTCTCTGGCACTACTCAGCATGTTTTTGCTCTCTTTTCTTGAAGGAATGCCCAACTTTGCCTTGTCAGGTCTATATCTGGTGCTGCCTGAAGGGTCAGTCAGGGCAGGGAACTCCTAACCCAGCATTCTGCCACCTCTCTATAGCCCTTACCAGACCTCCTTCCTCCAGGACCTTGGCTGGGTGTGGGAAACAGCACCCAAAGGCCTCATAATTAAATAGAGCTCTTGCAAAGTGCCTCATCTTGCTCTTTCATGCCAACAGTTAAATCCAGGAAAAAGCCCAAACAATAATTCTGCTGGTAAAAAC
This sequence comes from Sialia sialis, assembly GCA_009812075.1. NCBI lineage: Eukaryota > Metazoa > Chordata > Aves > Passeriformes > Turdidae > Sialia > Sialia sialis. Next base: position 22,239,862 of record VRYO01001366.1, read on the forward strand.
CACAACAAATATGTGTCTATCCAACCTAGAGGTATTTGGCACTGACAGAGGAAATATTTTGCTCAGCAGTGATACCACCCCAAGTCAGGGTGAGCAGGAAGCTGGGATGCAGATGGAGACCACGAAGGTCCCTTCCCACCACCACTGCTCTCCTGGCAGGAGGAGATGTGATGGGACTGGAAAATGTGGTTAAAGGGGCCCATGGACTCAGAGCCATCATGGGGTGCTGATTGTCACCCCTGCCCGCAGGAGATTTGCTTTGCATCCTTTGGATTTCCACTCCCAGCATGTCCACCCTGACAAAATTCAGTCAGTGTCACAAAGTGACAAAGTGGTGTCTTCCTCCTTTCCTGGGTGAGATTTGCCCCTTTCTCTTCAACCCAGGCATAGTCCCTGAGCCCTGGCCCTGAGCCTGGTGCTGACATGCAGAGCTGACACGTTACTTACACGTACCTGCAACTGGAAAGCCAGGATGAATAGCCAGTGGCAACCCCGGGGCACAGGCAAAGCAGCTGGAATCCCTCTGCCAAGGAATGCCAAAAATGCAGCTCCCACCTGGAGGACACCACAAGATCTGTGTCTTCCCGGGGATGAGGATGCATCCCAAACTTTGAGATGTGGCTCTCTGCTGTTGAGCTTGCTGGGATTTGGATGCAGTGTCTGAATCACCAAGCTGTGTGGCTGGGGAGGCACTGGGCTTCCAGGTGTTGATGAACAATTCCCAGCCTCTCTGGATGTCTTTATAAGCCAAGAGGTTTGGTTGTCTCAGTGCCACCAACCCCACCAATTGCATGGAGGGCCTGAAGCGGCAGGTCAGGTTGATGTTCTCCTTCCAGCCCAGGCTATTGCTGAAAGAATGGATCCCAACCAAGTCAAGAGGCATTATTATCACCCCAGCTGTGCATTTTATGCATGGAGAACTTGGTGATTAGATATTTTCCTGGGTGTTCATCCATTTTGGCTCTGTGAAAAGATTGGAGTGCAGGGGCATTGGTTGCACCCAGGGCTGGTGACTGAACAGCAGCTTTGAGGATGAGCAGAGGCCACCTCTGCTCTCCACCCTGGTTGTCGGTGCCCAGGGACTCACAGCTGAGTGGCAGTTTGGGTTTGGATGGTAGGATGTGTTGCCTGTCAGGGCTGGAGGAGCTGGCACTGGAGGCACTGGGCTGGCCTCTCCTCCTCCAGGGAATGCTCTGGACTGTGCTGGTCACCTGGGGTGGACAACTCTGCTGACCTGTGTGACTTCAAGACTGGGTGCAGGGTGTGGGAGACTGTTATTTTGGCTCTTCTTTCTGCGTTCTTACCCTGTTTTCACACCCCAGCCCGGGAGTTTTTGTGCTTGCTGAATGCCACAGGAATGCACAGGGACTAATCCTTCCCTGTTTGCCACATCTTGGGATACCAGGAGAAGCTGTTTCTGTCACTGCTAAGCACTGCCTGCCAGTGCTCTCTCTGACATCTGTGGGCTTTGTGGCACAGCTTGTCACTGCTCATGGCCACCGTGGTGTGCCACTATAACATCTGGGTGACACTGGGCTGGGGAGCAGAGCCTTGGGCAAGGAGGTGACCTCCAGCATGTGGGAGATCTCAGTGCCACACATCAGGAGCTGGGAGAGGGGTGTTGAGAGGAGGAAGCTCTCATAATTAAACATGCAGGAGCCACAGAAACCATAGGCCTGTGTGTGGGCTGTTGCTGGCCATGGAGCAGTAGAGGGTTCCCTTGCACATGGTGAAGTGCAGGGTTGGATGCAGGTCTAAAGGAGATGGACCATGGGGGCAGAATTGGGCAGGGATTTGATGCCTCTCTGGACAGGGCATGTAGCCCCAAAGGAAAGAAACTCTTTCCTAAGTGACAAGCTCAACAAGAGGATGCAATTGGTGTGAAACTCCTGTGGGTTTAGCAACAAGAAAACAGCACTGAGGAACACGTTGTTCTGTCTGGCATCTCCTGATTCCTGAGCAGGCCTGGCTGCTCCATCCCTTGTTACCCACAGTGCTTGCTGAAGTGGTTATTTCAGCAATTGGTCAGTCTCTGATGTCCCCAGGTGTGGCCTGCAATGTCTTGCCCAATGTCACAATGTCTTGTGTCTGTGTGCAACCGGGTGAGGAGCTGGCCACTGCAGCTCCTGCCTTCCTGCTATCCTATCTTCATTCCACAGCCAGGTTGAGGGGCTGCAGGACTAAAAACACCTAAAAGTGGTGATTTGCACTGAGTCCAGCCTGCAGTTGTGGCCAGTGGTGTTAGGCAGCTGGGCAGGACAAGGGGAGATCAGGTTTAGTGGTGGGGATTGTCTATGGGATCAAAGAGCAATCTGACTTCTCCCCTCAGCCATCACAGCAGTTTAATCCCAGAACATCCCTTCTCACCTGCATGTGGACATGGAAGCACCAGGGTGGTGGTGGTGGGCTTGAACACAGAGCAGGGCTTGAGATGGCACTTTGTTCTCTGGTGTGAGAGGGAGTTTTTGCGTGGCCATGCAGTGCTCTGCAGTGGACAGGTGTTGCCATTTTCCTGAGCAGCCCAGGAAAGCTTTCCATGCAATAAGGCTACTGGGAAAATACACTCTGGGAGGCAGACGGGAAAAGGATTTTGCTGGATCTGCCCTTAAGTCTGGAATGCCTTGGGCTGGGTGCTGTGGGTGCCAGGGCAATCCAGGAGTACCTGGCAAGGAGCATCCAAGGCAGGGATGGAGCAGGAAAGCACCTGCAGGATGGAGCTCTAACATGACCCCTCTTGTCTAGGGGAGGATTCTTCCCCTGAAATGCTTTCCCTGAAAGCCTAAGGATTTCCCTGAAGGCACCCTGATGCTTTTCCCAGGCAGGGGGTGGTGGGAGGCTGCTTGTCCCACACCTCAATTACAGCTGGACTAGATGAGAATGGTCAGCAGGAGAGGCTTGGGGTGGGTTCCAAACTGCACAAGGGGTTGTAGTCACCTGCTCCCTGTGGCAGCATCAGGCTTTGGCTCTGTTCCTTGTGCCCTGGAGCAGCCACAGCCCTGCTCACCCAGCCCTATAATCCCCCAGGTGCTGTGGACAGGTGAGATGTGGCTGCTGCTGGGGTCCCTGTGCCTGGCCCAGGGGCTGGAAGATGCCATCCCAGATGCTGAAGTGTTCCACAACCCTGAGACATTCATGAACATCGTAAGTGCTGGAGGGGCACTGCACTTCTCCAAGGATATGCCCAAAGTCCTTCCCAAGGCACCAGCTCAGCTCACCCCTTCCCTGCACCTGTACCAGGCTTTTTTGGGGGGCATGGAGCATAAAAAGTCTCCCATATTTGCTTTGCTGTCACTCACTTCATGCCCTCAGCTTGAGCTTGGCCTCTCCCTGCTCTCCCTCTAATTCCCTTGGGTGAGGTGGCTGTGGGGATCATGGCTGGCAGGAGTGGGGGAAGCTGAGGCAGGCACAGGGCACTGGGTCACCCTCTGCCCTCACACCATTGTCCCTGCAGAGCCAGAAGATCCTTTTCCACGGGTATCCCAGTGAGGAGTATGACGTAATGACAGAGGACGGCTACTTCCTGAGCCTCAACCGGATTCCCCATGGCAAGGAGGACACTGGGCTCTCAGGTGGGCTCAGCCCCACCGAGGGGGGCACCAGCTGTGACCCTGGCCCTTGCCTAGATGCAAGAGGAAAAAGTGGTGCCTGTGCCTTCAGGCGTGGTTTGGGCAGCTGGAACAGGGATGAGGAGTTTCATCTTGGTTGTCTTGAGGGGTCCCTGGGGATTCAGGAGCTCAGCACTGTGTTTTGCTGCACCTGAGATGGGGCAGTGCGACCCCGCAAAGTCCCAGTGGCTCTTTCCCTGCAGCAAACCCCTTCATGCTCAGGACCTGGGATGGCAAAAGCCTCCCAAACCCAAAAAAGCACCAGCATAACCAGGGACATAGTGGGAGAAGGGAACGTTTAATATGCAGCCTGCAGAAAACAGTATCAAGATGTCCAGTGGTGTTTTATTTCCATATGGGAAAGGTGTTTTCTTCTGTCAACTCCCTACTATCTCCTCTTTCAGGACCCAGGACCCCCGTGCTGATAGTGCATGGGTTCTGTCTGGAAGGTGGTGACTGGGTGGACAATTTCCCTGACACCAGTCTGGCCTTCATCCTGGCGGACGCGGGATACGACGTCTGGATCGGGAACAACCGGGGCAACAGCTGGTCCCGCCAGCACCGCAGCCTGTCCATCGCCTCCGAGGAGTTCTGGGATTTCAGGTCAGGGAGCCCCCAAGGACAGAGGGCAGGGCTGTCAGTGCTGAGCCCCTGGTGTCTGTGGGAGGTTGGGAGGTGGGAATCTCCTCCAGGCTCTCCCTTTGCCACGCAGCTTCCACGAGATGGCCATGTACGATCTCCCGGCCATGGTGAGCTTCATCCTGACGCAAACCGAGCAGGAGAAACTGTTCTATGTTGGCCACGCTCAGGGCAGCTCCCTAGGTGAGTGAGGAGGGAAGGAGAGGGTGGTGGGTGGGAATGATGGCTCTGAGAGGCTACCTGGAACAGAGGTTAGACAGTGTTAAAGGAATAAAGTAGGGATTTATTAGAAAGGACTTCAAAGGATTTACCTTGGGCAGTACAAGAGCCTGGCCGTGGCTCTAGCCAAGATGGATGGTGTGTCATGAGTTTTCACACTTTTATAACTTTTTGTCCATTTTGGGGTTAATTGTCCATCAGGTTATGAAGTCCTTTCCTCCCAGATTGCTCTCCTCAATTCCCTGTTGTTTACACTTTTACAAGGCTGCAACAGTGTCCTTGGTTCTGGGGCTGGAAAAGGATTGTTTTGTCTGACTGAACTGTGAGGTGGGCTTGCTAACACTTTATATGAAGTTCAGAGTTACACACCGATGCAGTACAGAATCTAGAAAATATGAAACCTAAACCTTAAGGCACCAGGAGCAGGGCATGGGCCTGCCATGGGGAAGAGGCATCAATGTCCATCCCAAACTGGACACTGCTGGGGGCAGGGCTGCACTGGCTGCTGTCCCTGCCTCTCTTCTGTATGGAAGGCGTATGCCATGGCCTGCCCATCTATCCTGGACTGTGCTGGCATCCAGGAGCATTTTTTTGTTCAAACCTTGCACCTCAAATACAGGGTGTGGGGTGAGCTGGGGTTCATGTTGTGATCTCATGCTGCTTTTCAGGTTTCATAGCATTTTCCAGCTTGCCACATCTGGCTGAGAAAATCAAACTCTTCTTTGCCCTGGCTCCTGTGTACACCTTCCACCATGTCCGGGGCCCTGTGTTAAAGCTAGCTTTTCTACCAGACCTGCTGCTCAAGGTACAGGAGGTGTTTGTAGGCTGTTACTCCCAAAATCCAGGGAATTTTGGCAACTCCTGCCACCTGCATTGTCACTGTGCACTGCACCTGCGGCAGCGTTGCAGCTCCCAACACCATTCCTAACATTTCCTCATGCTCTTGCAGGAACTGTTTGGAACCAAAGAGCTGGTTCTGGTGCCGAGGAAGGAGAAGGAGTTCCTGGTTGAGGAGTGCAGCAAGCTGCTGGCAGCTGAAGTGTGTGTCAACAGCATCTTCCTCGTCGGAGGGTTTGACAGGAACAACTTGAACAAGGTGGGTGCACCAGGCTCTCAGTCCTGCCCTCTCTGGTTTTCCTAGACACTTGGAGATCATTAAGGAGACACAAAAATGAGTGTAAATCCCCAAAATAAGGTGTGAAAGGCAGATTTATTGGGGGATTTCCTGCACTGGTGTCAGATTAGGTTGTTAAGCCTAATAATAAGAGAAAATCACTTGTGGTCTCATCTCTTAAGGAAAAGAATCTCTTGCCTCATTTTTGGCTGACACGCAACAAGTTTACCGAAGAAAATAACCAGAGAATGACTGGAGCACTTTTATTTCCATTTTAAGATATTGATTGAGTGGCTTGCCTTTGAAAGCTGCTTCTAGCTCTGAGCAGAATAAAGCTGCTAAAGAATAAAGAGCGGGTAACTTTTATATCGCAGTTATAAGACAGAATCTTTGAGGGTTTTTTGCCTAGATGGATTTTTATCCTTCCTAACTCACTTAGAAAATACTTTTTTCCCCCGCAGAGCCGACTGGATGTGTACATATCTCGTTTTCCAGACTACACATCAGTGAAAAATCTTCTGCACTGGGGACAGGTAGAGACACTGATTTTATAACAACTTTAACTTTTCTTTCTTTTAATCTGTGAACGTGGTATTTTCACATGCTGCTTCATTCACCCTGGAAACAGGTAAAGGAGGTAGATTCAAGGCCAAGAGATAAAAGGGATTTTTAAGCTGCTGCACCAAGGTGTCTCAAAAACCACAGCTGTCCTGGGGGCTGACCCAGGGCATCACCTGAATTAACCCTTTGCCTCTGCCTTCCAGACTGCAAAAACTGCTCGCTTCAGGCAGTTTGACTACGGGCTGAGAAACATGGAGAAGTACAGCCAGGTGAAGAGGATGGGGCTGGCTGGGATGGGGATTGGGGATCACATCCCACCCATCAGAGCCCCCAGATAACAGGAGTGCTTTTCCCCTTGGCAGCTGACGCCGCCCTCGTACCGGATCGAGGCCATGAGGGTGCCGGTGGCCCTGTGGAGTGGGGGGCACGACTGGGTCACTCCCCCTGTGGAGACCCAGCGCTTGCTGTCCCGCCTCACCAACATTGTGCACCATGAGCACTTCCCTGACTGGAACCACTTCGACCACCACTGGGGCCTGAACGCCCCGCAGCGCATGTACAGGAGGATGGTGGCCCTGATGGAGGAGAATCCATGAATCCATCCATGACCCATCCATGAATCCATCCATGTGCTGCCCCAGGATGGAGGAGCCGCCCGTTCCCATGTGCCTTGGGGCACGGGGTTTGTGTAAGGGATGCCCTGCTTAAAAATGTCTCCCGTCCCCCTGTTCCACGCTGATTTAACACTTTTAAATGCAATGCTATGATTTCTGCCCACCCTCTGTGTCTGTAGAGATTGCAATAAAGTCCTGCATCACAGCCAAACTCCAGCCCTTGGCTTGCTGGGCTTGTTGGGTTTGCAGGAGATCTGCTGTGTCGGGGTATTTTTTCAGCAATCCAAGAGTGAAGTTTTAGTCTAAGAATTTGGCAAGTGCTGTGCTTTGTGGGATTAGGCATGGGAGGAAAGTGACCTTGGAAAGAGGTGGAAAGAAGTCACATCTGGCCCAGGGGGCTCTGAGCTGGGCACAGCTGGCAAAGGGCAGAGAAGCAGGAGGTTCTTCTCACCAGATCGTCCTCACTGAAGTTCAAAAACTGGTGATTTGCTGGTGATGAAATGTGCAAGGAGAGGCTGAACCCTTTCTCACCTCACAAATCCACCTAGCTATCCCTCTCCAATCACATGGTTTCTTGCCAAGCTTTTCTTGCTCATCCTGTTTAGCTCCTTACTGTTGAAATGAAAAAGAAATTCGGGACTAGAGGAATAAATTTCAGCCACTCTGTTTATCCTGGAGGGGTTAACTTGTTACTGACTCTCTGGAATCAAAGCTACAATATTTTTTTCCTACATTTGTGCTTCATTGAACTGGGCAGGAATTGGTAGGGCCATGATTTAGTTTCAGGTTCTGGAGACATCTGGCAAGACTGAGCATCTCACTTTCTGGATTCCACCTTATCAGCAGGACCACTCAGAGAAAACCCCTGCAATCCCCAAAGCCATTCATCTGCCAGCTTGTAGGAGCAGACCAGCCCAGCACCAGGATGGATGAGTCCTCTGCATGTGCCTTTCACCTTGCCAGGGATGGGAATGGCAGAATATTGCCAGAATTTGGTACCAGAAGGAACATCTGCATCAACAGGGCATCCTTGGTGCGGCCCAGTGACCAGGACAGAATTATTTCTATCTTGTCAGCAACTCCAGGACTCTGGAGGAAAACCTCTGTGTGAAAATCTGACTGGGTGGATGATGAGAAACAACTCAAGGTTTTCCAAGGAGCAGACACCAGAATCTCCCCACCTCTCTGATGACTGCCCAGCCAGCAAGAGCCACTCGTCAGGTGTGGTGGGCATGCTCGTGCTCATCCTAGCAGCCCTATCTATTTATTAAATGGGATTAGTTTATTCTGTTTATTGCACGTTATTTATGACAGACCCATCTCTGTGTTACAGCTGTTTGTAGAGTTGTGCAGGATTCTGCCTGCAAGTCCCTGCTCGTGGCAGAAGACACCCACAGCAGAAGGTTTTAGGACCTCCAATCCAAAGAAAATAAAAATGCTGACGGTCTGGGCAGATTAAACCTCAGCAGGATTAATTTGCAACCTCTGCATCCCCCGCCTTTAATAGTGAGATAAATATGTTTAAAGGATAAAGCATTGCTCTCTAACCCAATCTGACGTCAGCTGAGCAGCTTGTGGGGCTGCAAACTGGTCTCAGAGCATCAATCCTTGTAAGGAAGGCATCTGGTGGTGCCACCAGCACCAGCACCAGCACCAGCACCAGCACCAGCCATGCTGGGGTCTCTGCACAACGCTGAGCCCAGCTCAGGCTCTGCAAAGATTTTCCAATATCCCAACCCCTGACCTGCATCTGAAGAGGGAAAGGAGAAGGATCCACGTCCAAGTCAGTCTGTCAATAGATTGCTCAAAACCAGGTTGACAGAAATGAGGAATTGGCACACAGCATTGGAGGCTGTTGCCAGCGATTTGCAACGCAATGCTGAGGCTGATGAGGGTGGATCACGTCTGTGTTTGAGGCTGCACCTTCAAACAACACACTTCAAGGACCTTTTCCAAGTGAAAGCCAGGCTCCTGTTATTCCATCCGCAAAACTGTGTGGACCTGGAGTACTGACCACTATTTTATATTGCTTCCCAATCCTTTCACAAAAGAATCAGCCTGCTCAAATCAGAGAAGCTCAGCACCCTAGGACCAGCAGGTCTGGCTGTCACTGGTGCCACACCAAACCTGCTTGCTCTCCCAGGAGCCCATGAGCATCGTGGCAGAAGGCTGTGTCACCCTGGGGTCTCCCCTCTGTGCTCTCCTGACCCCAGGGGACAATTTGGGGGTTCTTCACTCATTTATTTCTACACCTTCTGTGTCCTGCCATGTGCCTCGAGTCTCATCTGCAAATGTCTCCCGCTGCTGGCAGCTGATTTATTTTCATTTCAGCCAGGATTTGGGTCACAGCTTTGTTTCAGGGTTTTTAAAGGGAAAGAAAATATTTAGGCATAGCAAAAGGAGACAAAGCAATCAAGGAAAAGCCCTTTTGTCCCTATGGCAAAATACCAAGTGAAGCTGCATTTTAAAAATTTTTCATTTTTGGCTTTGGGTGAATTGTTTCTGTGGAACTGGAAAGATACTTAAAAAAAAAAAAAAAGGAGATGTGTTTAAACAGGATTAACTTAAGTAAGAATTTGTACTACAGAAAGATGCTTGGAGAATCTCTTAAAGACAGAAAAGCAAACAATATCCAAATCCGATAATCTGATCACCCGATAAAATTTACAAGCAATTTTCTTAGTAGAGAGAAGAGTATTTACTGGAAATGAACTGTCTTGAACAAACTGAATAAATAGATTAGGTGAAGAGCATTACCTAAAAAGACAATTTTACAGAAAATTTCTTGGAATGAGGCAGAAGCCACATACTTAAGAAGAAAATGGATGAAAAAAACCTAAATCATGGATTATTTACTGCAACCAACGTAGCTTCGTGACACGCCAGGAAACTGTAATGAGTGCAAGCTTCTTTTCATAAATAAATGCCATTAAACTTTCATTTTGCTCGCTGGCTTTGCCCTTCAGAGGAGAAAGGCTGAGGATAGGATGATGAGGGAAGCAGCAGGGGAGCAAACACGTCATGGCTGTGTCACAGCTTTGCTCAGAGTCCCCCTGGGAAGTTTCTCCCCAAAGGTGGGGAGCAAGGCCAGCACAAGGACATCCAGCAGCAGAGAGGAATCTCTGTCCTTCACTTCTGCCAAGCAAATTGTAGCCAGGAATTCTGTTAGCAAAAATAACCCACAGCAAGGCTTGGAGTGGCGGCTCTCCCTGAAATTTATTTTCTGGTGCCCCCCAGGCCTCTGACTTACCTACTCTACTTTTCAGGGTGATACAGATCTTCCAGGAAATTTTAAAGGAAGTATGACAGACTGAAAATCTGACTGTACTCCAGTGTATGATTTTGAGTAATTTCTCCAAGAAATATTGCTTTGCCTTACAGCTGGATTCTCCCACCCTTCTGGTCGTTGCACCATTGACACGTTTATCGAGATTTTATGATGAGCCTCGGGATTTTGACTGGCAGAAACAGCCAAATTTTTTATTGCTGTAAAACAACTGCCTCTCCTTCAGGCTAAAGAAAATAATCATCAAGCCATCATGGCGCCTCTGAGGTCAGCACTCAATCCTATTACCAAAACCTCTCAGATAAACCCTAAGATATATGCACTTTGTGAATACTCTAAGCCCCTTTTATTTGGACTTTACACATTTTGCACGAGAGTCACACTCACTGGACTGTCTGACGTGCAATTTCTCTTCAGGATACATTCATTTCTCACCTCTCAGTCACTGAAAGAAAACAAAAATGCCCAAACTCAGACACATGTGATTAGTGACATTTTTTATTGAATTCAAAACCAACAGTACTTTTTTTTTTTCTCTAGGGAGATGTCCATCCAGTACCTGAAGGGAGAAAGCTGGAAAGAATCTATTTACAAGGGCCTGGAGAGACAGGACAAAGGGGAATGGCTTCAAACTGGAAGAAAGTAGGGTTAGATGAGATAGTGGGAAGGAATTGTTCACTGGGAGGGTGGGCAGGCCCTGGCACAGCGTGCCCAGAGAAGTTGTGGCTGCTCCTGGATCCCTGGAAGTGTCCAAGGCCAGGCTAGAGGGGGCTTGGAGCAACCTGGGATAGTGGAAGGTGGATGGGCTTTAAGGACCCTTCCCACCCAAAACATTCCAGGATCCTAAATCTGGTGTTTTTCACCACAGATATGTTGGATCTCTTTCTGATCCACCTTGATGGTTTTAAGCATTACAGAGCCAGACCTGAGACAGCAGCAATGAGTTTTGTGCCACTGATGAAGACACACACACACACACACAAAAAAAAAATTTAAAAAAAATTGTTTTAACAAGGGAAGAGTGGAAAAAAGAAAGGCAAGAAAGGCAATGCAGTGCCAGGAATAACATGAACGTTCCTCTCCCCACCCTGTCACTGCTCCAGTTAAAAGCAGAACATTTTAATGAACTATATTCAGGTGGTCCAAATAGAGACAAATTTCAAAATCCTCTAGAGACAGCACTAATCTTATGATAAAAATCAAGGGGAACTAAAATCTCATCAAGTACAACCAGCATCTTTAGGGATGCTTCCTCATGATGTCAAGGATTTCCCGGTACAAAACCTCAACGGCATCGAGGCCCAGCACGAAATCCAAGTGGTTCCAGTGGGGAATCAGCTTGTGGTGCACCAGGTTCTTGACCTGGGGGAGGAGGAGGGCAGTGTCCCGGGGGTCAGCCAGGCAGTCCTGCCCCGCGTTCCAGATGGCCGTGGGCACCTCCATGCCCTTCACGTCGTAGAACGGAGCCCCCGTCTGAGGAGATGGAAAAGTGGTTTCACAAAGAGGGGATGTTGCTGGGGTGCAGCAAATTGTGCACCCTGTGAGAGGAATTGCTGCTCTTTGGGAATGGAGGAAAATAAAAATAAAGCTTCTTTCTTCTAGAAAGAAGAGGAACTTCAATGGAGATGCAGCATAGCCTCACAATTTAGCAAGCGAATGTACAGTAATTTCACGATTATAAGCCGTACCTGATTATAAGCCGCACCTCCTGGTAGCTGGGTAGACTACGGGATCTGTCCATATATAAGCCGCACCTGAATATAAGCCACACCTTTTTTTTTTTTTTTTTTTTTTTTTAAGCGAGGATCCATGTGTAACAAAGTAACAAATTAGTAACAGAATCGCGCCAGCACGGGGTTTGGTGTCAGGTGCTCAAGCTGCAAACAGTTTTCATAGACCAGCGAAGCCTTTAAAGGCAGCCCCAGGTGCCCTCCTGACCGGCTCTCACTTCCGGGTTGGCATTTCACTGGGATTTGTCCATAGATAAGCCGCACCTGAATATAAGCCGCACTACTGGGGTAGGCTGGATTCTTCAATGAAAAAGGTGCGGCTTAGAATCGTGAAATTACTGTACCTTGAAAAAGCATACCAGTTTCCGCTTGAAAGGATAGCTTACAATTAAAAATATTACAGGAGCGTCATTCACAAAAAAAGTAATCAAAGCAATGCAGGGGGTCACAAGGTGGTATGGTAAGAGGTTTTGGGGTAGTGGTAACAC